>CM035427.1:1920864-2070864 GCA_020310875.1 Ceratopteris richardii
TCTCTCTCTCTCTCTCTCTCTCTCTCTCTCTCTCCTCTCCACCACCCCACCCTGCCACCCCACCCCGCACCCCCACCCCGCCACCCCACCCCACTGCGCCCCCCTCTCCCTCTCTCTGCGCCACCCCACCCCGCACCCCCACCCCGCCACCCCACCCCACTGCGCCCCCCTCTCCCTCTCTCTCTCTCTCTCTCTCTCTCTCTCTCTCTCTCTCTCTCTCTCTCTCTCTCTCTCTCTCTCTCTCTCTCTCTCTCTCTCTCTCTCTCTCTCTCTCTCTCTCTCTCTCTCCGCCCCGCCACCCCACTGCGCCACCCCACCCCGCACCCCCCGCGCAGCTCCCCTCCCCCTCTCTCCCGCCTAATTCCCCGCAGCCACCCCCGCCATCCCCCTCACACCATCGCCGCCCCCTCACACCACCCTCTCACACCACCCCCACTCTCTCGCACACACACATCCCACACACACACAAACACAAACACACACACACACTGGGACATACACACATTCACCCACACATACTACATACCCTCACCACATACATGCACACATGTGCACGTTCACACACATACATGCACACAGGCGCACATTCACACGCACACAAAATCATACATATACACACATTCACACACACGCATACACACATACCCTCACACACACCCACTCCCGCACACATACACGCTCACACACAATCACATAGTGGGTCAATGCAAAACTCTGGAGGCAACTCAGGAGATGACAGATAAGGAGCTTGATGAATGTGAGGAAACCATTCTGCAAGATGTTAGCATGGAAGAAGAAATGAGGAGGGAACAACATCAACTCATGCTTGAGGCTTATGAAGAGGAGGAAAAAGCTCCTTCTGGTCCAAGAGTTCAGTGTGTTTTACGGTTATCAGTCATCATCGGAGCTAATAAAGACTTGAAATTAAAGTGGAATGGTTAAAAGTGAAAATGGATAAACAAATGTTGCCGCCAACCATTCACGACGACTACCTACTTTTGTGGATCCAACTCAAATCAAGTAGAATATTTGACCTACCCCTTCAATTTGGGATAATTAACCGGCGCGTGATCAGTGGACGTGAGGATTCGGCAAGGCTCTCTTGGCCTATTGAGGCCTACAAAAACAATGGATTTAGGCTCATTTGGGGTACAAATTTTGGTGGATACATCAGTTCGGATACACATTTACGTTCGTGCAGAAGTCCCCTCTTGCACTTTGTGGCTTCAAGTCTACTGTAGGAAGTCACTCTGTGGTGTGGATAGAGAGTGTGGGCTTCCCAGTGGAGGACTAATAGCTCTAAAGTGCAAAGAGGGTGGCTTGGTTATTCTTCTATGTGAGTCAGTATTGTTGTTAAGCTCTATTCTCTTGAGAAATTCTTTACCTCTTGTATTGTTCTGGGTTATTCTGCATATAATTGGCCCTTATGCTGATCTATTGTATTGGAGTTAATACTTTTAGGGTGGCTTGTTAGCCCTAATCTTGAATTTTTTTTTAGCATCACTCTGCCCAACCTTGTAATCGTCTCATTCGAATCAAGAAGTGTATGGTCTTCCTTGGTCATTGGCTGTCCATACTTTTTGAAGTATTTACCACTCTGTGCAATCCGTGTTATCTACCTGCTCAGAGAAATGTTAAAGGGTATACTTCCCTAAAGAGAACCCCCCTTGAGTAGGTGATGTACTAGACGTGTTTAATCTTTATTCTCTACTTTTGTTAAAAGCGGATACCCCAGTACCTCCTCTACAAGTGGTGTTTGAGGATACTATTCCTTCGATTAGCATGCATAAAAATGTTGCGCATAGGGATGTTCAAGAGAATCTCCATTCAGTTCAGTCTACATATATTCCTGTTCAGCAACCATTCAGACGTTCTGCATGTGTCTCACATCCACCTGATAGATATGTTCCAGGTTTAGATTTTGTTATGATAAGAGATGTCGATGAGCACTCTTGCTACAAAGAGGCTATGCAGACTGAGGATCATGTCAAGTGGGAGTGTGGCATGAAGAGTGAGTTGTATTCTATTCACAAGAATGGTACTTGGGATTTGATATCTTTGCCAAAGGGCAGGAAAGCTTTACCATGTAAATGGGTATATGAGCTGAAATTCACATCAGATTCATGGTTGTGAAAACTTCTTTCTTGCATGGAGATCTAATAGATGAGATCTATATGGAACAACGAGTGGTTATGAAGTTCTTGGCAAGGAAAGTCTAGTTTTTAAGCTTAAGAAGAGCTTGTATGGACTTAAACAGTCCCCTAGACAATGGTACTAAAAGTTTGATGCTTTTATGAAGTCTCAAGGCTATTCTTGAAGCAATGAGTACCATTGTTTCTACACAAAGAGATGCTCAGATGGCAGGTTGATATGCTTGATACTTTATGTCGATGATATGCTGATTGCTAGGAAGTCCTCTTATGATTTTGCAATTCTAAAAAAGAATTTGAGTCAGACATTTGATATGAAGGATTTGGGGGATGCCAAACATATTCTTGGCATGCACATTACTCATGATAGGAGCAAAAGATGCATATACTTTTCTCAAAGTGAGTAGATATCCAAAGTATACATGTTCAATATGCAGGGTGGAAAGGCATTGAGTACACCTTTACCCACCTATGTCAAATCGAGCAAGGATGATTGCCCCAAATCAGATGAGGAAAACGAATGCATTAGATTTTCTTCTATATTTTACTTATTAATCACGTCTATTTGTAGAAAGTCAGTACTCAAGCCTTTGTTCAATAATGTCTGAAAATACGAACAGTGATAATAATAATAGTGTCAATAATAACAAGAAAACAATGATAATACATAGATGATAGAAGAGGATGTCCAGGTATGCGATAGAAACTACAATGCAAGATGGAATTCTATTTTGAGTTCTATTGTTATCTCGCATGGTAATTACCATAGCACGTTCTTTCTACCATGTGATGGGTGGCATCAAAAACATTAATGTGCATAAGGAAGCTACAAAGTAGGACTCCAAGTTCTTAAATGCCAACAATTGTTCCACGATGATCTGACTCCTTTGTTGAGTGATGCTACTCTTGGCATGCGCTTCTTACATTGTGTGTCATAATCATTTGAGAATTGTCATGTGGGCTCGCTCTTCTTCTTCTTCATAGTCTTCTTCTTTATCTTGTTCTTCCTCTCCCTTTGCTTGTTTCTCCTCTTCTCACCTTTTTGTCTGTTGTTCTGTCTCATATTCTATTTCAAAACAAATATCCATATTTGTGAATGGAAAAAATTTAATGAGATGCTCAAAGTTGAAGGTAATCAAATCATTTAATCCTCTAAGTGCTTGTAATTCAAAAGCCATGGGAAGGGATCAATGCTACCTCTATGTTGCATCTATGAAGGCGAATCATGAAAGGTTGCACAAGTTTTTCTCCTTTTGGTTAGATGGATTGAGTCATGATTGCATCTCCTCGTTGTGCGCATGGTAGTGTGCCTCACATCCTTTTGGGTTGTGGTGTTTATGCTTTGCGACTCTTGTTTAGCTGAAGCTCTAACCATGTGAGAGCGCTTTTAATTGGTATACCATAGGACACATACTTTCACATGCATGTTGGATTTGCTGCATGAAGTTGATGGCAAGTCAACCTCATAATTAAGTGGGGAGGGTTTATGGCAAGTCATGGAGTGTTAGCCAAGTACAAACTCAACCAAATCTTCTTGTGAGGCTATGTGAATCTCTCCTGCCATCGAAAAGAGAAGTGTTGCATGCACATCCTTAAGATTTTCTACTATCCGACTCTTCACAGGCAGGCTTTGGTACTAGGGTTTCCTTGTCCAATGAAAGATGCATTCCTTTCATATTAAGGTATTCTCAAAACAAATTGAAGGTCAACTTGAATCGTCTCAATTCAAAATGTAACAAAAAACAATGGATCACAAAAGTGTGTGGGCCATTTTTGAAGGTGTTGGTTGCAACATGTAAATTAAGTAGTAAGACATCATGAAGTCTGATTTTGGCAACTCCTCACTGAAGTATTTTGCTAAAATTTCTCGCTACCAAATGGCTTGTGATCTAGAGCTCCTCACACTCGTGAGAGAAAGATAGGAACCTTTCCCAAACATTTTTGAATTCACATTTTGATTCCCAAATATGTGCTACATCTCCTAGTTCTCAAGCTATCTCATTGAACAAGTTTGAATGCATATTCACTCGTTCTGTCTATCATAGAGGGGTCGTGGATTGGTATATGCTGCAAGTGCTTGTAATATCTAGGACTCACAATGGGGTATACTTCAATGGGCAAGTTCTTGATGTTAGGGATCTCAGAAATGGTTTCTACTTCATCCATTGAATGCTATTATATAGGTTTCTCCTTAAAAAGTAGTATTGTCTAAGAAACATGATGCGGCCTTATTCCCTTTAAAAATCCAAGTTTTCTCTCTATATACATGTATGTTGTGCATGAATAGTGTGTGCTGAAGCGAAAATGTGTGTTAGTGTGAAGTCTAGATGCATACTTGGGTCAATGCATTGGCTCTCCATTCTCACGGTACTGTAGATGTATGTTACAAGGTTGGTTCAGGTGGTAGTTTAAAAGATTTTACTTCCCAAACTTCCCTTATGGGATTACAAGATTTTTTTTTGTTTCTACATTGTTTTGTGAGATCACTTAACTAGGGCATGGGAACTTTTATATGTCCATTTCTAAGTGGTTCTACATTTAACATGACATGATGACTCCATTACCCTAGTGTGTTGCTTGCACTTTTGAGGGGTTGGGATAGCCTTTGAAAGACTAGATACTTATAGCTTATATGATGATGTATGAGCTCTGAAGGAGGTCATGGGCAGCCAAATTTGTGCATTATATTTTAATCTATGCACATGCTTAGTAAAATAAATAGTGTTCTCACCCTGCTAAACATTGATTGAATTCCTTTTGGCAGTATATACTTGACTAAGATAGCTACCAATCACAAGTTATTTCAGTACAAATGATCAACTTTACACTGAGAATGATGCTTAGCAATTTGGATGACTATCCCGACATTTTCAGGCTGCTACACTATGGAAGCCCATGAGCAGAGTTTCAACAATACTTGGAGATTTAGTGAAGCAATTATAACGAAATGTAGCTATGAAAAATACAATATACTCAATCTATACCACTTTAAATCACATCAAATGATCAAGTTTGCACTAAGAACGAAGTCTGCGAACTTCACATTTTTGAGATGATCATGATAGAGAAGAGAGAGTGAGATATGATCAATGTAAATGTATTAAATCACATAGAATTACAATGCAATCACATTGGCAATGTGTAATTGCACAATGTGAGGATGGTGATGGAGTTATAGAATGAGATCAATAAATACTATAGATCCCTCTCAAATGATCTCCAAATCAAGATCTACTCATGCAAGATTTTGATCCATTTTTATAGCTTGGAGTTGGAGCTAAATTTTGAATTCAAATTCAAGCTCTTACCATAAAGTGAATCCTAAACTTCAGGACTTACTTTTTTATCAATCAAATACCAACTAATTTGATATTTGATTCCTCTTAACTCCACATAAGAGTATCGCAATTAACATATGCACTTTTACAATGGCAAAAGTAACTTGCTTTTTACAAGGGAATAGTCATCTTTGACTTTAAATGACTATATGAAATAAATGCTAATTGTACAAGTATGTAGTCTTGGACTTATTTTCCATGGTTTTCTATCTTTTTTGCATGCTGCTTTAGTGTATATACCAAGACTAAGTCTCCAGCTTTTAAGCCTTTATCCTTGACATGGGCATCAAAGTAGGCATTTTGTCTCTTCTTAGTAGCATAGATCCCTGTATCAGCTCTAAATCATGGCTCTCCTAGTCGCTCTAAGTCAAAAAATCTAGATGAGAGTTCATGCCCCATCCACCCATGCTCCTATGCTTCCTTTAGTGTAGCTATTAAGAAGTCTAATGGCAACATAGTGTTTTATGCAAAGACCATCTAAAAGGGGTGGCTTGGAGTATCGTTTTATATGGATTGGTAGGGAATTGGAGTCATTCTGATCAGGTGGTCAGGGCCACGAGCTAACATCAATGTCATATGGGCTGACATTGTGCATTCTCCACTGTGTCAGGTCGATATACGAGTGGGCTAAACCTAGCAAGGTGGACAGGTCCATGCAATGCATCGAATTTTGGCATAGGCTGGCCTATGTAAATAAAGAAAAAATGAATAAAAATAAAAACAAAAACAAAAAGGCTAAGATGGCATGACTCAGAAAACGAAAGAAAAATAAAATAAAAGTAAGAAACAAATAACAAAAGGTGTGATGGATGTTT
Organism: Ceratopteris richardii; assembly: GCA_020310875.1. Lineage (NCBI taxonomy): Eukaryota > Viridiplantae > Streptophyta > Polypodiopsida > Polypodiales > Pteridaceae > Ceratopteris > Ceratopteris richardii. The sequence continues at coordinate 1,927,168 of CM035427.1, forward strand.
GGGCCATGGGAGATCAACAAGGAAGCCCGATTCTAGTTTCATAAATCGAGTAAGTAAGGATTGGTATATGCATATGTTTAAGATGGGCTACTGATCTCACCAGGTTGAGTCAATAGAAGAGCTAAGAAGTTTTAAGTTCACTCATGTGATTGCTACTCTGAATGTATTAGTATATCTTGATAGGTTGTATGTAATGCTTATGTCTACTACCTTCTTCCCTTATTCTATGTCAATTTTAATGCATTTTCAGATTTCATGCATCTAATTAAATTTTCTTTAAATTTATGTTGATTTTCCATGACTATTTGATGCTCGTTCATGTTTTTTTTATATGTATATAGGTTCGCACATCTAAAGGATGCACATGTTCAGAGGGGGTGGATGTGGCTAGATTCAAACCCAAGCCACAACCAAAAGGATACATCAAATGAAGATGGCATTTATCTAGCATCAAATCAAACAATGAAAGAAGATTTTGGTGATTTCTATCTTGGAAAGTAATCTCTCTTGTATGTGGTTATGAGGTTTTATTTCCAGGGTAGACATCGAGTTTCCCATTGCATTTCTTGTGTATTTGCACGAGCATTAATAAGTATATGGAAATGAGTTCGCAATATGCATATATGTGAAGTTGTATGGCTCTTGTGACAACTGCATTGAGCATTTTCTTTCGAAAGTATAGTGGTAGATCAATTTCCTTATCGAATGGAGATAATCATAGTGGCTCTACACCACCAAGGACAATCCAAGGAAGCTGAATGATGCCTTATGGACATTCAAGTGCAAGCCTAATGTACAATAGCTAGAAATCCATGTTTGAAGTTGCATTCACCCTCTTCATGGACGAGGAGTTTTTCATATATGAACTCCTTTGAACATACAAATGTAAAGCTTATCATCATCAGTAACGCATCAAGGCAAGCAGAATTAGCATACAAAAGAAGTCATGATCCATGTTTTGTTGAGCTCGCGCAAAGTTATCTTCACATAACATGAAAGAACGTGGGTCAATATCCATGGAGGGAGTGGATTTGGAAGTTGTGGAGAACCAAGAGAGTGTAGATTTTGTTGTGGAGATCCTAGAGAATGGGGGTATCAAGTCTCCAACATTAGTTGAGATTGAGGCAATATTGTTGGTGTGTGTGAGAAGAAACTAACCCTTCTTTGTTGCAAGTCCTTATCATGTTACATTTGAAGAGAGGAGCCTGAAAGGCACATCACGAATTGTAAAGAAGTATGAGGACTTAGGTGGTCATGTGCAGTACATGGGAAAGCCTTATCCTATTATATATTAAGCTAAGTCTAATGGCCACACAACGTTTTGTCCAAAGAGGATCTGAAAGGGGGTGGCTTGGAGTACCGTTTCATAGGCAACTCAATATGCCCAAATAGCATGATGTAGCTATTTGTCCCAATTAGGGTGTTTATTGTATCCTAGTTTTGTCAATAATACATTACATGGGATCTTATTTGTGCTCTTGGTTTGTCTGGTAGCTTGTGGATGATAGGGGAAAATTTTCTTATGAATCACCAAGAATTCTTGGAGAAGCTTTTTAACGAGTTCATTCAAGAAGATATATATATATATATATATATATATATATATATATATATATATATATATATATATATATATATATATATATATATATATATAGAGAGAGAGAGAGAGAGAGAGAGAGAGAGAGAGAGAGAGAGAGAGATATGTATATGTGTGTATGTATACATTGAGAATCTAAAAGTTTGTAAGCTTCAACGCCTATGTAACATTCTCGTTTGCTTTTTGCAATGATGCGACACATGGACATGCGCATCATATCACTCACCATATATGTGGGACTCGACTGATCATATGTATCCACCACTCGACTTCATTGATCATTAGTAATCCGGACTCGACTTCATTGATCATCAATGTATGTCATATCCATCGTGGCGAATTCCTCATATGTATTCCGTGTGGGACTCGACTGATCATATGTATCCACCACTGGACTTCATTGCACATTAGTAAACCGTCTCATAAGCATCGAACAATGGATTTCGAAGAGTATGAATGATGGTCCATTGACTACATAATAGATATCTTCGTGTCTTTGTGCGCAGTGAATCAGCTGCCCATATGTAAAAGTCGTGTTCAATTGCAACTTGCAATCAACCATGCAATAATTCGCAACTTTCATTTCCGCACGCCCATCATGGTCTTGCATGAGGGAGATGATATATTTTCCGCCTCATTTGTAATGCCCTCTAGCTTACCGATCTTATCCCTTGCATTGTGGGATTGGAGAGTCCCTTGGAGGCTCCATTCACTTGTAACTTTTCTTCTATATTTTAATTAAAGTCTGGAAGAATAGGCCAAGGACGAACTTCCTATAAAACAAAAAAACCAAAAACAATGCTCAATGCAATGAACACTGCATTGACTCCTCTTACTGAAGAACTGAACGTTGCATTGTTGCCCACTTCTGAGTGGGTCCAATGATCTCTCGAGTCCTGCAAATGGAGGAATCCAGAAGGCTCCAGCCATAACTCACAGCCTCCGACAAGAACTCGTACCATTGATTATTTAGTGAATGTCTCTAAAGAACGACAATAGGCATTGTTGACGACGTCATATTGTCCATGTGAGTAGATCAGTCGTCCACTTCTTCTGCAAGAGGGCGGGAGTCAAAGATTACAGCATGCCAGTATCTGCTTTGGAAGCAATTGGGACGCGATGTAGGTTGTCTCTCTATTTCTGAGATGTCATATGGTATTGTATTGTAGCACGAGCTACGGTTTTTGTTAGAGATGAGACAACTCAACTCTCTCATTTCCCGTAGTTGGATATAGATAAACGCCAACATACGTAAGACATGATGTTTGATAGAGCTCGTACCATGCCCTCAGATAGAGCTGAGAAAGGATCCGATTTTTTGATGTTAGACAAGCTGGCGACCACCCCATCGACCATCCATCAGTAAGTCAATGTTTTTTCTTTTTGGTTTTCTTAAAGGCAAACCTCGGACAATCCTACTGTTCCTTTTGGCTTGAATTAACGAAAACAGCAAAAACAAACTTTGATCTTTTTCGACAGCACAAATTGTAGAATGCAGATCCGAGAAGAGTGGATGATTAGGCGTGAAGCCTAGAGATGGATTGATTGGGCTTGCACATGAGGCGGTCGGTGGTCTCGCCGTATGTCGGGTAGAATTTCCTCTTTTCCGATCACTCAAAAACTGCCAGGCCAACTAGCACCAGTTTGTTCGGATGACCCAAAGCCCAGCCACACAATGTTTTAATAAGTTTACTTATTAATGACGTCTATTTGTAGAAAGTCATCACTCGAGCCTTTGTGCAACAATGTCTGAAAATACGAACAATGATAATAATAATAGTGTCAATAATAACAATAAAACAATGATAACACATAGATGATAGAAGAGGATATCTAGATATGCGATAGAAACTACGCTGAAAAATGGAATTCTATTCTGAATTCTATTGTTATCTGGCTTGTAGATGACTTCAAAGCTTGTAGATGCATTACTACCAACAAACACCTTTTCTTTACCTTTCTTGGATGTGGTTGATGAATTTTCTGGAGTAAAATTTCCACGCAATCTTCCACTGCATGGATTGGAGTTGGGACTATTGATTGATTATGCATCTGGTCCACTCAAAACTTGAGATTTTGCACTCAACTTTTCAACATTTTCTTTTTCATTTAGTTCAAGACTAGGTCCATCTTTGGTATCTGCATAGAAGCTTGAGATATCATCAAACCCCACATCTCTGCTTCTCGTCACCTATCATGTGAGCGGATTATAACATTTATATCCCTTTTGCTTAAGGGAGCACCCAATGAAGATACACTTTATTGCTCTTGTATCAAGTTTCATCCTCAACTCATATGCAATACAACCAAATACTTTGATATGTGATAAGTTTGGCTTTTTACCTCTGCTTCTCTTTAGGTGTAACTCGATGTACAGTAGTAGTTACAATTCTGTTCTTGATGTATACAGTAGTGTGCACGACTTCTGCCCAATAATACTGAGTCATATTCTTCTCATCCATCAAGGCTCCTTCTATTTCTACAATATGTCTATTTTTGCATTCAACAACACCATTCTATTATGGTGTGTAACTATATCAAAAGTGATGTCGAAATCCATGACTTTTAAGGAAATTGTTGAACTCATTTGACATGTACTCACCTCCTCCATCAGACCTTAACGTCTGAATATAATTTCCTATCTTCTTTCCACCATAGCCTTAAAATTTTGGAACTTGTTGGGGGATTCTTAGACAAGAAGGGATTTGAGTGTTTGTAGGAGAAAAGGGGAAGACCAGAAGAGAAAATACACACTGGAAGCCTCTGTTGATTGATTACCGTAAGACAAATACAAGGTTGAAGCACAATACAACCAATGCTTCTGTGCAGAAATCCCACAGAGTGCTCAATTACAAAATACGAAATACCCAAGGGACTTTTTGCTCCCGGCCTCCTCTGCACCAAACCTCCACCTTCTACAAGCTTGTTCTTGTGCACACCTTGCACCAAGCTTCCACTAAGGGGGAGGGATGGATACCTTCTCTCGGCGCGCGCACACTTCAGTAAGACCATGGGATCCTTGGGGGACAAGCTTAGCACCCCTCTGCACACTTCCTTGGTCACTCTTCATGCACACCTTGCACTTCACTTCTCTCCGTCACACACTGTGTGTCTCTTGCACTTCTGTCTATTACTCGACTTAGACTATGCTTCCCTTGCTTACTCTAGAATTGTCCAAGCATGGTCCTTGCCTTGATTTGAGTATGTCAATTTACCTACGTTCCTAACAGCAATAGTATCTTGGTGCTCACTTTGATGTCCTAAGATTGTCATATCCATCAATGTATGTCATATCCATCGTGGCGCATTCCTCATATGTATTTTATGTGGGACTCGACTGATCATATGTATCCACCACTGGACTTCATTGATCATTAGTAAACCGTCTCATAAGCATCGAACAATGGATTTCGAAGAGTATGAATGATGGTCCATTGACTACATAATAGATACCTTTGTGTCTTTCTGCGCAGTGAATCAGCCGCCCATATGTAAAAGTCATGTTCAATTGCAACTTGCAATCAACTATGCAATAATTCGCAACTTTCATTTCCGCACGCCCATCATGGTCTTGCATGAGGGAGATGATATATTTTCCGCCTCATTTGTAATGCCCTCTAGCTTACTGATCTTATCCCTTGCATTGTGGGATTGGAGGGTCCCTTGGAGGCTCCCATTCACTTGTAGCTTTTCTTCTATATTTTAATTAAAGTCTGGGAGAATAGGCCAAGGACGAACTTCCTTTAAAACAAAAAAACAAAAACAATGCTCAATGCAATGAACACTGCATTAAAATAGTGGTGATTGAGGAGCGACGTGCGTAGTGGAGACTTCATGAGGCGATGCTAGGGTCTTGTGGGTTTCTCTTCCCCCTGGGAGTCCCTCCCCTCAGTCGGGAGGGTGCTCACCTTCGTTCTTCGCCCTCGTGGGGGGGGGGGGCTGGCCTGCCTGCCTCTGCTCTTCTACCTCATCCTCTTGGTTTCACATGGCTCTCTTCAAAGTTTTGCGCAATGGAATCTCTGTGGTGGATGCTCCGCTGAACGGGGGAGTTGAGGTGAATGCTCCAGCTCTGACTAACCCAGCGGTGGGAGTTCAATAGGTAAGTTCTTGCAACCACACTGGGTTAAATGATGCAACCTTGGTCGGTGCCCCTTCTGGCACCCTTGCTGCTCGACCAGGTCCTGTGACTCGCTCTCCTCAGAAGTCATATGCAGACTCCATAAAGCACACAGGTATTCACTTCTCTTCCCCTGTCATTTCTGATCGAGGCATTAAGACTCCCTGTAATGGCATTGATCGGGGTCTTGGGAGAGCAGAATGCTCCGAGAACCCGCATACGCTGCATGTTGATGATATCCCTAGTGAAGATGATGAAGACTCATTTATAATTGACACGACTTCCTTGGATAGTTGGCAAGAGCATCTGTTAGGAAGGGTTGTCATAGGGCTTTGTCACGGCCCTAGACCCCGACATGAAGTTCTTAAAACTTGGATAAAATCGCATTGGGAAGCTAGGGGGCTAATGGTAAAGCACATTCAGTATTGCCCTAACAACTTCTATCTTTTCTTTTTTGAAGAGGCAAACAGCGCTCTGCATGTAATCAGCGAAGCCCAATGGCTTATGAGGAATATCCCCATGTCTTTTTTCAAATGGCATGTTGGCTTTAACCCCAAGGGCCCAAAGCCTACTAAGATCCCTGTGTGGGTAGAATTCCCAGAACTGCCCATAGACTTTTACCCGTGGATTGAGCATCTTGGAAATATGATTGGTAGGGTATTTGGTCAAGAATCTAGAAATAGTATCATTAACACTAAATGGGATCCTCAGGTGCTAATTGAAATAGATGTTTCCAAAGAAATTAAGACCCAAATAGTGATTAAGGACTCCCAAGGGAAGAAATTTCACACCCAAAAGCTTATGTACCGTAATCTGCCTAACGCCTGTTATAACTGTTACAAACAGGGCCATCTAATTCGGGATTGTCCCCTCATCATAAATCGGAACGAGATTGGTAATCAAGATAAAAAGGAATTACCCTCTGCTCCTAGTAATAGCCCCAATGTGCCGGGGAAAAAACAAGTGCAAAAATCTAAAAAAAAGACTTTTAAGTCGGATAACCCATACGACATTCTGTTAGAGGACATCTCTAATCCTTTTGATAACAAAAACATTACAAGTGAATCTCCTATTGTTGTAGAACAGGATGAAAATGCTAATCCCAATATGGATGCTGCAGGTAGTACCAAGACCGTTCACGCACCTAAAGTAGATGATGGCTCTCCAACTAGCTGGAAAAAAATTGGGAAAAAAAACAAGGTTCTTCATGAACCAGCATGTCTTAAGGACAACCCTTGCTTCTCCCAACAGGATAATGAAACCCAATATGGATGCTGCAGGTAGTACCAAGACCGTTCAGGCAGCTAAAGTAGATGATGGCTCTCCAGCTAGCTGGAAAAAAATTGGGAAAAAAAACAAGGTTCTTCATGAACCAGCATGTCTTAAGGACAACCCTTGCTTCTCCCCCATCCATGGAACATTTAAGTCAAGAACTCGATGCTATGGACCAGGACTCAATCAACTGTATGGATGAGGAAGGGGAACATTGTGAAATTGTGCCCATGTCTCAGGATATGGACTCATTCAATGATCACAGTAAAGTAAGTAAGCCTAAAAGGAAAGAAACTGTCAGGTTGTCAACCTCAGCTCCCAAGCCGACTAAAAATAGTCGTAAATAATTTGTTTTTTGATGTTTGACCTAAAAATTCTCACCTTAAATGTTAAAGGGCTGACTGATGTAGTCAGGCCCAAAATGGTTAATTGCTGGCTCAATGTGTTACCCATCATGCCTGATGTTCTTTGCTTGCAGGAAGTCAAAATCGGAGGGGATACTCTACTTAGGCACCTAAACATTGTGGCCTCTAATTTCACTTGGTACCACACCAGCCACCCCAGTGGCAAAGGTGGTGTAGTGGTTGGGTTGTCTAATTCTATCTCCAATTTTGTTAAGGATGTTGTTTATAGTAACTCCCACCAATGGTGTGCTGTCAAGTTGGGGGACCCGTTTAATTGTTCTATCATTTTGGTTTATGCTTCTAACCTTTGTTCTGAAAGGAAAATCTGATGGGAAGAGTTATGTTTTTTTGACAGTCTTGTTATCCTTGCTGGGGATTTTAATATGGTCACTTCTTTGCAGGATAGATGGGAAAGAAAAGGTAACTGTATTTTTGGCTCTGAAAAACATTCTTGGTTCAACTTATGCAACCATCTGGACCTGTTTGACGTTTCTTGGAATTCAGGGTTTTCCTGGTCTAATAAACGAGGGGGGGACAACTACGGATCGGCAAGGCTAGATAGATGCTATGCTAGTACGGAGTTCATCCAGGGGTGTTGGGATATTAGCAGCAAGATCGATCATTCTCTGTTTGTGTCGGATCACAAACCCCTTTATCTGACCTTTAGGAAAGGCAATCCTAATTATAGATCTGGGCGGCCTCACATTGACTTTAGTTTACTCAAGATCCCTAGTATCATGACTAGTACTAAGGATATCATCACCTACCATTTCAAGGTTCATAGATCCCCTACTGTAGCTTGGAATCATGTTGTTTCTGGTATTCAAAAGCTTTTCACCACTTATAGGAAGCATGCCTTGGAGTTGAGGACTTAGAGGAGGCTCTCGCTTATGAATCAGTTAAATTCCCTTGATGTTAACTCTCAAGAGTATATTGATTGCTCTGTGAGGTTGTGTAAAGAGAGGTATCTGGAAGCTAGGAGCTCCCTTGCTATTCCAAGAGAATTTTGGAGTGAGAACATGGATCGGAACAATAAACATATGTTTTCTCTTATGAAAAAAAGGAAAGTGAGGGACTTTGTCCCCCCTATTAAGAAAAAAGATGGGATTGTCACCTCCAATATTGAAGAGACCTTACAGGAGGCCAAGTGCTTCTCTATGGATGTTTTCTCTGTTTCTCCCAAGTGGGGGGAGGACATTCAGAGGGCCAGGGCTTCTATTGCCTTGAAAAGGAGAAAAATGATTTCTGAGAGCCTGGTTCCTATTCTGGACCTGCCCCTCACTGCCGGTGAGATCAAAGAAACCATCAATAAATTGAATCCCTGTAAATCTCCTGGGATGGATGGACTGCCTAATGAATTCTTTATCATTCTTAAGGATTTTCTCACTCCTTACATTCTCTTGATATGGGAAGAGGTTTCTAGTAAAGGATTTATCCCTTGTTCCATTAACACTGGGGTTATCAAGCTTATTCATAAGAGAGGTCCCGAAGATGACCTTAACAACTGGAGGCCCATCACTTGCTTAAACACCATTTACAAAATTTTTGTTGCTACTCTAGCTAGGAGACTTAGCCCTTTGATGAACCATCTCATTCTCCCTTAATAAAAAGGGTTTATTAAAGGTAGATTCATCCTTGATGCTATCATCTCCCTTTGGGAAGGCATGGACTGTGCAAGAGAGTCTAGTCAAGAGTACTATTTCTTTAAAATTGATTTTGACAAAGCTTATGACAGGATTGAGTGGGACTTTATTTTGTTGTCTCTTCATGACTTAGGCTTAGGAAGGAGGTTTATTAAGTATGTGAGTACTCTATTTGGAAATGCATTTTCTAGAGTCTCTATTAATGGTCATATGTCTGAACCTTTCAAGTTGGCTAGATCTATAAGACAAGGGTGCCCTTTGGCCCCTCTTCTTTTTGCCATTGCTAGTGACACCTTGGGTTGGCTCGTGAAGGATCCTCTGTCTGCTGGTAATATTAAAGGTGTTTGCATTCCTAACTCCCCTGCCCCTCTTTGTCTTCAGATGTTTGCTGATGGTACCAATGTTGTCTTAAAAAATGATCCCCAGTCCCTAACAAAGTTTTTGGAATGTCTTGATGTTTTTTGTTTGGCCAGTGGCTCTAGGGTCAACCACAGCAAAACTGGTTTCAAAGCCTCCAATAATGCTATACCTGACATTATTACTCAGCTTGGCTATAGTATTATAAAAGAAGGGGAGATCTTTAGGCTTCTTGGGATCCCAATGGGTTTTAATGTCTCCTTTGATCAAAGATGGGATTGGGTGTGTGACAAGTTCAAAAAAGGGTTGGCTATGTGGTATGATGCTAACTGCTCCCTTCCCCATCGTACTTTTATTCTTAACCATTACTTATTGCCTAAACTTGTCTACTTTCTTTCTTGTTGGACTCCTTCAAAAAAACAGCTTAATCCGGTCATCTCTATGGCCAAAAGATTCTTATGGGGGGGATCGGCCAAAAGAAAGAAAATTGCTAAAGTTTCTTGGGATATTTGTTGCATGCATAAAGAAAAAGGGGGCTTGGGTGTAAGGTGCCCTAAAAAAATGGCTGACACTCTGGCTGCTAAATGGATTCTAAGAAGTATTGGCAACACTGAGATTTGGGCTACTCTTATTCAAAGATCTGTCAACAAATTCTGTTTGACTAATTACAGGGCTTGGAATAACCTTAATCTGGGACATTATTACCTGCCCTCACCCCATTTCCCCTGTTGGGAGTGCTCTGATTTGTAGGTTCTGGAAAGCCTGGTTCAAAGCTAAAAGTGTTTTCTGTCCTACTGACAAGTTGTCTGTCATGGCTAAATTTTACATGCAGGAATCACCCTGGCTGGGATGGTTGTCTTATTGGAACAATGGGAACATTTCTATCAAGGAACATAAATGTCATAGAAAACTTGGATTCAAATCTTGGAAAGATTATTTGACAAATGGGAAGGTAATGTCTGATAATGATCTGGCCAATTTGACTAATGCCTCTGCTACCTGTTTGCAGGTTTTGCTGTCACACAAGGAGCTACTGGCTGAACAACTGACTCGGTGCAATTGGAAGGAACTAAAACTTCATGATGTTGCTGATTTCATTTACAAGAACTTCAAGAAGAAGAAAGCCTCGATGGATCATATCACTACTAAATTGAACAAAGTGTGGAATCTGAACTGGTCCTCTGCTCAGTGGTCTTTTAGGTTTAAATCTCTGTGGGCTTACCCAGAAAGCAGCAAGTAGTCTTTTCTTCAGTGGTTGATAATACATCAAGGGCTTTGGGTGGGCCCCAGAGTCAGGAAAATATTTATTGATGGTGGTAAATGTGCATTTTGTGGCAGGGTGGAGGATGTTTATCACCTCTTCTTTGACTGTGATCATGCAAAGCCTTACTGGAAATGTGTTGACAACTTTCCTCATTCTTCTAAAGCCCCCAAGCTGCAAAGAATGGATGCATTGATTGGATGCTACAAAAACATGGATATCCTCCTATGGAATACATGGCGGGGGCACATCCTGTGGGCCATCTGGCTAAGTAGAAATAATTAGGTCTTTGACAATGGGAGAAAGAAATTCCTGATTCCCCTACATCACACTCTGAAAACAGTCTCTGATAATTGTATAAAGTGTATTACAAAACCCTCTCTTCCCTCTCATGATCTCCACTGTATCCTTGCAGCTCACCATTACACAAGATGGAAAGTATTATTGAGCCAGTTGTATTACCATTGCAGATTTGCAATGGTGGCATCTTTGTGACTTATTGAGTCTCTGGTGCTCCTGCCCCCTGCACATATGTAATTTACCTTGTTAATTTATATTTTCCTTTTTTTATCAAAAAAAAAAAATGAACACTGCATTGACTCCTCTTACTGAAGAAGTGAACGACTGATTGCAGCTTACCGATCTTATCCCTTGCATTGTGGGATTAGAGGGTCCTTGTAGGGTCCATTCACTTGTAGCTTTTCTTCTATATTTTAATTAAAGTCTGGGAGAATAGGCCAACGACGAACTTCCTTTAAAACAAAAAAACAAAAACAATGCTCAATGCAATGAACACTGCATTGACTCCTCTTACTGAAGAACTGAACGACTGATTGCAAAAGACTCCGCCCCAGTCGACATCGTGACGTGCATTCACTGAGTTAATAATGATCGGTGGGATGCTTGTCAACGTCGAAAGCAAGTACTGCCCAGTGCCCACGTTCCTTACCAGAGAAATGTTCTGAGCATTCGTTCTGAACGTTGCATTGTTGCCCACTTCTGAGTGGGTCCAATGATCTCTCGAGTCCTGCAAATGGAGGAATCCAGAAGGCTCCAGCTCATGGCATTTGGATGCTATCCAATTGACATGACATGGAAATTTAGCCATAACTCACAGCCTCCGACAAGAACTCGTACCATTGATTATTAAGTGAATGTCTCTAAAGAACGACAATAGGCATTGTTGACGACGTCATATTGTCCATTTGAGTAGATTCGTTCGCATTAAATGCAAGGAACTGGTTACTGAAATCAGTCGTCCACTTCTTCTGGAAGAGGGAGGGAGTCAAAGATTACAGCATGCCAGTATCTGCTTTGGAAGCAATTGGGACGCGATGTAGGTTGTCTCTCTATTTCTGAGATGTCATATGGTATTGTATTGTAGCACGAGCTACGGTTTTTGTTAGAGACGAGACAACTCAAGTCAGGAAATAGCTATTAGCCATTCCTCTCATTTCCCGTAGGGACCATGGTTACTAGTTTCTACCGTGGCGTAGTTGGATATAGATAAACACCAACATACGTAAGACATGATGTTTGATAGAGCTCGTACCATGCCCTCAGATAGAGCTGAGAAAGGATCCGATCTTTTGACGTTAGACAAGCTGGCGACCACCCCATCGACCATCCATCAGTAAGTCAATGTTTTTTTTTTTTTTTCTTAAAGGCAAACCTCGGACGAATCCTACTGTTCCTTTTGGCTTGAATTAACGAAAACAGCAAAAACAAACTTTGATCTTTTTCGACAGCACAAATTGTAGAATGCAGATCCGAGAAGAGTGGATGATTAGGCGTGAAGCCTAGAGATGGATTGATAGGGCTTGCACATGAGGCGATCGGTGGTCTCGCCGTATGTCGGGTAGAATCTCCTCTTTTTCGATCACTCAAAAACCGCCAAGCCAACTCAGTGGTGCCCATTACCACCAGTTTGTTCGGATGACCCAAAGCCCAGCCACACAATGTTTTAATAAGTTTACTTATTAATGACGTCTATTTGTAGAAAGTCAGCACTCGAGCCTTTGTGCAACAATATCTGAAAATACGAACAATGATAATAATAATAGTGTCAATAATAACAATAAAACAATGATAATACATAGATGATAGAAGACGATATCTAGATATGCGATAGAAACTACGCTGAAAGATGGAATTCTATTGTTATTTGGCTTGTGAATGACTTCAAAGCTTGTAGATGCATTACTACCAACAAACAGCTTTTCTTTACCTTTCTTGGATGTGGTTGACGAATTTTCTGGACTAAAATTTCTTCGGAATCTTCCAGTGCATGGATTGGAGTTGGGATTATTGATTGATGATGCATCTGGTCCACTCAAAACTTGAGATTTTGCACTCAACTTTTTAGCATTTTCTTTTTCATTTAGTTCAAGACTAAGTCTATCTTGAGTATCTGCATAGAAGCTTGAGATATCATCAAACCCCACATCTCTGCTTATCATCACCTATCATGTGAGCGGATTATAACATTTATATCCCTTTTGCTTAAGGGAGCACCCAATGAAGATACATTTTATTGCTCTTGTATCAAGCTTCATCCTCAACTCATATGCAATACAACCAAATACTTTGATATGTGATAAGTTTGGCTTTTTACCTCTGCTTCTCTTTAGGTGTAACTCGATGTATAGTACTACTTACAATTCTGTTCTTGATGTATTCAGTAGTGTGCACGACTTCTACCCAATAATAATGAGTCATATTCTTCTCATCCATCAAGGCTCCTTCTATTTCTACAATATGTCTATTTTTGCATTCAACAACACCATTCTATTATGGTGTGTACCTATATGAAAAGTGACGTCGAATTCCATGACTTTTAAGGAAATTGTTGAACTCATTTGACATGTACTCACCTCCTCCATCAAACCTTAACGTCTGAATATAATTTCCTATCTGCTTTCCACCATAGCCTTAAAATTTTGGAACTTGTTGGGGGATTCTTAGACAAGAAGGGACTTGAGTGTTTGTAGGAGAAAAGGGGAAGACCAGAAGAGAAAATACACACTGGAAGCCTCTGTTGATTGATTACCATAAGACAAATACAAGGTTGAAGCACAATACAACCAATGCTTATGTGCAGAAATCCCACAGAGTGCTCAATTACAAAATACGAAATACCCAAGGGACTTTTTGCTCCCGGCCTCCTCTGCACCAAACCTCCACCTTCTACAAGCCTGTTCTTGTGCACACCTTGCACCAAGCTTCCCTAAGGGGGAGGGATGGATACCTTCTGTCGGCGTGCGCAAACTTCAGTAAGACCTTGGGATCCTTGGGGACAAGCTTAGCATCCCTGTGCACACTTCCTTGGTCACTCTTCATGCACACCTTGCACTTCACTTCTCTGCGTCGCACACTGTGTGTCTCTTGCACTTCTCTCTCTTGCTCAACTTAGACTATGCTCCCCTTGGTTACTCTAGAATTGTCCAAGAATGGTCCTTGCCTTGATTTGAGTGTGTCGATTCACGTACGCTCCTAACAACAATAGTATCTTGGTGCTCACTTTGATGTCCTAAGATTGTCTTTACAAGTGGCAGCCAACGAATACCTGTTTTGTCCTCTAGTGACTTTAGACTAAAACCAAAAATTTTAATGGGGGGGCCATACTTTCACTTCTGCGTACGCTGCCGCTTCACATACTTTCACATTTCCCTTTTAACTCTTCAAATGTGCACATAAGGGAGGGTTCACCTGAACCTTCCAAAACACTTCAGAAACACTTTGAACCTTATGAAAATTAGAGAAATACCTCTACAACCTACAACCCACTTTCTCCAATTTACCCTTTGTGGACAATTAATTGTGCACTACCTATGCACTTTGACACTTGCACCTTAGCATTTTGACTTTGCACTAGTTGACTTTGATCTTTTTGTATTTGACTAGTTTGACTTTGACCTTTTGACTTTGAGTGTGGTTGACTTTGAGTGTGGTTGACTTTGAGTGTGGTTGACTTTGAGTGCAGTTGACTTTGCCCAATATGACATATATGGGCTCAAAAGATGCCCACCACCTAATTGGCTCTCCGTCCCAGAGAGCTACAACCAAAACTTTGAGCATAGTGGACACCACGATTATGGATCTGCAAAACTTTAAAAAGACACTAGAGCAGCCACCAAGTCTACCATGAGCAGTAGAGAAAAGCACCAGAGAGTAATCAGCAATGTGGGTAGGGCAGAATGTTAGAAGGAAGGAAGGGTGAGAGAATGGGTGAAGTGGAGAGATATATAGGAGACGGGTCCAAGGATTGAATTGGAGAGATATATGGAGGATGGCAGAAAGTGAAAAATATGGAAATGTAGATGTACCAGAATGGGAAATGTGTTTGGAGGTTGGCAACAGAGAGGGGGGAAGTAGTGGTTGGTTGGGGAAAGGGGGATGGGTTTTAGTGAAGGGAAGGGGGGCGGGCGGTGTTTTTTGGGGGGAAGGGGGGTTGGGGAAAAAGCAAAAAAAATTGGAAAAGCACAAAGAGGGAGACGAGAGAATAGGGAGGGGTGGCAATTAAAGAAATTCCCAACCAGAGAGAGACCAACCTGTACACATACATATTAATAAAACGACCAGTAAACAACCAGAGAATGCACAAGGAATACACAATGAACACGGAACCAGAATCTCATATATAATAGCAGAAAAATACAAGGAAACTTTGTCCAGGGTAAGTACATGAAGTGCCAATGAATGGCAAAGAGCTGCCTAGCACAAAGTACATGATGAGCCAATCAATGGTAGCGGAACCAAAAGGATAACTAAATGCATCCTATGAACTGAGCCTCAACAACAAAAGGAAACAAGGGCAGACCAAATGAAGCTAGTGAAAACCAAGGGGCTATGAATGCCTAGAGCCTCGGGGAGAGACACAATACGAGTGTCTGGCTAAGGCATCGTGGGAGAATGAGACCCTTCCCCAGGTGGAACATCGCTCGGAGGTGGAGGTAAGTCGGGTGAGGTGGGTGGAATGATGGCTGCCTCCTCAGTCCATGCAACAATCTTGCTCCTATACCTGCGTAGGTTATCGCACTCTCGGCGGACCAACCGACATGCAGGACTATCACATATGCCTAAGGATGCACGCTGGCAGATCTCCATAAGAGCACGAGTCGCAGCATCATCCTCATCTTGATACCAGTCTCTGTCTAGCTGCATGGCCCGCAATACATCCCGCGACATCTGCTACTGTGCCACTGGAGTAGCACGAATGTGATCTATCGTCAGAGCATACTGCTGATGTAGTGCAGTTGTTGCTGAGATCAAGGGAGAGATGGGAAGCATCAATCCCATCACTCGCGACGAGGCTTGCATCACAAAGTAGGCCCAAGACAGGTGGATTGTCGTCGAGGCTATCAGGGATGGAAGGCTACGAGGCGGGTGGGGGTGGGGGTGAGGGTGGGGCCGGGATAGGCTGCGGGTAAGTGGGAGAAGCAGGAGGCGAGTGATGAGGATGGGAGGTGGAGGCAGACTCAATGGATATTGCTGGAGATGGAGGAGGTTGTGTGGCACCGGCCGAGGGGGGTGATTGAATGGGCGAGGCAGGGATAGAGGTAGGAAAAGAATCCATCAACCATGTATGGGCTCTCCTAGCGGGTGGTGGAGTGGAGGCTGCCATGGGAGTAGATGCCTGCAGAAGGGTGCTAGGGGCTGTGGGCACTACGACCGCTGGTGGTGGAGGGGGATGGGGAGAATGGACAATAGAATGTGTAGGATGGGAAGGGTCAAGACTATGGCTGGATGCTATGGTCTGTGTACCAGGGAGATGAAAGAGCCAAGCCAAAATCAAGGCAGAATAAACAGAGAATGAACCGATGCCACGGTGGAGGGCATCATGGAATCGGCGAGAGCGAAGTAGGAATGAGTGGAACATGAGGGTGCCATAGGGATAAGGGCGGCCATGTATAAAACAAAATAGTGGGTCAGCTATATGGATATCATACAACGGAAGATCCAAGGAGGGACTACGAAATAAGAAGAAGAAAATGAACGAACGAAGGATGGCGAGGTGGTATTGTGTGGGCATGGCATCAACGCCATATAATGAAATGCAGAAAGCTGTGTTCATTTCCCGAGATAACCCCGAGTAGAGTGATGGTGGAGCATGAAACAAAGAGATGCTAGAACCTATGCCTCTAGCTACAACCGCAAAGGTCAAGGAATCGGAGGGAAAATGAGGGAAGTGGAGAAGCGTTGTGCGAATATCGGCACCCTCAGCCTCGGATAAGAGGAGGGAGGCTAGTCGCCAAAGACCAGTTTGGAGGGAGGGGGCGGAGGGCAGGGGATGTGTGAGAATGGGGGGCCAGGGGGGGGTGGAGGGGAGGGGGGGATGTGTCAGAACGGGGGGCAGGGCGGGGGCGGGGGGGGGGAGGGGGGAGGGATGATGGGGGACTGAAAGAGAAAGAGAGAGAGAGAGAGAGAGAGAGAGAGAGAGAGAGAGAGAGAGAGAGAGAGAGAGAGAGAGAGAGAGAGAGGGAGGGAGGGAGGGAGGGGCTTTTTTTTTAACCCTTAACCCGAGAAATCCAGGGGGCTTGTTTGTTTGTGAAAAATTATCCAAAAATAGAGAAAATTGGAGAAAAAATCCAAAAAAATGCCAAAAAATACCAAAAATATCTGAAAAAATTCTCATAAATTTTTCTACAGGGCTAGGCCCAATTTCCTTCCTCAAACCACAAAGAGCTTCCTTTATTCCTCCTATTTGGCAAGAAAATAATATCAGAAAAGGATAAAAAAATGCTAGAAAAATGCTAGAAAAAAATTCCAAAAATACCCAAAAATTGTACTTTTGCAGAGGTTATGAAGTGCCTTCTAGGTTTGCTAAAAACTCAAGGAATATGCATGAAATTGATGAAGAAAACTACTAAAATTGAGCGAAATGAGATGAGAAAGCTATGTACAACCTGGATAGATTTTGCAGTTCCAGGTGATCCATACTTCTTCAAGTGTGTTGATGGTAGGCCTTGAGCCTTGATATGTTGAGGAGTGGCAAGGCCTCTCCTTTCAGCGTCTCTAACTCGATAGCACCCCAATTCAGCATTGTTTTGACTCGATAAGGTCCTTCCCTGTGTGGAAGCCATTTTCCTCCCACTTGTGTTTGAAGATGAGGTCTATGGAGAAGAACTAACATGCCTGGTTCTATGTTGTTGTTCCACAGATGTCGATCATGTGCCTCCTTCCTCTTCATCTGAGTCTCTATCAATTGTTTTGTTGCCAGTAGACGAATCTCCTCCACTTTATGTAGTGCTCCAAGCCTCTGAGAGACCTCACAATCTTTCTTTCCCTGCATGAATGCTATTTTAGGTGATCCATGTAAAAATTCAAAGGGCTCAATCGGCAATATGCCATAAACCAATTGGAATGGAGAATATCCCGTGGCCTCTTTGTAAGCTAGCCTATATGCCGATAGGGTACCTTGATAAGCAATGCCCCAAGAAGTAGGTTGTAACATACATTCCTTCCTTAACATGGAAATTAATACCTTATTGGTTGATTCAGCCTGTCCATTGACTCTTGGATAGTAGGCACAAGAGGTCTTATGTAGGATTCTATACCTGTTGAAAATTTCCTGTAGGACGTTATTCACAAAATGAGTACCCTAGTCTATACAAATTTCAAGTGGACATCCGAACGTGCAAATGATGCTATTGTAAATGAAATCAGCAATAGTTTGGGTAGTGCAGTCGGGGGAGGCAATAGCTTCAGCCCACTTTGTCGCATAATATGTGGCTATCAATAGATACTTCTCTTTTTGGAATCGACGGAGGGTAGATGGGCCCTACAAAATCTAGCCCCCACTTCTCAAATGGTTGCCAGGAAGTGGAAACAATCAAGGGGTTATGGGATCCTCCTTGTGTCCAGTATGTCGTTGCAGGCATTCCCCTTGATTGGCATTCATGGGCCTCATGACCAACTTTCCTGCATAATTGGCAAGTCACATAATTGGCAAGTCACACTTGCTTGCTGCACATGGAACACCAAAGTCCACTCTTGATACCACCCCCTTTGAGTTCCTACAGCTCCTATCACAGCTGAGCCAATTCCTCTGCTTGGGCCTCCTCCTCCTTTTGGAGCTTGAGTGCTTCAATCTCCCTTCTCAATTGAGCAACAACATTCTCCTCCTCTTTGTAGGGCTTATTCCTTTTTAAGCCCTCTAGTGCCTTCCTTAGTTGGATGAATGGATCCTCCATTTCTGTAGCATATGTTAGTTGAGAAGAAGTTCCTCCATACTGGTGCCTTATCTACTCCAGTCCTGTAGCTGTGTTGATGAACTCCTCTATGGAGGCTGTAGGTAACACTAATTCCTTTATTCTACATTGGGTGGCCACTAGTTGGGGCTTAGCTAACCATTTCTTAACAAAACAATCATGTGGTGGGTCTGGTAATTTAGCCATTAGTGCCTTGGCCCTAGTCACAAACTCTGGGAACTTCTCACCCGGACCCAATCTCAAATTTTCTTGTTCTTCTCTGATGATTTCTACAGTATTTCCATGCTGGAATTGATTCTTAAATGCATCGTTCATCAAATCCCAAGTGGTAAAATGGTTCTCAGCAAATTGGCTGAACCATTTATCAACTGAACCATTTATCAAAAAGGCATCCTAGCTGCCCTTTAAGCAAGAATGAGTTGCATGCACTAGAAAAAAGGGCATGTCGGTAAGTGACTACACCCTAAAAATCAAAAGCATATGCAAGTCGTTTGCATCTATTGGCATGAATTTAGATGATGATGATATGGTGGAAGTGTGCCTTGATGTTTTATGAACTAAATACAAACAATTTAGAACTTTTATAGAGCCTATCCGAGGGAGAGAGAAAGTGGTCGCACTGGCATGAAACCAAGGGCCTTTCTTGAGACTCGTGATCGGGTTGAAGATAATCACAATTGGATACTGATTAGAGATGACAAGATCCACAGTTTGGGAGAGGGAAGGGGGTCCCCAATTATTGACGATATTCTACAAGATATAGCTCCTATTGAGCCTTGCTTTTTGTAAGTTAGCACCATCTTGGAGGTTTGACCAAGAGAAACTAATAATGTCCTTGATCTCCTCTAGATCCAAGTGTAGCTTCACTTGGTCCCAAACTTTCCTCTCCTTCCTATAAATCACCTATCCCTTCCTATGTTATTTGTCAAAAAGACCTCCACCACATTAAAGTCCCTACAAAGAACCACATTGACCTATAGAGAATCCAACAACTGTTAAGTGGAAATTCTTTCTAAATTGGTGTTAGTAGTGTACAAGGACATGGTGGGAAATTGTATGGGACCGCCAAAACAAGCACCAACCCACCGATGGTTCTAGTTAGTAAGGGAGTCCACAGTTCTAGTGTGAAAAACTATACTGATGCCCATAGCCATGCCACCATTTCCCTTGGAGTTTGTGGTGGAGAGCTAGACATGGGATGAGGAAATACACTTAAGTCTCTTTTGTAGTTCCTCCCCATCGATTTTGATCTCTTGAAAACAGATGAAGTCTCGGTTTCTACTTTTATCATGGATCCACTAGCCAATCACGATCACTCTTGAGGGGTCCGATAGCCCTCTTTTTCTTGTTTTTCTCCTCAAATGTTTGTTTCAAGGTTGAAGCATCATGACATAGGAATTTCCCCTTAAGATGGCTTTTCTAGGGAATCACAGCCGGTTGTTTTCCTCTATGAGTAGTCATTGTCAAAAACAATTTGTTATCCTTTCACGGATTGTGGAGCCAATTATATAACTTTCACTATCTTGGTTATCATCTTTTTTTGTGGACCACCCAACCTCTTATCAAGTGGTGACACCTTCATTGTTATTTTCCTTATAGAAGCATTCCTCGAGGGTTTCCCCATCACTATGATAGTCTTCATGATTTGATCCTCCTAGGTAATCCATGTCAATAACCTTCTTTTTCACATTGAAAAAGATGTTTGTTTCTCATGCTGCACGAGAGGGCCTCTTTTGGATACTTCCTTTTGAGCTTTCCCTTCTTTGTCTTACTTTTGTGAAGCTTTCTGGGTCTGTTTCCAAGACTTGTGTTTCTTTCACCTTTTAAGACTCCAATGGATGTTCTTCCAATATACTATGGGTCCCTCCCACAACTTTGTTCTCTGTTACATTAGCTCTCTATGAGTCCTTCTTGTTTTGATTGAAATTTTATCTTAAAGTAGATTCCTTTATTCTGTGCCTCTACACTCCGTAGTCAAAACAAGCATTTAGGAGGTTCTTGTACTGAATGTCCTGCTCAATAGTCTCCTCCTCTTCGATGCCTATGGCAATTTTAGATGAAGGATCTTTGTATAGATATGCTTTGACACACGTTTGTGGGTAGCATCTAGCATTGAAATGTATTTTTCCCTTTCATATATAAGACCCATGTGTAGATGCCAAAGAAGTACTTAATCTTGACTCAAATTACAAAAGAAATGCTGAAAAATCAAGTGCAAAATCTCAATTTTTTAGTGAACCTGATGTGTCACCAAGAAGTAGTTCCAACTAAACTCCATGGAGTGGAAGCTTGCATGGAAATTTGAGTCCAGCATATTCATTAACTAGATCAAACAAAGGTAAAGAAAGGATCACTACTGGTAGTAAAACATCTATCGGTCTTGAAGACATTGATGGAGAGTGAAGCAATTCAAAAGAGAGCCCTGATGGGGAACTTGGATTGCCCTCTATGAAGACTCCTGGAGGAATTAAGGAACATGTAGATGATAAAACAAGAAGTTACCTAGAACCAAGAAGCTGTGGGAGAATCCAGAATTTAGTGGAACAATTGATGTATGACAATTACATGGCTTGTCATTGTGTCTACATGACCAAGATTATATAAGATGTTGAACCTTCTTGTCTTCAAGATGCAATTGGAAATGCAAATTGGGAGAAATCTATGGATGATGAGATGGTTGTGGTGTATGTAAATGAAACATGGAAGTTGGTTCCATTACCACAAGAAAAGAAACCCATAGGTTGCAAGTTGGTTTACAAGATAAATCATAATGTAGATGGTAGCATAAGTAGGTATAAAATAAGATTGTTAGAAAGAGAATATGCACATACATATGGAATTGACATGAGGAAATGTTCTGCCTTGTAGCTAAAATGTACACTATTAGAGAACTTGTTGCATTAGCTATAGCAAAAGTATGGACTTTGCATGAAATGGATGTGAAGAATGTCTTCTTACATGGTGAGTTAGAAGAAGAAGTATACATGAATGATCCATAAGGATATGAAGATTCAATGCATGGAGAACATGTTTGTAGGTTTCAAAAGGCTTTGTATGGGCTTAAACAAGTCCCTCATGCTTGGCATGCAAGGATTGTGGATTACCTAACCACCATTGGATTTTCTATGTGTGATATAGATCATTCACTATATGCAAGCAAGGATGATGATGTCATCACCATTGTGGCTATGTCTGTTGATGACTTGATTGTAGGAGGTGATAATGAAGAAAGCATTAAAGAGGTAAAGCAACTCCTTATACAAGAATTGGGCATGAAAGAACTCGGTGTGTTGCCCTATTTTTTGGGCATTGAGTTTATACATACAAAAATAGTATATTGATATCGCAAAGGCAATATGCCTTGAGTATGCTACAAATGTATTATATGGTTGATTGTAAGCCTATCTCTATGCCATTAGATGAGAAGTTGAAGTTGGATACTACATCAGGTGAATCATTGGAAAACACTACTATGTAAAGGAAAATTATGGGGAGTTTTATATATCTCACAATTACAAGGTGTGATCTAAGCTAGACGGTTGGAATTGAAAGTCAATTTATGCAGGCTCCCTACAAACTACATTTAGATGCTCTTAGGCACACTTTAGGTGATGTGAGTGCTACTTTGGATTGTGCATGTGTTTATAAATTTGGTGTAGATTTGGAGGTCCATGGATACACCGATGCAGATTGAGCTGGAAGTATTCCAGATACAAGATCAACTAGTGGTTTTCTATTCTCACTTGGGAGTGACGCTATTACATGGAACAGCAAGAAGCAACCCACTATTGCTTTGTCAAGTATCGCGGTTGATTATAGAGTTGCTTCAATGACAACATCTAAACCATCATGGTTAGAGATGCTACTTATAGATTTAGGGGTGGAAGTGCAAAAGCTGGTCATAATATATTGTGTTAACCTTCATAACATTTATTTGGCACGAAATCATGTTTTTGATGCTATAGCAAAGCATATTGAGGGACATTATCACTTCATGAGAGAGAGGGTATGAGCATATGATATTGATCTTGTTTATGTGAGGATAGTTGAGTAGTTTGCTTATATTTTCACTAAAGCACTTGAAGAAATGAAGCTGAAAAAGTTATGGAAGATGCTTGGATTAGAAGACATGACTCTCAGCTTGAGAGAGAGTTTTGAGATATCAAGCTGAACATCTGATGATCGATGATGACTCGTATCAGTTTTTCATTTCTCTCACATGTATAATGTCACGAGGAAGGAGATAAGGAAGAGAGCTCACACATGAATTGAGACAGGGAAGAATGATCTTCTTCTTCTTCTATTACATAAAAGGAATGTATAAGAATGACCTAAAAAACAAGAATACAACAAGTGCAATATATAAAGACCAGTACATAAGGAAAAACCTAATGTCCCCGAATGAGTGAGCTGGCAAGAAACAAATGTGCCATCACTCTCGGTAGATAAATCTAATAAAGCTCAATGAAGTATCCCTGACATATACCGGCATGACCACTATACATGTTAGAGAAATGAAAAACTGATATGTGTCATCCTGGATCATCACATGTTGAGCTTGATACCTCAACACTCCCCCTCAAGCTCAACGCCATATCTTGTAATCCAAGCATCTTCCGAAACTTCTTCAACTTCTCAGCTCCAAGTGCTTTGGTGAAAATATCAGCAACTTGCTCATCTATTCTCACATTGTTGGAACTGAAGGACTCACCAGGCAAGGAAGCTTACAAAGGGAGTTAGAAAGAAGAGAAAGTACAAGCAGACAGAGCAGTCAACGACGATCTAGCAAGTAGGCCAATATTTTTTCAGGACACTTACACATATAAGAGAGGTGGACACACAAGGAGAAGGAGCAAGTAGGGAGCTGCAGGAAGTATATGTCAAAATGTTATAAGAAATCCCTACAAAAATAGTGATTTTCATCACTAAAAACCATTGTAAATACTATTTCACATTTTTGTAGCTCCATTTTGTGCAAGCCAAGGAGTCCTTGAGCTTGAGGAGCTTTAGAAGTATCTACCTGTCAGTTTTCACATTTTTTAGACTTCGTTTGAACCTCCAAATAGGGTAGAGAACCTAATTTTTAACTAGGCCGGACACTAGGTCTGGACAAGGCCAAAACCTAGTCAAAAACTATCAATAGAGCTAGAGAGCTCATTTTTGAGGTTAGCTTGTAATTGAATTGAACTTGTATGAGCTTTTTGAAAGTAATCTAAGAACTCCATTGCTTCTAACTCTTTGTCTTGCCGTGTGTGTGTATGTGTGTGCATGTTAGTGTGCTTCTCACTCACGCACTCGTGCCTTCACTTGCTCGAGGTCTTCATACCATCCTCACGTCTTCCCGGATTGACATTAAAGGAGGTGCTACTCATCACTGAGCTACACCAAATTTTGGCGCCGTTGCCGGGGATCGAGCTTTGAGGACGAGCGTGTGATGGTAAGACGTAAGTTTGAGACGTTGGCGTTGTAGGTAATTTTTTCACTCTTCTTATTTTTATCTTTCTTACCTAAGCACCATCATCGCCATCATCATCATCACCATCTCCCACCTCCATCTCCATCATCGCGAAAAAAAATTCAGTTTTTGCTCATATCACCTTCTCCACCTCATTTGCCTCATTCCACTTGTGAGAGAGAGCGAGAGAGCGATATTGTGTGCGTTGTTTTTTCTTGGTTCTTGAGCTTTCTTGCAGGTACTGGCAGCATCATCATCTCCAGCACTCCGCGCAGGTACGAAATGTCACGAAACTGTATCTGTGTCGCGGACCTCTGTCAATCGTGATCGACAGAGAAATCGCCCATTTGATCCAGTGAGAGCATCGAAGGGCATTCTAAGCAAGAGTAAGTGCAGGCCTGGGAACACGCTTCCTAGGCACTCAAGGGCAACCAAGAAGGAAACAAAAGGTTGGAAAATCTCAACTCCCTCTGTCAATTCCTAGCTTAGGCTAAGAACGACTAGTGATAGGAGTAGACCAGGATGGTGATAGGCATCAATCAAGTTGGAGACTACCTATGCAATCAAGTTCAAGATTTAACATAATCTCTTTGTGATGCGATAACCTTAAAGGAAAGAATCTAACGTGGAACGATAAACTTATAGTGCGAAAATTAACTCAAATATTCCTGACGACGTGATTTATGACAAGAGCATAAACACGGTAACCACTAAAAAGAATCAAGTAACTGATACAAACGAACTCAGCAACGAGGTTGTACTTGGGCAAATTTGGGCTATTCAATTAGGCTTATGAACCTTAGATCAGGGCGACATCTAGGGAGAGATAGACAAAGTCCTAGGTCTTCAGAGGCTAGTGTCAACCACACTGCTAGGTCTTGGGCCCAGCAATTGAGCCACCACTCATACTACCCTAGCTCTGAGACTAGTGAATCAGAGATGTCTCAAGGCATGGACAGACCTACGGGAAGTTCAGGAGTGCCATACTTGCACAGGGTAGAAGGCCCTTACAAAACGCAGCTGGAATACCTTAGAACCAACCGATTAGGTGCTAGCATCTATGAGGACGGCCTAGGAAGATCTGTAGTACAGATTAAAAACCTGGACCAATCCATTGGACTAGAGCGCCCAGCTGTCAAGTTTGAAAACGGAGCATACTTAGACAAGGAAGGGACAATATATGTAGTCACCAGTCATCCAGATAGGACTGATGAATTTGGGAATGTGGTCCCAGAAATGGACTTAGGTGACATAGAGCAAGGAAACATGGGCGAAGAACCTAGGACCCCTCGAGGCAAATCTGTTCTCACTAGGATTATCACACCAGAGTGGGTTCCCCAGGACAACAAGAGCATAGATCTACTTCTGAACCGAGAAACTGACGAAGCCTTTTGGAGGTATAAATTTGATCGGCCAATTGATATAGGAACAATCATGATCTATGAGTTTAAGGATCGTGATAGCCTAGGCAGAGTGACCTACTTAGATCACGCTTCAGAGAGGATCTTTGTGGTGACAGAAAATGATAGGCACGCTTACACTTGGAAAGGTGAATTTATTTTCCCCCAACCAAGATCGAATGTGTCCTATGGTCACCCTGGAGCGGGAACATCCCAAGCTCATGGAACTCAAAGAGACAGAAGTAGAGATAGGCCAAAAGTAAGATTTGGCAACCAAGGGGGTAGAGAAAGAACGAGGATGGAAACAAATAGAGTAGAGCCTGAGGTACTTAGAGCTCACAGGAATCAAAGAAATGCGGAGGAGTTCCCTCTACCACGACCTAGAGAGCACACAAGGACTTTGAGACCGACTCATCTAGTTAAGTCCATGAAGAACTACTTCGATGGCACTGGAGATCCATACGATCATGTGGCAGAGTTCAGGCAAGTCCTGAGAACGGAACAAGTTGAAGATCTGTTCACGCAGTACAATGCCTTTGGTCTAACCCTTAGGAACACTGTCCTGACATGGTTTCAACCCCTAAACGAGAGGCAGTTCAAGAGCATAGACCAACTTCTAGAGGCATTCATTATTGAATTCTCTAAGAGTGGCATAAGACATAACACTTCCTCGCTGATTCACATCTTCAAGCAAACCCCTCAAGAGACCGTGAGACTTGCAGGAAGGAGATTCAGACAATACTTAGAGAGATGCCCTATCCCTGAGTTACCCACGCCAGCTAAGCAGGTGGCTTTATTCCTTGATGGATTGCTGAGTACAAAATGGAGGTCCTATGTGTACTTGAAGGACCCTAGGACTATAGAAGAGTGTGTACGCATGTGCATCAATATTTAGGATAACCTAGGGGAAGAGTTAGAACTCTCCAAAATCTAGAAAGATTCAGATAGTGCTTCTAGTCTCTCTTCCACGCAATCCATATCAATTGAGGAACTCGCTGAGAAAGTGGCACAAAAACTAGGTGTCTCTAGCAAACAAAACCCAAGGTTCGCCCCAGTAAAAAGATGTTATACTTGTGGAGTTGACCATATGGCGAACATGTGTCCCATTACGGCTCAACCCCAAGTAAATCCGAGTAGCCAATACTGTACCATAGAACGTAGATACACAAATCACACAGCACAAGACTGTCCATACAATAAGCAAGCGGTTAGGCAAACCTACCCTCAACCATATCAACAGGGAAGATATAAGAACCAATATCCACCACAGCAGTATGCTAGGCCCCAACAAACCTACCAAACACAATATCAAGCCCAGCAAAGGCCTTAGCCTGTGTTAGCCCAACAACCTCCAGCTCCATCCAATGTGATCCCTGTAAAGTATGCAGCTGCAGAAGAAAACCTGAATAGGGCCATAGTGCCAGTAACCCCATTACTGTCACAAAGTGACCCCAGTGACCATAGTTTCGATTCTACACATGTGGATAGCCCCTAGGCCTACTACATGCAGTCTCGTGAACATGGTGAGTCTTACTACAGTGAGGAACCGAGTGAACCTAATTGGGAGTCAGAGTATGCTAATGTCATGTACGCAAACCCCAACTCTAGACCCCAACCTAGGCAGGTAAGACCCCCATTCCCTAGAGGACCATGCTATAGATGTCAGGGAGATCAGCTCATTCGTGATTGCCCCTTACCTCCACCTACACAACCCCAGTCAGTGAGGATCCAGGGCTTTTGCCAAGAATGTGGAAAGGAGCATCTCTTACGAGATTGTCCTAAGAATCCTAATAATATGCCAAAAATCACTCCTATTAACGTTATTGGGTTAGTAGTAGACTCTACAAGAAGCGTGACGTCCACTACACCAGTACAGGTAGTCACTAGAGCTCAGGCATTGCAGCAAAACCAAGGGGTAGGCCAGGAAAAGAGCCCAGATGTTAGTGAAACGGAGAGCATGACAAAGAAGAGGACTAGATCTTGGAGAGATAGTCGTGAAAGAATGAAAAGGCAATGGGCAAAAAAGATGAGTGAACTCGAGGAAAGCCTCAGAGAAACAAAGGCCAGGATAACCGAACTCACAACTCAAACTCCCTCTCACACTGCCCCACCTCCATCACCTCCACCATTCCCATCTCCATCCAACCCACCTCACCTAAGCCCACCACCCCCTAGAGTAGGATCAATCCTAGCAGATCCCACTCTCGAGGACCTTAATATGATGCTTAAAGCCTATCAGGCCAGAATCCAAGAAGGGCCAAACGTAACTGATCATGAAAAGTGTTACCCTAGAGCAGAACTAGAGCTAGAACGAACCATAATTTATGCTAAGATGGTGGAATTGGCTCAGACCATGTTTGAAGCCAGTCGCCTATTTAACATCTCTAACTCAGCGAAGACACAGTTGCACTTTGATGGACTGTTAGAAAGAATAGAGAAGCTGATTGCACAATCAGAAAAGGAACCTGCCTCTCAACACAAGGACAAGGCAAGGGAAAGAGTAAGCATTCCTGCCTAGGAAGCCTATGTGCCTAACTCCACGGAACCAGACACATCATCTTCTATGAGTCAGTTCACACCAGAATTCCTACGCGAGATTCAAGAAGATAAATGGGTGAAAGAAAGTGAAGTCCCTCCTCCCATTGAACTTGTGGATGATGCACATGACCAATTTCCACAAGACATCCCATCCATTTATGAGGATCAAGAGAGCACCCACTCTCAGGAAAGATTAGACTTTGAGTCTAACTCTTTACAAGAATTACCCCACTTCACGGGTCCATGGGAAGCTAAATCTATATGTATGAGAGCACCCACGGTCATGGTACGAAATGAGGACTCAATCATACCTAGGAACACAGAGGTAGTGAAAAACACTCAAGTACAATGCAACCTCACCTTAGAAGAGCTACTCAAAGTAAGGCCAGAGCTATGGAAACATGTAGCTAAACAAGTACCAGAGATAGCAAAACCTCGTTCCTAGGTAGGATCCCAGAGAACAGTGCCAGAAATACCATTGGACAAGATAGGAGACATGAGTGAGGGGGAAGAGGGAAACACATATCTTCCTATCACCCATCAAGGATACACCACCAAGGCCATTCTAGACTCAGGCGCAGAAGTCACAATTGCTACCACTTCCCTATGGAAGCGTTGGGGCAAGCCAGCACTCAAGCCCACGAGGATGAAATTGCAAATGGCCGATGGTCACATAGAGAGACCCCTAGGGCTGTTAGAAGGAATAACTCTCACCACATGTGGTGTTGAGTTCGAGCATACATTTGCTATCTGTGATTTTAACAAGAATCATGCCTATGAGATGATTTTGGGAAGACCATCTATGCGACAATTGCAAGTGGTCCAAGATTGAGGAACCAATTCCTTGTATTTGCAACACTTAGGTGTTACGACCAAAGTGAATCTCAAAGATTACTCTCATAGAGATGTCCCTCCTATCCAATGGAATCCCATCCATAGACCCAAAGATGATACGGAATCGGTGCATTCCATAGGATCAGGATCCTCATGGATGCATGAAGACACCCACTTATGGATGTGCAAAGTAGCAGTAGAAGAGGAGAAGAGAGAAAAAGCTAGAGAGATAGGTGCAAAAGAAACCCATAGGTCAATTCAAGACCCAGCCTATGCACCTGTAGTCCTTCCTGACAAAGAATTTGAACCCCACGGCTGGGCAGAAATCCTAGCAACAATGGATGTAGCCATCAATGAAGAACAATGGACACCACACTGTGATGAAGATGGCTATGGCATTTCAGTCTTCTCCATAGAGCCAATTATGGGAGAGGCAGTGCTAGAAGAGTGTGAACCTAGCCCTGATGCATTTGAAGATGCGAGTGACTCCGATCTAGAGTGAATCATTATGGACCCACCTTTTGCATGAGATGAAGAATACTTCTATGAAGTAGAATTTCAACCCTAGAGGCACGGAGAGCTTACAAATGATGTAAGGCTAGCCACACATGTAACTCATAAGGAAGAAGGAAAGAAAAGAAAGAAGAGAGAAGTCACACAAGAAGAGGAAGAATCTTTGTTTGAGGTCCCGGAAAGTTTTAAGAAGTATGAGATAGATGACAGGAGAGTCATGATCAAAATGCCTAAACGA
Organism: Ceratopteris richardii; assembly: GCA_020310875.1. Lineage (NCBI taxonomy): Eukaryota > Viridiplantae > Streptophyta > Polypodiopsida > Polypodiales > Pteridaceae > Ceratopteris > Ceratopteris richardii. The sequence continues at coordinate 1,957,010 of CM035427.1, forward strand.
GAGGCGCAATCAGGGGAGGCCTATGATAACAAAGAAACCACCAAGAAAATAGTGGTCGCTGTGGAAGAAGTAGAAGAAAGATGCACGTACATAGGCCATGACCTGACAGAAGAGGAAGAGCAAGAGCTAATAGCCTTGCTAAGAGAATACAGAGACGTATTCGCTTGGAGTTACAAGGATTTGAAAGGTGTAGACCTTGACATATGCTCACACACTATCCCCATGACCTTAGATGCCAAACCCTCTAAGCAAAAGCCATATACATATAATGATAATTATGCAGCCAAGATCAAAGAGGAGATAGATAGACTGGTTGAAGCTGGATTTATCTATGAAATTGAGCACACTGAGTGGGTATCCCCCATCGTAGTGGTGCCCAAGAAAAATGGAAAGCTGCGTGTATGCATTAACTTGAAGAAGGTTAATGGAGCCACAATTCGAGATAACTATCCGCTTCCTATCACAGAACATCTCTTAATAAGAGTAGCCGGCAAGGAAGTGTACAGCTTCCTTGATGGATTTTCGGGTTACAATCAAGTAGCCATAGCTCCAGAAGATCAGCATAAGACGGCTTTTGCCACTGAATGGGGCACTTTTGCCTTTAGAGTAATGCCATTTGGGCTTACCAATGCTCCTGCAACCTTTCAGAGACTGATGTGCCACATGTTTAAAGAGTTCCTGAGGAAGAACTTAGAAGTCTATGTGGATGATTTTTGTGCTCATTCCAACATTAGACAGACTCATATTCCTGAACTCAGACAAATCTTTGACAAATGTAGAGAATATCAAGTCTGCTTGAACCTAGAAAAGTGTGTTTTCATGGTCAGGCAAGGCAAGATTCTAGGACACATAGTGTCAAAGAATGGCATATCCACTGATGAAGAGAAAGTGAGAGCCATAGCCGAGTTACCTAGGCCAAAGAATGTCAAGGAAGTACAAGCTTTCATGGGGCATTGTGGTTATTATCGACGGTTTATACACATGTATGCCATCATAGCAAAGCCTTTGTATGGACTTTTGACTAACTTTGAGTGGACTAATGAATCTGAGAATTCCTTCCAGGAGCTTAAACGAAGATTATGTTCAGCACCAATCTTGTCCACACCAGATTGGAACAAGCCATTCCATGTTCATGTGGATGCCTCCAATTATGCTATTGGATGTGTACTTGCACAACTTACGAGTCAAGGTAATATGGATCTCCCAATTGCCTATGCTAGTAGACAATTAAATGCAGTTGAAAGAAACTATACCACCACTGAGAGAGAAGCATTAGGCATGGTATATGCAGTTAAGAAATTTAGACACTATTTGCTTGCAAACAAGTTTAAATTTTTTGCTGACCACCAAACATTGTTATATCTCATAAACAAACCTTGCAACACAGGTAGATTAGTAAGATGGTTTCTCTTGCTAATGGAATATGATTTCGAGCTTGTGGTAAGGAAAGGGAAGACTCATTTGAGAGAAGACCATCTCTCTAGACTCACATCTGGAGAAGCCCCACAAGGAGTGTCATATGACCTTCCTGATGCTTACTTGTTTAATTTGGAAGTGGTGCCACAGTGGGCTAAGCCATTGGTGCCAGTATTGACATACGGGCCTAACCATCCACTCATAAACACTCAAGATAGAGAGGTAGTAAAAGCCCAAAAGTATCACATCATGGCAGGAAGTATGTACAAGCACACGGATCAAGGGATCTTGGCGTGTTGTGTGGAAGAGGATGAGTACGCTAAATGGTTGCAATTAGCACATGTAGGTGCATTAGAGCAACACTAGTCAAAACAACGAACCCTACAGACACTAAGGAGAGTCGGAGTGCATTGGCCTACTATGGAGGCTGATGTCCAAAGATTGTGCAAGGAATGTCCAATCTGCTGCACTAAACCACCTGTGGAACATGCCACTCTTTATCAAGTGTCCATAGTGCCAGATTGGAGTGAACCACTAGTATCCTTCTTGAGGACGAAAACATTCCCTCCAGACATGACTCTGGCTAGGAAAAGGAGTTTAGAACAAGAAGCCCAGGATTACTCACTCATTGGTGATAATCTATACAAGCGTGGTAAGGATGGTTACCAGAGTCTATGTGTCCATGAGAGTGAATATCTCAAGATCTTGGAAACTGCTCACCAAGGTGTAGCAGGAGGACACTTTGGACCAGATCGGGTGATCAAGGCAATACTATTTGTAGGCTTCTGGTGGCCGACCCTTCACATGGATGCACATACCTATGTGAAACGGTGTGATGTTTGTCAGAGAACTCAGTATCCTATACGCAAAGATGAGATGCCATTGAAAGCTATGATGGGTGGACGTGCATTTTCTAAGTGGGGAATAGACTTTGTAGGTCCTATTAATCCCCCAGCCAAGGGTTCACATGTTGAATACATCATTGTTGCCACAGACTATCTAACGAAATGGGTAGAGGTAAAAGCTACGACAAAGAACGACGCTCAAACAACTGCTAAATTCTTGTTTGAGAATGTATTCACCAGATACGGGTTACCTATAGAGCTAGTTAGTGAAAGAGGCACTCACTTCTTGAATGAAGTTATTGAAAATCTGCTCCAAGACTTCTTGGTAGTACATAAGAAGTCTGACCCCTATCACCCTCAAGCAAATGGCCAGGCTGAGAGCACCAATAAGATCTTATGCAATGTACTGAGGAAATTAGTGAACAATAAACGCTCTAATTGGGACAAACAACTACACCATGCTGTTTGGGCATACCGAGTCGCCTACAAAACGGTACTCCAAGCCACCCCCTTTCAGATGGTATTTGGCCAAAATGCAGTGCTACCGTTGGACTTCTTAATACCTACATTGAAAGTAGCACAAGAGCATGAATGGACGGGTCATGAACTCTCCTCAAGACTTTTTGACCTTGAACGACTGGGAGAAACAAGACTGAGGGCAGCTGCAGGGATATATGCAGCTAAGAAACGACAGAAGGCATACTTTGATGCCCACGTGAAGGATAAAGGCTTGAAGGCTGGAGACTTAGTTTTAGTCTACACATTGAAGCAACATGCGAGAAAACTAGAGAAGAGAGGCTATGGACCCATGATCATTAATAGGATCTCCACAAGTGGAGCAGTACAACTAGCCACTTTAGAGAGTGATGTTCTCCCGAGCTACATTAGCGGATGCAGAGTCAAGTTATATCAGGAACCTCTGACAGAAGAGATGCTAAGTCGAATCAACACTGCTAATAAACACAAAGAAGAAGAAAAACGAATTCACGAAGAAGCTCAAGCAGAAGCATTGGAACACATCCGGAGAATGAAGATGAGAAGACAAGGTAGAGAGCAACCTAGGACAGATGCATATGCAGATCAAGGATATCATGTGGCTATGTGTGAAGTTTCAGGTATCAGCTCTCATAGGATAATTGATCGACCTCCTTTTATAACCTTAGAGATAGGACAAGGAAAGGGTGCAAGGACTGTGAGAGCCTTGATTGACTCAGGTGCAGCCACTAGTGCTGTTAAATTGTCTTACTGTCAACAGTTGAAATTAATTGTCAATCCTATAGAAGCATATCTCATAGGATTGGGAGGTGTGGAAACCCCTTGCATGGGCGAAGTGGATCTTCCCATCTCCATTCAAGACGAAGTAATGACAATCAAAGTACTAGTGTGTCAAGATGAGGACCTCACTAAGCCTCTTGTCTTGGGTCAGGACTGGATCTATGACCATGCAGTCAACCTAAAACTAAGAAGCGGACTTCTTCAGGTATGGGTAAATCATAGTCGGATTACAGTTGAATTGGAAAATGAGGCACTCAAGGAATTAGGTAAGGCAGGAACTCCTGGTCCTTCCAGGGGCGCACATGAAGTTGACATTGCTATTCTTGTCCAAAACGGTATGATGCAGAAAGAGGATTGTTTCAACAACGAAGTCAAGGATAAGACGGCACTCCCTTCTTTTCCAAAGGCCAGAAGGATGCAGCAACCAACGACATATCAAATACAGAGGAAGCAGAGCACTACCTATACTGGAGGCCAAAAAAGGAGCAAAGCAGATTGTTTCAGCCGTTGAAACAAGTTTGGATGCGGAAAGGCGAACACCCTGTGGCGACCAGACCAATCCCACGGCCAGAACCTCTTAGTAGTAGTCAACAACACGACACTAATAAGAAGTCTTTCATAAATTCTTCTGCGAAAGTAAAGTCTATTTGGGTACCCAAGAAGTCAATGAAGGCCAGCCCACAATCACGACAAATCTGGGTGCCTAAGGCTTTCTTGCGGGCTCAAATAGCTACACCGAGGCCACACCCGGTACATCATGTCTCACTCACTCGAACATCTGATGCCCATTCTTATACATCACGCACGGACACATATTCTTCCCTGAGCACAAGCAGAATCACTTGCAAATGGGTCCCTAAAAAGCCTCATTTTCAAGCAGATACTCCTATCAAACTCTCCAGAGTCTCCACAAAATCAAGATCAAAACCCATCCACTGTGTTTGGCAACCTAAAACTTGTAATCAACCCCCGGACCCCAGTTGTAAATCCATGCCCACCTACTAACTACGTCAATCTCACACTACATCATTCCACTTAGCTCCTAGGTCTACCCAACTCCTAACTACACGCACAAGCACCGAGCACTTAATAACCTAGTAATCTCTCCCGAACCTCATGTTAATGTTGTAATGGGGATAAAAACGCTTCTATCTTGTACTTTACAATGTTAACACATGTTTCTATATTCTCACAGAATCAGGAGGCAAGAAGTAACATGGCAGATACGGCACGAACTAGCTCCCAGGTAGGCACCAGCCCCCAAGTTGTGGACATTGAAAGCCTTCCCGTTGAGGAGGAATTGAAGGAACGCCCACTGGCATTGAGGGCATTACATGCTATACCGGTTCAGAATCCTTCACAAGGGCACACAATGCCGGTCAGCAAAAACTCACACTGGTTCAGTGATGTGGCTGGACCCCTAGGAGAAGGCACTTAAATGTGGGCGGCCGAGATAGAATTCAATGGGTGCTGGGGCAGATATCACTTTTTCACCAGGGAATTTGAGAGACTGCAGAATAATGAAGGACTGAAACCTATCTAGAAGAAGGTAGGACTCTATGAGTACTTCAAATTCCAATTGCCAAAGCCCAATTTTCTAAGATGCTCTTATTTGATTATCACCCTCACTCCAAGCAAAGACAAAAAGGGGTACAGCTCCTTTGTCCTCCCATCTCTCACAAGGGGCAACGAACTGAAGCGTTTCAGGTTGACTATCAATTTGGTAAGGGAAGCTCTAGACATGAAAGGTATGCACATTCCTACGGAGAAAGAGACAATGGTCCCCGACAATATGAAAAACAGGAATCTGACGAAATTGAAGGACATGGTGGCAATGACACCTACAATTCCCATTCACTTGCAAATGGTCATGCAACATTTTGCATTTCCTGCTCAAGAGAGGTTCACAATGCCACCTAAGAAGATATGGTTTAGTCTATACTTGGCTGATGCCTTTGATTTGACAATCAACATGCCCCACTGGATTATTGACCAAATCCACTTGGCTCATCGAAGGTGGTATAAGAAACAAAAGCCTATACTGTATGGATGTTGTGCTCTCACCAGGATTGTGTATAGATGTTTGGCTTATGATGTGCCAGTGCAGAGGGCATTAAATTGGACCAGGGTACAAGAATTCCAATGTAGACTATCAACCGTAGGACCACCATCTAAGAAAATGAGAGGCGCCGTTCAGATGCCATGTGCACAAGCCCGCGGTGCGACATTGACACCGGAGACAACTCCGCGACTTCCAAGGCGGGTGCAACCCTTCACTATCAGATTACCAAGACACAGCACTAACGGACCTAATCTGGTGCTCCCACCCGTACCAACCGACCTAGAGTTCCCTCATGGATTCACATTAGAAGACCTGACTGATGAGGAGGTAGCCAGAATAATCGAAGCTGTTAATGCAGAAGTCGAGGCAGAGCAAGCTAGTGGACAACAAACTGCTACAGACCAACCCCATCCCAGACAACCAGATGTCGTCAATGTGAAGGATGAAGAAGAAGAAGAACAAGAGGAGGAACATGATGGACAATCCGAGGAAGAAGAGCAGGAATATGATCATGAAGCTCTTATACGAAGGCATTGAAAAAGCTCTATGATACCATGAACAGAGTTCAAGAGCAACATAGACTGTCCCTAGCAGCAGGCAAGGCCCTCATGAATCAAATCCTTGAGGAGGAAGGCATAGACGAGCAATACCGCGCCACCCTTGACATGATATCTGAGGCTTTAGGCGTACCTGAGACGGTGCATACCTCCCTTGCACAAGCACGAAGAACGGAGCAAAGATACGGCAGACGTCCCCCTCGATCAGGAAAGCAGATGAATGTACTACTATCAGAACCACAAGGCACATCCACAACCATGGGCACCGCACACACTATCCACGATACTGAGGAAATCCATGTATCAAGTGCACCTCCGTCACCCCCTTTGCCACCCCTGCCTCCACTCCACCACATTCACCTCCTACAACTAGTGTAACCACTACGATCACCGCCTCCGAGTCCACTACCCATACTGAAGCATAGACCGTCACTCAACCCACACCACCCACACACCCTATCTCCACCTCTTTTGTCTAAACGACCACTGAAATAGTAATCCTAACCACAGTCACAGAAAATCTCAACCCCTCGATCACACTTCCGGGCAGTTCATATTCACAATTGCACTCACCACTGTACACTTTCACCACCATCACCGCACCCACAATTCCAATATTCACAATCACTCCCACTACTGCATCCACTATTGATTTTATGGACATCTCACCCACCTCCGCACCTCTCCCTCCCCCCATACACCCACCATCTCCCATTCCCCCACCTCCCACTTCACCATTTTCCAGCACCGCATCCACACTTCCATTCCCCTTCCCCTTTCCCTTCCCTTCTGCATTCAACACCCTTCCCGCATCCACCCCTATTAATAATGTATTTAATAATATGTATCAGTGTATGTCGCAACTACAACAGCACTACCAGCATCTTGATAACCAACATACACGCCTCTTTCAAAGTCATGAGGAACTTCAACTATGCTTCATTGATCTCGAAGGGGAAAAGCGGCTACTACAACAACAGCATGCCACCTTACAGGAACAACACGAACAGTTAGTAGCCAACCCACCCCAGTCAGATGCAGAAGAAAAGAAACAAATGGATGATTTGCTTCACTCCCAGATAACGGAGAATCTCAAGCTCAAACGCAACCTAGCCCTCCTACGCAAACACATGTCTACAGCACTCGAAGAGAATAAATGGCTGCAGAAACAGAATGAAGAAAACTTGGAAGCATCCATGGAGGGTTCCCCACAGGAAATCGACCCAGAGAAATTCAAGGCCATTCCCTCAGAGAATATGCAAATTGTGTTAGAAACCCATGCCGACCTCCTGGAGGCCCATGCAGCATTAGAACGAGAAAGAGATGACCTACTTAAGCAACTGGCAACTCAGCACGAGTCACCAAGCAAAGTCACTGCCACAGACGACACATTAGAAGAAGTCACAAAACTCAGAGCAGAACTCGAAGAATTACGCAGTAAAGTCATGCAATACGAGCGTCAACCCTCTCCACTTGTAGAGCCGGAACCTGAAGACTTAGTACCCATTGAAGTAGAGGAAACCTTCGAAGACCCATACGTTCCCATGCCTGCACCAGGGGGCAAGCAAACAGAAGAGGGTATGGACACCATCGCGATAGAGGCTCCTGAATGGATGCAGAGGTTAGAGAAAGTGGCCACAACCCATGATGATAGAGTGGCAGTTCAGATAGCGTCAATGTCACGTTTGGAAGAGGTAGTTATAAAATCGGAGTACTTTCGAAACCTCTCCCATCATAGGTGGATCGGCACATCTGACGATTTGTATGTTCCTTTCTGTGTCTTAATGGCGGATTACAATGCCGAAATCAAGCAACACACCTCAAAAGAACCAACCTCGGCTACACAGTTTGCACCGGACGACATCCCAGCAAGTGCCAAGCAGGGCAATATACATCAACTGACGTGGAGGATTTGTCTACTAGAAATAACATGGAATAACATGCCTCTGTACATCAAATACAACCCATGCTATTGCCCTGTATTTCGAAGAAGGTCATGGCCAGAATACATAAAAACTGTGCTAACAAACAAAGGATGTGAGAAATGGCTCAATTATGTTTACTTAGCACCACCCAAAGGCCAACCTACCATAGGATATATGATCTCGACGATTCGGCATTGGGGGGTCAGGTTTAAAAATGTACCAGACGTCATGGCCCAAATGTGCTTAAAAATTTTTGAACTCATGTTGGTCACCTTCAGGACTTTCAAGAATGTCAAGGAACCTCATCTGTTAGCCCTTGGATTTAATGAAGGGAATGAGGACCTCATCTACGACATGAGCGCAACCCCATCTATTAATGTTGTATATGCATGGCACGCGCGTATCAAGTATCTACCAGCCTGCTTCAAACAGACGTTTGAAGAAATGTTTGTAACGGGATTCTAGGAATATCACTCAGAGATATTCATTCCCCGACCATCACATTTATTGCAGTTGTTTGCAGTGGAACAAGCTCTCCATTCAGAAAAGTTACGTATACCACATCCAGAGGTTCCCGGGCCAGTAGATTGGGATGCTCTACTCACGGACTTGGCCAAAGGGTTGCGGATTGCAGAACATCACTTAGCACAAGATGTTGTTGAGTACTACATCCAACGACCCACCCAACAAGGGTCTATCAGGGACGACAGACGCGAGAGAGGGGGGGGGGGTGTTGGAACTGAAGGACTCACCAGGCAAGGAAGCTTACGAAGGGAGTCAGAGAGAAGAGAAAGTACAAGGAGACAGAGCAGTCAACGACGATCTGGAAAGTAGGCCAATATTTTTTTAGGACACTTACACATATAAGAGAGGTGGACACACAAGGAGAAGGAGCAAGTAGGGAGCTCCAGGAAGTATATGTCAAAATGTTATAAGAAATCCATACAAAAATAGTGATTTTCATCACTAAAAACCATTGTAAATACCATTTCACATTTTTGTAGCTCCATTTTGTGCAAGCCAAGGAGTCCTTGAGCTTGAGGAGCTTTAGAAGTATCTACCTGTCAGTTTTTACATTTTTTAGACTTCGTTTGAACCTCCAAATAGGGTAGAGAACCTAATTTTTAACTAGGCCAGACACTAGGTCTGGACAAGGCCAAAACCTAGTCAAAAACTATAAATAGAGCTAGAGAGCTCATTTTTGAGGTTATCTTGTAATTGAATTGAACTTGTATGAGCTTTTTGAAAGTAATCTAAGAACTCCATTGCTTCTAACTCTTTGTCTTGCCGTGTGTGCGCGTGTGTGTGTATGTGTGTGCATGTTAGTGTGCTTCTCACTCACGCACTTGTGCCTTCACTTGCTCGAGGTCTTCATACCATCCTCACGTCTTCCCGGATTGACATTAAAGGAGGTGCTACTCATCACTGAGCTACACACATAAACAAGGTCAATAGCACCTGCTAATACCTTCTCTCTGATGAAGTGATAACGTACCTCGATATGCATTGTTCTATCTAGGATTATCACAATAGATAGTGATAGGCTTTTGCACTTCCACACCTAAATCTACAAGTAACATCTATCTCAATCATGATGCCTCACATGCTGCCATTGTAGCACCTCTATACTCAGCCTCTCTACTTGACAAAGCAACAATGGGTTGCTTCTTACTACTCCATGTAATAGATGTACCTCCAAGTGAGAAAAGAAAGCCACTAGTAGATCTTCTATCTGGAGTACTACCAGCCCAATCTACATCGGTGTATCCATGAACCTCCGAATCTACACCAGCTTCATAAAACAATGCATAATCCAAAGTAGCACTCACATAACATAGGGTGTGCCTCAGAGCATCCAAATGTGGCTTCTTGGGAACGTACATAAACTGACTTTCAAGTCCAATAGTGTAGCTTAAATCAGGCCTTGTAATTGTAAGATATATAAGACTTCCCACAATTTTCCTGTACATAGTACCATTTTCCAATGTTTCACCTGATGTAGTATCTAATTTCAAATTCTGATATAAAGGCATAAAAATTGGCTTACAATCAGCCATACCATACTTTTGCAGCATATTCAAGGCATATTGCCTTTGCGACATCCATATGCCTGTTTCTGTATGTATAAACTCAATGCCCAAGAAATAGCATAGCACACCAAGATCTTGTAAGACAAAAGTTATGCAATATAACACAGGAGCCATAGCAGAGAAGATAACAGATATAGGAGAATCTCAATAATTTTCTACTAGCACCAAGTACAAAGATGATGGCGTTGTCCACCCGTGGGCTCTCAAGGTAGAGCTTAAATGGTGATCTAGACAACTCTAGAACGGGAGATACAAGGTAGAGGTATGCTGGCTCAACTCAGTGTCTCAGGTAGTGCAGAAGTCATGTATATATAGGATCATGGGTGGCCTGCCATGGACGGCTATACATGGGCGGTACAACGTTGGCCGCCACCGCCCGCGTAATTGCCATACACGGCTTAGACTGGTTGAACCGACCTAACAAATATAAATGATTTCTGACTCCGACAGGGAATATTCCATGGAATATTCCCTTTACCGTACATGGTCCAATATGCCCTTGGTAACTCCCTTTCCTTATAATACCGTACATCGTCCAATATGACCTTCTTCCAACATGCAAGTTGGGATTCCCATCGATTGGGTAATGCACGCTTGGCTTCTCCTCATAAAGGGGGCCTTACAAAATGTGCATACAATCATGAGGGGTAGACATTGATCATATACTAACACCCCCCCTCAATGTTTACCGATGATAAATCAAGTAGGTCTCGGTCCTATGCCCATCTGTTGAAGATGCGTGTTGAGCTGCTCTCTTCCAAGTGCTTTAGTGAATATGTCAGCACAATTTGCCTCTGTTGGGCAATATTCTAGCTCCACAATTTCATCTTCAATTAACTCACGAATGTAATGGTATTGTACTTTTATGTGCTTGGTGCGAGCATGAAATACTGGGTTCTTTGCAATAGCCATACAACTTTGATTATCACACTTGAGTACAGTTGGCATATTTGATGGAAAGCCTAGATCTGCAAAAATTCTCCTTAACCAGACTGCCTCACAAGAAGCAAAACAAGCTGCTTTGTACTCTGCTTCAGTGGAGGAGAGTGCGAGAGTTGGTTGCTTCCTACTTACCCAAGAAAATATTCCTGAACCAAGTGAGAAACAATATCCAAAAACTGATTTTCTAGAATCACAATCTCGAGCCCAATCTGAATCACAATATCCTTGGAGTGTATCACCTGTGGTATACAAAATACCAAAATCCAAGGTTCCTGCAATGTACCTTAGAATTCGCATTCCAGCATTCCACTGACTCTCCTTAGGTTTGTTGGAAAACCGGCTTAACACTCCAACAGCATAGTAAATGTCTGGTCTAGTGTTGCACAGAAAAATAAGACTTCCAACGAGCTTCCTATACTTCTTAGCATCTACATCAGACATGTTATCATCCATAGATAGCTTATGATTTACATCCATAGGTGTGCTAGTTGGTTTGCACTCCATCATTCCAAATGCCTTGAGAATTTCTTTGGAATATTTTTGTTATGAGATGAAAATGCCATCCTTCCTTTGCCATACTTCAATTCCCAGACAAAAATGGAGTAGACCTAAGTCTGTCATGTCAAACTCAGTTCCAAAGCTCATTTGAGTTTGATTGATGAGTTCCTAATGATCTCCTGTAATGATCAAATCATCTACATATACAATGACGACAACTAGCTTGCTATCCCTTTTTGTTACATACAAGTTAGCATTAGAAGTACTTCTTTCAAAACCCATGTTTTCGAAAAAATTATCTATCCGTTGGTACCAAGCCCGTGGAGCTCGTTTAAGTCCATACAAAGCTTTCTTCAACCTGCAAACTTTATCTTCTGAATTGGGCACCTCAAAACCTGGTGGTTGAGAAACATATACCTCCTCCTTGAGGTGACCATTCAAATATGCAGATTTGACATCCATCTGGAAAATAGGCCAGGACTTTTGTGCAGCTACTGCAAGTACCGTCCGAATAGTTGTCATGCGTGCTGTTGGTGCAAAAGTTTTTTGAACATCAAATCCTTCAATCTGTGAAAAACCCTATGCAACTAATCGTGCCTTATACTTTTCTAATGTTCCATCAACTTTATACTTAGCTTTCCAAATCCATTTAGTACCTATTACCTTCTTCTTTGGCGGCAAGTCGACTAGATCCCATGTATCATTTTTGAGTATACTATCATACTCAGACTGCGTTGCTGCTCTCCAACCTGGATCATCAATGGCTTCTTCAATGGTGGTAGGTTCCTTTATCGAACCCATGATATCTGCCATTAGAGCCATGTTAAGAATGTGTTTTGAGGCTCTTCTTTGCTCCTCTATTCTCTTTGATCTTTGTAATTCATCCGAAGATGATTCTAGTACATCTACATGTGGATTGTGATCATCAAAGAGCTGTTGTGCCCACTTCGCTAGTGGCTTACACTGTGCAGCTACAACTGGTTGGCTTTTTATTGAGGAAATTTCTCCATCAGATGTTTCCTCCTCCTCAACTTTAACCTGTCTTTTGATAGGCACAAGGTGAGATATTTCTCCATTTGATGAGATAGTAGATTTACCTTTATCTTCTACTAAGTATGGTCGTTCATCAAACACCACATCTCGGCTGACAAAAATCTTCCTTGCCTCAGGATCCCACAACCTGTATGCTTTAGACTCTTCACTATATCCTAGGAAGACACACTTTTTGCTTTTTGAATCCAACTTTGATCTTGTTGAATCAGGAATATGTGCATAACAGAAACAACCAAAAATTTTGAAATGCAAAACTGAAGGCTTTTTACCAGAATATGCTTCTTGAGGAGTCATCCCCTTCAGTGCTTTTGTGTAGCTTCGATTGAGGATGTAGACTGTTGTATTGACTGCTTCTGCCTAGAATGAATCAGGCATGTCTTGAGCCTTCAACATACAACGAGCCATTTCAACTACTGTCCTGTTCCTGCGCTCAACAACGCCATTTTGTTGAGGTGTATGAGCTGTGGTAAGTTGCCTTTTCACACCATGCTCCTTACAGTAATTGTTGAATTCTGTTGACAAGAATTCACCTCCTCTATCTGTTCTAAATTTCTTCAGTTTCCTTCCAGATTCATTTTCTACATACTTATGCCACGTTTTAAATTTTTCAAAAGCATCAGCCTTCTCTCGAATGAAATAAACCCACATATTTCTACTATAATCGTCGACTAACAGCAAAAAGTAGAAAGATCCTCCTAAAGCAGGTGTAGACATTTTACCGCAGAGATCAGCATGTACCAACTCTAGAGGAGCTTGAGATCGATTGCTGGTTTCTCTTGGAAATGCCTTTCGTTGTTGCTTGCCCATCATACAAGCTTCACAAGGTTCCTGCAACTCTGAAAATGCAGGCAAATGAGCAACCATCCCTGTTCTTTGCATCTCCTTCAAAACTGCAAATCAGAGATGCCCAAATCGTTGGTGCCATAACCTGCTTACATCTTTATCTTCTGTAGCAATTAAAGCACTTAACTCCTACAAGTTATCCCGTCGTATCCCTTTACCTACAACATTACCTGATGAATCCATGATTTTTGCACCACTCTTATTGAAGTGAACTTCAAGTCCACGATCTGTTATTGCAGAAACTGACAACAAATTTCTTTTGAGTGTAGGTACATAGAGAACATCGGATAACTTTTTCTCAACACCTGGAGAAGTGATAAAAGAGATGGTTCCAGTTCCTTTGGTTGGACACTGGGAGTCATTTCCCACCACTACATTGATGGATTCCCGCAGAGGCACTAGGGAACTATACCAATCCTTTTTACTGGTCATATGGCGAGAAGCTCCACTATCTAAAATCCATGGTTCATCAGCACGAGCTTGAGCAGATGAACATACCTCTTCAATAGCTACCCAAAGTTCCAGCTCTGTGTTGTTTGCAGACTCTTTGTTCTTCCATGATGATTTTAGAGTCCCATTCCGTTCATCAGCTTGCTTCTTCCTGCAATCCTTGATGGCATGGCCTTTCTTTTCACAATAGAAGCAACTTCCTGTGAACTTTTTCTTCTTTGGCTTCTTCTTTGATACATCAGAAGAGCCTTTACCTTTTACATTTTCTGAAAATGGAGCATCACTTGTGCTTTGCCGATTCCTCAACCGCATCTCTTCTTCTAAAAGCATAGCACAAAACTCTTCAAATGTGAGGGGAGTTGGTCTTACCTGAGTGTTAAGGGTTGTTACTAATCCATCATACTTTGCCGGAAGAACACGTACACATCTTCGAGCCAGCTCTTCTGGTGTTATAACAACACCAACTGCAGCCAATTGGTCTTGAAGATGTTTTATCCGTTTGATAAAATCTTCAGCCTTTTCAGAATCAGAATGCTTTTCATTTGCCAACTGATTTTCTAAATTTTGTATCCTAGTGTGGTTCTTGGTCTCATATTGTCGAGCCAATATGCCCCAAGCCTCATGTGCTTTAGTAGTATGTTGAACTAAAGTAAGCACAGAATCACTTACACTAGTGACAATTGCACATAATGCATCAGCATTCCGCCTCTTCCAAGCTCGTCGAAGATCTGGATCTGGCTGAATCATCAATCTTGAATTAGCTCGATCTTCAACTGGTATAGGCTCTGGATCCAGTCCCATCGGTCCCATGACAGTGTCAAGTAATTCATAGGAGTCCAAAATTGCAGAAATTTTGAACTTCCAGAGTATATAGTTGGATCCATCCAGCTTCCCTTCAGTGAATGCAGGTGGACGAATTCGAATAGGTGTAGCATTAACATTAGATGAAGCACCAAGACCAGTGTTCAACGATGAAGCCATCATGTAATCACTCGAATAATCTACTGATATTCTAGTATGCTAGTAGGCTAAAATAGTGATACTTATCAAGCTATTCGAACCTTAGGGCTCTGATACCATGTAAGACAAAAGTTACACAATATAACACAGGAGCAATAACAGAGAAGATAACAAATATAGGAGAATCTCAATAATTTTCTACTAGCACCAAGTACAAAGATGATGGCGTTGTCCACCCGTGCACTCTCAAGGTAGAGCTTAAATGCTGATCTAGACAACTCTAGAACGGGAGATACAAGGTAGAGGTATGCTGGCTCAACTGAGTGTCTCAGGTAGTGCAGAAGTCATGTATATATAGGATCATGGGTGGCCTGCCATGGACGGCTATACATGGGTGGTAGAGCGTGGACGGCCACCGCCCGCGTAATTGCCATACACGGCTTAGATTGGTTGAACCAACCTAACAAATATAAATGATTTCTGACTCCGACAGGGAATATTCCATGGAATATTCCCTTTACCGTGGAATATTCCCTGGACCCCACAATTGGGGACCTTGGTAACTCCCTTTCCTTATAATACCGTACATGGTCCAATATGACCTTCATCCAACATGCAAGTTGGGATTCCCATCAATTGGGTAATGCACGCTTGGCTTCTCCTCATAAAGGGGGCCTTACAAAATGTGCATACAATCATGAGGGGTATACATTGATCCTATACTAACAGATCTTTCATGTCGAATTCCTGCATAAGAAGTTTCTTTACCTCTTTGATGCTTTCTTCAGTATCACCACCTACAATCAGGTCATCAACATAAATAGCCACAATAGTGATGCCATCATCAGCCTTCCTTGCATATAGTGAGTGATCTGCATCACACATAGAAAACCCAATGCTGGTTAAGTAATCAGCAATCCTTGCATGCCATGCACGCGGAGCCTGCTTCAGCCCAAACAAAGCCTTTTGCAACCTGCAAACATATTCTGGATGCTTTGAATCTTCATATCCTTGTGGCTGGTCCATATATACTTCTTCTTATAACTCACCATGTAGGAAAGCATTCTTCACATCCATCTGATGCAAAGTCCATCCTTTTGTTGTAGCTAATGCAACAAGTGTCCTAACAATAGACATTTTAGCTACAGGTCTGAATGTTTCTTCATAATCAATACCATATATATGTGCATATCCTTTAGCTACCAATCGTGCTTTATACCTTCTTATGCTAACATTAGCATTATGCTTTACCTTGTAAACCCATTTACAGCCTATGGGTTTCTTTCCTTGCGGTAATGGAACTAGCCTCTATGTATCATTTCCATAAAGTGCAGCCGTCTCCTCATCCATAGCGTTTTCCGAATCTGCATTACCAATTGCATCTTCAAAACAAGAAGGTTTAGCATCTTGTATCACCTTTGTCATGTACGCACAATGGCGAGCCATGTAACTATCATATAACAATCGTTGCACTGAATTACGCATCCTCCAAGATCTTCTTGGTCCTGGGTCACTTCTCCTTGTATCATCTGCATGTGCCCTTCTTACTCCTGGAGTCTTCACAGAGGGCAATCCAAGTTCCTCATCAAGACTCTTTTCTGAACCGCTTGAATCTCCATCAAGGTCTTCAAAACCTGCACATGTTTTATGACCAGCAAAAAGCTTTTCTTTACCTTTCTTGGATGTATCTGATGAATTTGCTGGACTGAAATTCCCACGTAAACTTCCACTCCATGGATTTGAGTTGGAACTATTGCTTGGTGATGCATCCGATCCACCCAAAACCTGAGATTCTGCACTTGATTTTTCAGCATTTTCTTTGTCATTTGGTTCAAGACTCAATCCTTCTTTGGCATTTGCATAGAAGCTTGACATTTCCTTAAATAGCACATCTCTACTCACCTTTACCTGTCATGTGAGTGGGTTATATCATTTATATCCCTTTTGCTCAAGGGAGTATCCAATGAAGACACACTTTTGTGCTTTTGGATCAAGCTTCGTCCTCAATTCATCTGGGACATGTATATATGCAATACAACCAAAAACTTTCAGATGTGATAAGTTTGGCTTTTTACCTGTAAACTTCTCTTCAGGTTTAACTTGATGTACAACAGTAGTCAAACTTCTGTTCATGATGTATACAACAGTATGCATAGCTTCTCCCCAATAACAATGAGGCATATTCTTCTCAGCCATTAAGGATCTTGTTATTTCTGCAATATGTCTGTTTTTGCGTTCAGCAACACCATTCTGTTGTGATGTGTACCTGCATGAAAAGTGACGTCGAATTCCATGATTTTTTAGAAAACTGCTGAACTCATTTGACATGTATTCACCTCCTCCATCATATCTTAATGTGTGAATGTACTTCCGTGTCTGCTTTTCCACCATAACTTTAAAATTCTGGAAGTGAGTAAACACCTCGCTCTTCTCTTTCATGAAATATACCCATACTTTGCGTGTATGGTCATCAATGAAAGTAACATAAAACCTGCACGCACCCATAGATGTGGTCTTTGCTGGACCCCAAACATCTGTATATACTACTTCTAGTACATTCTCACTAACATGCTTGTCATGTGGAAATGATGCTCTTGACTGTTTACCAAATTGACATGCTGCACATACCTTTTGCATTTCATCAACTTTGAAATTTGGTAGTCCATGGACAATCTCCTTTGACTGCATCAGTTTTAGCCTTTGCAAGTTTGCATGTCCAATCCGTTTGTGCCATATCTCTATATCTGCAATAACTCCTACACCTTTTGCAAACATGGTTGCATTCATTTCAAGAATCTTCACATTTAAGGTGAACATCCTACCCACTTTGTTTCCTTTGGCAACCAATCATCCATTCTACTTGTACTCTTCTACATATAATCCATCAGCATTGAACGTGACTTGTAATCCCTGGTCAACCATTTGTCCAACAGAAACCAGATTCTTTGTTATATTTGGAACATGCAGCACATCAGCCAGATGTTTTACCTTTCCATCCTCCATAGACAATGCTATGTTTCTTGTATGCTCAATAGGATGCGATGTATCATCACATGTTTCAATATATCCAAGAACTGGCATTGTCTGCAAACTAAACCATTCTGCATGACTGGTCATGTGATTTGAAGCACTTGCATCAACATACTAGACATTATCATTCGATTTTGAAACACCAGCTGACATCGTATTCATCATGTGATGTTGAACCATAAACAGCTTCTCAGAATGATCTACACTTGTGGATGCATAGTTGTTTTGCTACCTTCTGTTATTTTGATTCTTCAATCTGCAATCATGTTCAAAGTGTCTAGGTTTACCACAATTCTAGCATCCTTTACTATCATTACCTTAATCATTTCTTTGGAAATTTCTGCGACCTCTTTGACTCCCCCTCCCTCGAAACTATCCACTTCCTCTTGCATGATTTTGTTGTTGACCTTGGTCTTGGTTATTGTTTCCTCTTCCACTTCCAAAACCTCTACCTTTGCCTCTTCCTCTGCCATACTAGAATACCTGCTCAGAACTGGGCTTTCCTTGGGAGTTTGAATCCTCACCAAGATTCTTTTCTTCAATAATCAGCATAGATACCAGATCAGCAAAATTCAGAATATGTTCCCTGATTTGTATAGAAGTTCTGAACTGCTTATATGCAACTCCTAAACCACGAAGGCACACTTCCACCTTATCATCATCATCTACATTCAAGCCAATAGATGCAAGTGACTCACATATGCTTTTGATTTTTAGAGTGTAGTCACTTACCAACATGCTCTTTTTCTCCAATGTATGCAGCTCGTTCTTGAGTTGCAATTTTAGTGCCTTTGTATTTGTCATAAAAGTGACCAAACTGTTCCAAGCCTCTTTTGGAGTCTTGGCATCCTGTATGTGTCCAATCATGCTATCGTGTATGCTAACAGATAGCCAATACATTACCTTTCGTGCTCCTTGATTCCATTCCTCATATGCTCTTAACTGTTTTGCAGTCCGATTCCTTTCTCGTAACTATGGAGCATTTTCATTCTCTCCTTCGATGTACTTCCATTAGCCTTTTCCCATCAGGAAATTCGTCATTCTGAATCTCTGCATGGTAGTTGTTCTTGTCTAGCTTATCGCTCATACGCTGACTCATTCCATCTGCATTTGTCATTTCTGCAACAGTTCACAACACCGCAATACACTACAAGCAACACTTCTGCTTGAACACTGTCGCACTATCACGTGACAGTTCGATCTCAAAAAAACACAGTTTTCGTGTATTAAGAGTACACGGAATCGCTTGAAATTTTGGATCTAGAATATATGAGTGTCGACGAATACAACACAAGTTACAGTTTCTGAAACTGACCTGGTTTTTTTGTGGGCCCCACCTTGCGGGCTCGAAACAGAGGTCAAGATGGCTCCGAAACTTCGATCTGACAAAAAACTTCTACCTTCATGCCGATTTTCGTACCAAACGGAGGCCGTTTGTGAAATCACGTTTTCTCCACGCCTTGCCACGGAGTCTTCACCGTCGCCTTCTCCACAAGCTCTCTACAGCCACGCTGGCTCTGATACCATGTAACGAGGAAGGAGATAAGGAAGAGAGCTCACACAGGAATTGAGACAGGGAAGAATGATCTTCTTCTTCTTCTATTACATAAAAGGAATGTACAAGAATGACCTAAAAAACAAGAATACAACAAGTGCAATATATACAGACCAGTACATAAGGAAAAACCTAATGTCCGCGAATGAGTGAGCTGGCAAGAAACAAATGTGCCATCACTCTCGATAGATAAATCTAATAAAGCTCAATGAAGTATCCCTGACATATAGTGCCATGACCACTATACATGTCAGAGAAACCCCGGATCATCACATGGTGAGCTTGATATCTCAACATATAATGGTCATGCCTGTATACGTTAGGGATATTTTAGTAAGCTCTACTAGATTCATATATAGAGATTGATGACACCATGGCATGTATGATATGAAATATGTTAATAGTAAATAGGCATTTGTTGAAGCTCAAGGTCAAGGACAAAGCATGGAAGCGCATCAAGGAAGTGGATACACAAGGAGAAGGAGCAAGTAGGGAGCTCCAAAAGGACAAAGCATGGAAGCGCATCAAGGAAGTGGACACACAAGGAGAAGGAGCAAGTAGGGAGGTCCAAGAAGCACCTGTCAAATTTTCAGATGAAATCCCTATAAAAATAGTGATTATTATCACTCAAAACCATTGTAAATACCATTTTCCATTTTTGTAACTCCATTTTGTTCAAGCCGAGGAATCCTCGAGCTTGAGGAGTATTAGAACTACCATCCTACCAATTTTCATAATTTTTAGACTCCGTTTGAGCCCCCAAATAAGCCCTGGAACCTATTTTTTAACTAGGCCGGACACTAGGTCTGGACAGGGCCAAAACCACTCAAAAACTATAAAAAGGGCTGGAGAGCTCATTTTTGAAGTTAGTTTTGTTGTAGATTTCAGCTTTGTAAGAGAGCTCTTTGGTAATCAAAGCTTTCCATTGTTCCACTCCTTGCTCTTACTTTGTGAGCGCGTGTGTGTGTATGTGTGTGCATGCTTGTGTGCTTTCACTCACGCACTTGTGCCATCACTTGCTCACGGTCTTCATACCGGTCCTCACGTCTCCACGGATTGACATTTATGAGGTGTATCTCCTCACGTTGGTACTCACCATTGTGCTAGAGTGACACCAGATTTGGCGCCGTTGCCGGGGAGAGAGCTTGGAGGACGAGCGTGTGACGGTAAGATGTAGAGTAGCGACATTGGAAGGTAAAAAATTCATCATTTTAGTTCAGTTTTTGAATTTTCCTTCTTCTTCATCTTCATCATCATCACCATCTCCACCCGCCTTCATCTTCTCAGTTTTTTCCATTTTTTAGAGTACATTCACCTTGTTTTTACTTGTGGTTGTGAGCAAGAAGCTTAGAGAGGGTGCAGAATAGGGGCGCTGAAGAAGTAGCACCAAAATAGCTCAAAATATGAGTGAACAGCCCCAGACAAGATGAAACCTGCGCCAAGTATCGTGAGAGCTGCGCCAGAGATCGTGAGTGAGCAATCGGGCAACCTGGGGTTACACAGAGCAAGGGGAAGTGACAAAGAAGTTAGAGAGGCTCTCAAGGTGAGCAAACACCCATTTAATCTATAATTTCTCAGTAAATTAAGTTTGGAAGGGGAAACGATCTGCGTCAGGTATCGTTTGGTACTGACAGAGGTGAAAAGGAGTGATTTGGGGTGATACAGAGAGTGAGGAGAGGAGAGAGGAAAGAGTAGAGCATGTGTACAACCAAAACTTAGAAAAAATCTTTCCCAAATATTGTCTAAGGGTCAAGTATCGTTTTGCTCCCGCGGTCGAGTATTGCGATACTTAGCAAGTATCATTTTACTCCTGTGGTCGAGTATCGCGATATTTCCCTCCTTTCGGTATCGTTTCGATCAGAGATCACTATCATTTGGTCTAGAGATCGTTTTTGATCAAAGATCGCGATATTCACCAGCGATCGTGTATCGTGTATCGTTTTGGCCAAAGATCGTGTATCGTTTTGGCCAAAGATCGTAGATCGTGTATCGTCTGGATCAAAGATCGTGTATCGTTTGGCTTAAGTATGGTGTATCACTTCTCAGAGATCGCGATACTTACCAAAGATCGCGTATCGTTTTGTTCAGGTATCGTCGATCGTTTTGAGCCAAGTATCGAGTATCGTTGGTGCCAAAGATCGTTTTTGATCAAAGATCGCGATATTCACCAGCGATCGTGTATCGTTTGGTTCATAGGTCGGGTATCGCCTGTGAAAGGATGGATAGGTATGTGTTGAAGATGAAGAGGTGTTGCAAAATCTTTGCTCTACACTAGCCAAATGAACTCCAGGAGTAGATGGTGGGCCCTTTTAGCTTGCCAATGGATGTATTAGACACCCTATGTACCTTGGAAGATCACTCTCAAAAAGATAGATCAAAACAGATAAGTTGGAGTTAGCTCAGAGGTGAAAACTTGCTATTCTTGGTTAATACACCTGTCCAGTGTTTTACATAATTCTCTGAGCACAGCAGCAATTAGATTAATTCCTCTTGGGAAAGGCTAGGTAGCTTAAAGAGCTAACTTTAGAGAGTAATATCATAAAAAATAACAAACCACACACTGAGAATGACTTTTAACAAGTGATGACATCATCCCGATTTTCACGGGCTGCTACAGAAATATACCAGTGAGTAGAAACATTAACATAACTCAAGATGTAAGAATACAATGATCATGAAAATTTGTATGCTTATACTAGACAGTAAGCTGAATTCAAGAAACTTAAAATCACTGAATTTGGATGAGTAAACACTGAGAAAGGACTCTGACAAGATGACTGAAAAAGTCGGGTACCTGACAGAGAAGTGAAGATGAACATACCCTGTTGACTTCAAATGAACATAACTGAATATTCCAACATCCAAATGACATGAAAATTTGTGAGCATATAGTAGCCTTATAGAGCTAACTTTACCAAGTTAAATCACTGAAAATGATGAACCAAGTGCAGAGAAACAATCTCTGCAAGCTGACTGAGAAAAACTGAAGTAATGGCAGTGAGTAGTACACATCACAAGAACATGGAAAGATGAACTCAAATAATCATGAAAATGAAAGTATATTGCTTGTACAATACAATGACTTACTGATACATATGTGTGCCTTGTAATCACACCTTGATATGGCATAAAGCTCAGCTCTTGGAGGTCTTCACATAGGTCTCTCTAACCACGACTAAAACTGCCATCTATTTATAGTTGAGTTTGGGAGGCTAACTTCCCTCAATCACTCTCCAATCAATCAATGATTGATTTGATTCTCTACCTACCACAAATCACGAATTCGTGGCTCCTCTTTCCATTCTTGATCAAGTGGACTCAACCACTTAAGATTCTCTTACTTTTACATTAAGTGAACTCTTCAAAAGTTACAAGAGGTAGTTCACAAGTGAACTTTACATAGTCTTCATTTTAAGGCTTTTTCTATGACTTTGTGGGACTCAAGCCAATGCTTAGGCTTGTCATAGACTTGCTCCAACAGCTCCCCCTCAAGCCAAGTATGCTTGAGGTCTTCAATCGTCCAAGATTACCTGCAAACCAATCATAGCCTTGAATTTGCAAAGCTTTGTACCATCCAATGCTTTGGTTAGAATATCTGCACATTGTTGATGAGTGGACACATATGATATTTGAATCTCTTTGCTTAGAACCTTCTCTCGTACATAGTGATAATGAACTTCAATATGTTTAGTCCTTGCATGAAAAATAGGATTAGCAGCCAAATGAATAGAACTCATATTGTCACCAAAAATAGTTGGAGTTCCAAACTCCAATCCAAGATCTTTGAATAATGTCTTCATCCACATAGCTTCTTGTGTAGCTATGGCAAGACCTCTATATTCAGCTTCAGTAGAAGAGAGAGCAACTGTGGGTTGCTTCTTGGATGACCATGAAATAAGCTTTGAACCTGCAAAGGTAAGATAACCTGAAGTGCTCCTTCTATCTTCCTTGGAGCCAGCCCAATCTGCATCAGAAAATAGCTTCAAACCTAAATCAGATACATAAGGATAGTAAAGTCCTTCATTTATGGTTCCTTTAAGATATTTGAGTATCCTTTTGGCAGCATCCATATGTGGTTTCCTTGGTGTGTGCATAAATTGGCTTAGCACACTCACACTGTAACATATATCTACTCTTGTCAATGTGGCATAGTTGAGACTACCCACTAGACTTTGATATGATGTGATGTCCTCTATGAGTTCACCTTCATGTGAGCTCAATTTGTGATTAACCTCCATTGGAGTACCTGCAATCTTACAATCTTGCATCTTGAATTTTGCCAACATGTCCTTAATGTACTTTCTTTGAGTGAGAAACAAACCATGATCTTTGTAGACAACTTCCAAACCTAGGAAGTAGGTAAGTGAACCCAAATCACTTATCTTGAACTCTTCTCTCATCTGATCTTTGATCTTCTTCATACCATCTGCATCATTTCCTGTCAATATAATATCATCTACATATACACATAGGTAGATGACCTCGGAATTACTCTTTTTAATAAAGAGTGAAGGATCTGCTTTGCTTGGTTGAAAGCCTTTGTCCTGCAAGAATGAAACAAGCCTGAAATTCCAAGCTCTTGGAGCTTGCTTGAGACCATACAATGCTTTGTTAAGTTTACACACATAATCAGGATAAACTTGATTCTCAAAACCAGGTGGTTGTGCCATATATACCTCTTCTGTTATCCAACCATTCAAAAATGCATTCTTTACATCTAGTTGAAGTATCTTCCAATTCTTGGAAGAGGCAATACTAAGCAAAAACCTAATAGTAGGCATCTTTGCCACAGGAGAGAAAGTCTCCTCATAATCAATTCCCTGAGTTTGTGCAAAGCCTTTTGCCACAAGCCTTGCCTTATACCTGTTAATTGAACCATCAGAATTTTTCTTGAGTTTATAGACCCATCTTGAGCCTATTACCTTCATGGATGAAGTCTTGGGCACCAAATCCCAAGTGTTGTTTTCCTCAAGTGCTTCAATCTCTTCCTTCATTGCATGCTTCCATTCTGTTTTTGCTTTGGCCTCTTCAAATGATGATGGCTCCTCTTGGTTTATGTCCTGTGCTATGTAGATAGAATGTTTAGTTACTAATGAGGTGTCAAACCCATACCTTTCTGGTTTTTTCTTTTCCCTCATAGATCTTCTTAGGCCATGATGTGATGATTCTGCCTCATGTCCAAGTTCCTGCAATTTTGCTTTACCTTTAGACTTCCATGCTTTGATCTTTTCCATCTGACATTCTTCATCATCCTCTGAGGTGTCTTGTTCTTCAATCTTTGATTGTTCTCTACCAAGCTTTGGAAAATCTTCTTCAAGATCATATGGTAAATTGACCTTCCTGCATGAATCTTCATACCATGAATTGTTCTCATCAAAAACTACATCTCTGCTTACCAAGAATCCTTTGTTGGTAGGGTTGTATAACCTGTAGCCCTTTTGATTGTTGTCATATCCAATAAATACACACCTTTCTGCTTTTGGAACCATCTTGCCTCTAACCTGTGAAGGAACATGAGCAAAAGCAATACATCCAAAAATTTTACAATGATCTAAACTTGGTCTTCTTCCATTCCAAGCCTCATATGGAGTCATCCCATCAAGGGATTTTGAAGGCAACCTGTTAATCAAGTAAGTGGCTGTAGATACAGCCTCAGCCCATAAGTAATTAGGTAAATGCTTTTCATTTAACATAGACCTTGCAGCTTCAACAATTGTCCTATTCCTCCTTTCTGCCACTCCATTTTGCTCAGGAGTGTACCTTGTAGTTACCTCTCTTTTGATTCCTCTTTCTTGAAGAAAAGAATCAAACTCATGGGAGAAGTATTCTCCCCCTCCATCTGACCTTAGCCTTTTTAGTGATTTACCTATTTGATTCTCCACAAGAGCCAAATATCTTTTGAAACATGAAAAAACTTCATCTTTGTGTTTCATAAAGAATAGGATAGTCCATCTACTGCAATCATCAATAAAGGAAACATAATACCTTGATCCTGATATTGAAGCTTCCTTGCTTGGTCCCCATACATCTGTATGAACCAACTCCAAGAGATCTCCATGCATATAACCTTTCTTCATGAATGGTAACCTGTGAGACTTTCCAAATTGACATGCACTGCACTTATAAATCATATGTTGTTTTGACAAATTAGGAAGTCCAAGTACACTTTGGTCCCTGCAGATTTGCTTTAATGACCTTTCACCAATATGTGCTAACCTTTTGTGCCATACTTCCAATTCTGTGAGTGTCTGACTACCATAATTAAAGAGAGCAATGTTTCTAGTGTCCTGTAATTCAAATGTGAACAATCTACCTGTCTTTTCACCTTTTGCAATTCTTCTGAATCCTTGACTTGGATCTTCAACAAATGCTCCTGCTTTTGTGAACCTGACTTGCAACCCTTTCTCTACTATCTGCCCAACACTTATCAAATTCTTTGTTATGGTAGGGACATAGAGTACCTTACTGAGTAGGTTGATGTTTCCATCAGGTGCTTTGACATTGCCTATTTTCTCCACAGGATGTTTTGTATCATCTCCTGTTTGTACCTCATGCTTATTCCTTGGATCTTCTAAATCTGATAGGAGTGCCACATTTCCTGCCACATGATTTGAACAACCTGAATCTATGTAGAAAACATGCTCATCAGATTTACCTTGTGGCATAGCCATGTTCATGATCAATAATGAATCCTCTTTGTTTGAGTCTTCTGTGTAGTTATTGTAGTCTCTCCTTCCTTTGTAGCCTCCTTGATAGTTTGAATGATTGTAATTGTTGTAGTTGCCATGGTAGTTGTTGAACCTTCCTCTTGAGTAGCCATAACTTCCTCTATTGTATCCTCTGCCTCTTTGATTCCTGGAATTCCTAAAGCAATTTTCAGTTGTATGATTAGTTAATCCACAAATAGAACATGAGTTGGAGTCTTGGGATCTCCCCCTGCCTTGTCTACCTCCTCTTCCTCTACCTCTGCCATGTCTTCCTCTACCTGCATAGTTAGCTTGATATGTACCTGCTTCATCATCCACTTTCTTTGCCTTTCCTTTGTTATCTTTAGACTTGCTTTTATCCGTGTATAAAGCTGAAGATTGATTACCTTTAGAGCTTTCTCCATTTTTGATAAGCTTTGCCTCTTGAGTAAGTAATTGTCCAATGAGTGTGTTGAAATCAGGTACATGCATGTCCATGTACAAATCCATAGCTGTGGTGAATGCTTCCCACTTGTCATCTGCCTTCAAGCCATTGATGACCTGCCTTACAATTTGCTCTTCATCTATTACCTCTCCAATGCTTCCCAACTGATCTGCTATGTCCTTGAGCTTTGTGACAAAATCAGTCACATTTTGTTTGGGAGCCTTCTTGAGAGTTGTGAAATCCAGCCATAGTTGATGCTTCCTAGCTTTAGTACTTGAAGCAAAGAAAGCTTCAAGTGCATCCCACACTTCCTGAGATGTCTTACAACTTCTAATGTGAGGCAACAAAAAATCTGAGATAGAGTTGAGGAGATAAGACCTTGCAAGTGCATCCTTGGAGCACCATGTGCTCAATCTTTCTTGCTCTTCTTGTGTTGGTTGACTTTTGTTCCTGAAACTTGGCATAACTTCATCTCCAGCCACATAACCATATAAACTTCTACCTTGGAGATAAGCTTCCATTCTTAATGACCAAGCTGAGTAGTTACCTCTGTCCAATTTGTCAATTGATGAAGGAAATCCATCTGCCATGTTGTCCAACCTTGCTCTGATACCACTGTGAAGAGATGGATAGGTATGTGTTGAAGATGAAGAGGTGTTGCAAAATCTTTGCTCTACACTAGCCAAATGAACTCCAGGAGTAGATGGTGGGCCCTTTTAGCTTGCCAATGGATGTATTAGCCACCCTATGTACCTTGGAAGATCACTCTCAAAAAGATAGATCAAAACAGATAAGTTGGAGTTAGCTCAGAGGTGAAAACTTGCTATTCTTGGTTAATACACCTGTCCAGTGTTTTACATAATTCTCTGAGTACAGCGGCAATTAGATTAATTCCTCTTGGGAAAGGCTAGGTAGCTTAAAGAGATAACTTTAGAGAGTAATAGCATCAAAAATAACAAACCACACACTGAGAATGACTTTTAACAAGTGATGACATCATCCCGATTTTCACGGGCTGCTACAGAAATAGACCAGTGAGTAGAAAAATTAACATAACTCAAGATGTAAGAATCCAATGATCATGAAAATTTGTATGCTTATACTACACAGTAAGCTGAATTCAACAAGCTTACAATCACTGAGTTTGGATGAGTAAACACTGAGAAATGACTCTGACAAGATGACTGAAAAAGTCGGGTACCTGACAGAGAAGTGAAGATGAACATACCCTGTTGACTTCAAATGAACATAACTGAAGATTCCAACATCCAAATGACATGAAAATTTGTGAGCATATAGTAGCCTTATAGAGCTAACTTTACCAAGTTAAATCACTGAAAATGATGAACCAAGTGCAGAGAAACAATCTCTGCAAGCTGACTGAGAAAAACTGAAGTAATGGCAGTGAGTAGTACACATCACAAGAACATGGAAAGATGAACTCAAATAATCATGAAAATGAAAGTATATTGCTTGTACAATACAATGACTTACTGATACATATGTGTGCCTTGTAAGCACACCTTGATATGGCATAAAGCTCAGCTCTTGGAGGTCTTCACATAGGTCTCTCTAACCACGACTAAAATTGCCATCTATTTATAGTTGAGTTTGGGAGGCTAACTTCCCTCAATCACTCTCCAATCAATCAATGATTGATTTGATTCTCTACCTACCACAAATCACAAATTCGTGGCTCCTCTTTCCATTCTTGATCAAGTGGACTCAACCACTTAAGATTCTCTTACTTTTACATTAAGTAAACTCTTCAAAAGTTACAAGAGGTAGTTCACAAGTGAACTTTACATAGTCTTCATTTTAAGGCTTTTTCTATGACTTTGTGGGACTCAAGCCAATACTTAGGCTTGTCATAGACTTGCTCCAACATCACCTAAGTCAGAGATCGTGTATCGTTTTCTTCCAAATATCGAGTATCGTCTTGAGCTAAGTATTGTTTTGCCCGAGTATCGTGATAGTCAAGTATCGTGTATCGTTATATAGCGATCGCGATACCTATCAAAGATCGTGTATCATGGAGTTTGCTCGCGATACTTGTTGAAGATCGTGTATCGCCTACTTTGGAGCATTTCCTGAGAGACCCTATTTCCCTGTTTTAAACCCTAAAACCCTGAACTGGCATAACTTTCTCATACGAAATCCGTTTGCTATGAAAGGGTATTTTGAAGTTGACCCTCAAGGAAACTAGAAAACCAAGGAGTTCCAAAGGATTTTGAGCAACATAAGAGAACTTTGGGACTAGAAGCCAAGGCTTATGAACCTGAGATCTGGCAGACACTTAGGCAAGGATAGACAAAGCATTAGGTCATCTGAGGCTAGTGTCAACCATACAGTCAAGTCTTGGGCTCAACAGCTTAGTGGTTATCCTTACACACGAAGTTCAGAAACCAGTGACTCGAAAATGTCTTTTAGCATGGAAAGACCCACACGTAGCTCAGGCACTGCCTGTTTACAGACACCAGAAGGTCCCTATAAGACCCAATTGGAGTATATCAGGACCAACCAATTAGGTGCTCGCATCTATGAGGATGGTCTAAGACGATCAGTGGTTCAACTCAAGAATCCTGACCAACCCTTTGGACTTGAACACCTAGTGGTCAAGTTTGAAGAGGGTGCTTACATTGATAAGGAAGGAACCATGTATGTGGTTACCAACTTACCAGATAGGACAGATGAGTTTGGAAATATCATTCCTGAGAATGAGATAGGAGACATAGAGAAAGGGAATCTAGGAGGAGAACCCAAGACCCCTAGAGGTAAGTCAGTCTTGACTAGAGTGATCACTCCAGAATGGATTCCTCAAGATAACAAAAGCATAGAACTATTCGTGAATAGAGAAACGGAGGAAGCCTTTTGGAGATTTAGGCCAGATCAACCCAGCCCAGTAGTCACCATCTATGAATTCAAGGACCCAGAGACACCAGGGAAAGTTGTCTATCTAGATTACACATCCCAGAAATTATTCTTAGTATCAGATCATGACAGACATGCTTACACCTGGCAAGGTGAATCAATTTTCCCTCCACCAAGATCTAATGTTTCCCAGGGCCTCCAGGGAGCCGAATCATCCAAGGCTCATGAAACCCAGAGGGAAAGAACTAGAGAGAGACCAGAAGTAAGCCTTGCGGACACAATGGGCAGAGACAGATCAGGATATGGAACGGAAAGATTTCAAAGGGAGAGACATAGAGTTCATAGGCATCAAAGAAATGATCATGATTTCCCATTGCCTAGACCACGAGAGCACTCAAGAACTCTTAGACCCTCTCAAGTGGTTAAGACAATGAAGAACTACTTTGATGGATTTGGAGATCCTTATGATCATGTGGCGGAGTTCAAACAAGTGCTAAGAGCTGAACAGGTTGAGGACTTGTTCACCCAGTTCGAGGCATTTGGTTTGACTCTTAAGGGTACTGCCTTTGCTTGGTTTCAACCTCTAAACAGTCGCAACTATAGAGAGATAGGTCAGCTGCTAGAAGAATTCATTGTGGAATTTTCCAAAAGCGGTATCACGCATAACACATCATCCTTAATCCACAGCTTCAAGCAGACACCCCAAGAAATAGTGCGACTTGCAGGAAGAAGATTTAGACAATACTTGGAAAGATGTCCTGTGCCAGAATTACCCACAGCAGCCAAACAAGTGGCCTTGTTTCTAGATGGTCTATTGAGCACAAAGTTAAGGTCATATGTGTACTTGAAAGAGCCTAGGTCCCTAGAAGAGTGTGTACGGATATGCATTGACATAGAAGACAACTTGGGTGAGGAGTTAGGACTATCCAAACTCTATAAGGACTCTGATAGTTCTACAAGTCATACCTCTAGAACCTCCACTGAGATAGATGAGATAGCTGAGCAAGTGGCCAAAAAGCTAGGAGTTCAAAATAGACAAATGCCAAGGGTCTCTTCAGTGAAGCGATGTTATACATGTGGAGGAGATCACATGGCTAATGTTTGCCCATTGACGACTCAACCTCAAGGAAACCCTAATGCTCTATATTGCACCATTGAGAGGAAATATACCAATCACACGACCCAAGATTGTCCCTATAACAGGCAGGCTGTTAGACAAAATTATCAGCAACCTTACCCGCAGGGTAGGTATCAAAATCAGTACCAACAGCCATATTATAGGCCACAACAATATCAACCTCAATACCAGCAGCAATATCAGGCACCATATAGGCCACAACCAGTCCTAGGAAACCAACCGCCAGCTCCTGCCAATGTGATCCCAGTTAAATATACAATGGCGGAGGAGAACCCTAATAGAGCATTGGTGCCACTAACCCCATTGGTCTCAGAAAATGATTCTCACGCTCATGGTTCAGACTACTTCCATGAAGATAGTCCACATGCTTATTATATAGAGTCACCTGAGCAAAGCGAGACTTCTCAGTATCAATATGAGACACCACCTATGGAACAAAATTGGGAGCCAGAATACTCCAACGTCATGTATACGAATCCAAATCCTAGGCCCCAATTGAGACAAGTAAGACCACAAGCCCCTAGAGGACCATGCTTTAGATGTCAGGGCGACCATTTCATTCGTGAATGCTCCCACCAACCAGCTCTGGGACAAGGGCAAAACATTACAATACAAGGCTTTTGTCCTGAGTGTGGCCAGGAACATCTTCCTAGAGAGTGTCCGAGAAACCCCTCTAGTGCACCCAAGGTTACACCCATCAACGTGGTAGGCTTAGTGGCAGATTCAAGTTCAAGTAGCAGTAATGTGGCTCCTGTACATGCAGTTACTAGGGCACAGGCTGCACAACAAGCAAAACCATCCGAGCAATCGGAGTCAAGTGAGTCAGGAGAGCCTAGTAAGAGGAAGCCAAGAACATGGAAGGATACCAGAGAAAAGGCTAATCGCAAGTGGAACAAAAAGCTATCCGAGCTAGAGGAAAGCCTAAGGGATACCAAAAAAAAAATAGAAGACATTGCATTTCAAAGCCCCTCACATACCGAAGCACCATCCACTCCACCTCATTCCACCCCACCGCCCATTGTAAATAACCCACAACCAGGGTCTGTTCTTGCAAATCCAACCCCAGAAGGCTTGGACATGATGTTCAAGGCCTACCAGGCTCGCCTTCAAGAAGGGCCAATAGCTGCAAACATAGACAAGAGTTACCCTAGAGCGGATTTAGAGATTGAACGAATGAAAATGTGCATGAAAATGGTGGAACAAGCTCAAGCTATACTTGAGACTAGTGAGAAGTTCAATCAGACAAACTCTGTCAAATCAGATTTGCATTTCCAAGGCTTAATAGAAAGGTTAGAGCAGTTGGTAAACAAACCACAAGTTTCTTTACCTCCACAGGCTCAACCAATTATTGAGAGAGGAAGCTCACCACCAATGGGAGCTTATGTTCCTAATTCCACGGATGCTGGAATACCTCCTTCAATTCAACAGTACTCTCAAGAGTTCTTGTGGGAAATACAAGAAGAGAAATGGGCCAAGGAGAAGGGTAACTTCCCTCCTA
This sequence comes from Ceratopteris richardii, assembly GCA_020310875.1. Taxonomy (NCBI): domain Eukaryota; kingdom Viridiplantae; phylum Streptophyta; class Polypodiopsida; order Polypodiales; family Pteridaceae; genus Ceratopteris; species Ceratopteris richardii. The sequence continues at coordinate 1,989,149 of CM035427.1, forward strand.
TTCCTGAGATTGATGATATTCATGATCAATTTCCCCAAGACATCCCGTCTATCTATGGAGATCAAACAGAGCAACAAGAGGATGAGAGATTAGATTTTGAATCTAATTCTTTACAAGAGTTGCCTCATTTCACATGCCCATGGGAATCTGAATCTATCCAGATCAAAGCTCCCACAATATTGGTAAGAAATGAAGACTCAGTGATTCCAAGGAACACTGATGTTGTTAAGAACACTAAGGTTCAATGTCATCTCACTGTGGAAGAGCTGCTCAAAGCAAAACCTGAGCTCTGGAATCATGTGAAGGATCAGGTTCCAGAACTTGAATCCAATATGCCAAAAGTAGGCTCTAAGAAAAAAGTTCCAGAGATACCTCTCGACAAGATAGGAGACATGAGCGAAGGTGAAGAAGGTAACACTTATCTTCCGATCACCTATCAAGGTTATACAACCAAAGCAATTGTAGATTCGGGTGCTGGTGTTGCTATTGCGACCACCTCCTTGTGGAAGCGATGGGGCAAACCCACATTAAGACCAACAAGAATGAAGCTTCAAATGGCAGATGGTCATTTTGAAAGACCTCTAGGATTGCTCGAAGGGATAACTCTAACCACTTGTGGTGTAGAGTTTGAACATACATTTGCTATATGTGACTTTGAAAAAAATAATGTCTACGAGATGATCCTAGGAAGACCCTTCCTACGACAATTGCAAATAGAACAGGATTGGGGAACCAACTCCTTGTACTTACAGCACTTAGGGGTCACCACCAAGGTCAATTTGAAGGATTAAACTTTCCGAGATGTACCACCCCTACAGTGGAATCCTATCCACAAAGCGAAAGAAGATTCTATCTCTGTGCATTCTGGGAGTTCACCTGATCCATCCTGGCTGCATGAAGATACTCACTTGTGGATGTGCAAGGTCGCAGAGGAAGAGGAAAAGCATCTAAAAGCAAGAGAAGATGGAACTCCCCCAGAAGATAGACCAATAAAAGACCCAGCCTAGACACCGATGATATTTCCAGATGAGGAATTTGAGCCTCATGGTTGGGCAGAAATCTTAGCTACTATGGACATTGCAGTCAATGAAGAACAATGGACACCTCATTGTGATGAGGAGGGTTATGATATTTCAGTGTTCATGTGTCAGCCCCTGTTGGAAGAGTGTGATCCTAGTGAGTTCATAGAAGAAGAAGAGAATGACGATGATCTAGAATCCATTGTGATGGATACTTACTTTGACTCAGAGGAACACTATTTAGAAGACATAGGAGTGTTAACCCAAAAAGAAGAAGAACCCCTCACGAGTATTAAAACGATAAATTCAAAGGAAAAAAATGAAGGAGGTCAAAAGAAAAAGAAAAGAAAAGCAGTGAAACAAGAAGAGGAAGAATCATTGTTTGAAGTACCAGAAAATTTCAAGAAATATGAAGTGGAAGACCGAAAAATTTTGGTACGGATGCCTAAGAGAGAGGCCGTTATAGGAGAAGCATATGACAATAAAGAAAAGACCAAAAAAATTGTAGTGACCATTGAAGGGAACGAGGAACGATGTACGTACATAGGAGATGACCTAAGTGCAAAAGAAGAAGCAGAGCTTGTAGCTCTATTAAGGGAATATAGGGATGTGTTCGCATGGCACAATAGAGACTTGAAAGGAGTAGATCCAAAAATTTGCTCTCATACGATTCCGATGACCGCTGATGCCAAGCCCACCAAACAAAAGCCCTACACATATAATGACAATTATGCAGCCAAAATAAAGGAGGAAATTGACAGGCTGATTGAAGCTGGATTCATCTATGAGATTGAGCACACTGAATGGGTGTCCCCCATTGTGGTGGTGCCCAAGAAGAATGGGAAATTGCGAGTGTGCATTAACCTTAAAAAAGTTAATGCCGCTACAATCAGAGATACTTATCCACTTCCAATCACCGAACATCTATTGGAGCGTGTTGCAGGCAAGGAAGTCTATAGCTTCCTTGATGGATTTTCAGGTTACAACCAAGTAGCCATTGCCCCCGAAGATCAACACAAAAAGGCATTTGCCACAGAATGGGGGATCTTTGCATTTCGTGTGATGCCATTTGGGCTCACCAATGCACCTGCAACATTCCAAAGGCTCATGTGTCATGTCTTCAAAGAGTTCTTGCGAAAGAGTTTAGAAGTATATGTGGATGATTTATGCGCTCATTCCCAAGAAAGAAGTTACCACATCCCTGAGCTCAGACAAATCTTCAACAAGTGTAGAGATTATCGAGTGTGTCTGAACCCAGAGAAGTGTGTGTTCATGGTACGACAAGGTAAGATCTTAGGTCACATTGTTTCTAAGAATGGAATTTCAACAGATGAAGACAAGATAAGAGCGATAGCAGAGCTGCCAAGACCAAGAAATGTTAAAGAGGTGCAAGCCTTTATGGGCCATTGTGGATATTACCGTAGGTTTATCCACATGTATGCCATCATAGCTAAACCTCTTTATGGGTTGTTAACAAATTTTGAGTGGAACGAGGAATGCGAGAATTCCTTCAACGAGCTGAAAAGACGTTTGTGCACAGCACCAATATTGACTACTCCTGATTGGAGCAAATCCTTTCATGTCCATGTAGATGCCTCCAATCATGCAATAGGATGTGTGCTAGCACAACCCACAGGTGAAGGAAACCTAGATTTGCCGATAGCATATCCTAGTAGGCAATTAAATGCAGCTGAACGAAATTATACCACGACGGAAAGAGAAGGCTTAGGCATGGTATATGCCGTGAAGAAGTTTAGACACTATCTATTGGCCAATAAGTTTAAGTTTTTCACCGATCATCAAGCTTTACTATATTTGGTCAATAAACCTTGCAATACAGGCCGCTTAGTAAGATGGTTCCTCTTACTAATGGAATATGACTTTGAAGTTGTTGTCAGGAAAGGTAGAACCCATCTTAGGGCAGACCATCTTTCTCACATCACTTCAGGAGAGCCACCGCAAGGAGTGTTTGATGAATTGCCCGATGCTTATCTGTTCAATTTAGAAGTTGTTCCTAAATGGGCAAATAAGTTGGTACCAGTCCTAACCTTCGGGCCTGCAAATAAAAATGTGAAGACAAGCAAAGAAGAAATTGTAAAATCACAAAAGTATCAAATATTGTCCGGAAGTATGTACAAGCAAGATACCGAGGGCGTATTGGCTTGTTATGTCGAGGATGATGAACATACAAGTTGGTTGCAACAAGCCCATGAAGGACTGCTAGGAAATCACTACCCTAAACAACGAACATTGCAGAATCTAAAATGTTTAGGAGTGTATTGGCCTAACATGGACAAAGAAACACAGGAGTGGGTCCAGAATTGTCCGGTGTGCCAGAAGAGACCCCCAGTGGAGCATGCCACTCTTTATCATGTGTCATTAATCCCAGATTGGAGTGCTCCATTGGTTGAGTTCATGATATCGGGAACATTACCCAATCCGGCTAGTCTTGCAAGAAAACGGAGCATGGAGCAAGAGGCTCAAGACTATGCCTTAGTAGGAGACAACCTATATCGAAGAGGCAAGGATGGTTACTTAAGACTATGCGTTCATGAATCAGACTATTTGAAAGTCTTAGAAACTGCACACAGCGGTGCTACAGGTGGACACTTTGGGCCTGACAGAGTAATTAAGACCATTTTATTCTCAGGACTTTGGTGGCCCACTCTTCATATGGATGCACATACTTATGTGAAGAAATGTGACACATGCCAACGTGCCCAATATCCAATAAGAAAAGACGAGATGCCTCTAAGGCCAATGATGGGAGGATGTGCATTTTCAAAGTGGGGTATGGACTTTGTAGGTCCCATCAACCCCCCAGCTAGAAACTCCCATGCAGAATACATTATTGTAGCCACAGATTACCTTACAAAGTGGGTGGAAGTAAAAGCCACGACAAAGAATGATGCTCAAACGACGGCTAAGTTCTTATTTGAAAATGTGTTCACTAGATATGGGTTACCAATAGAGTTGGTTAGTGATAGAGGTACGCACTTCTTGAATGAGGTCATTGAAAATCTCCTTCAAGAATTCATGGTGATACATAAGAAGTGTGCCCCCTATCACCCACAAGCTAACGGACAAGCCAAGAGCACGAATAAGATCCTATGTAACGTATTGACGAAACTTGTAAATAATAAACGCTCTGATTGGGACAAACAACTTCATCATGCTATTTGGGCATACCGAGTTGCCTACAAAACGGTACTCAATGCTACCCCATTTCAGATGGTCTTTGGATAGAATGTCGTGCTACCATTGGACTTCCTAATCCCAGCCTTGAAAGTAGCACAAGAGCATGAGTGGAATGGACATGAGTTATCTTCCAGGATCTTTGATCTAGAACGCTTAGGTGAGACGAGGCTACGGGCAGCAGCAGGCATTTATGCTGCAAAGAAAAGGCAAAAGGCATACTTTGATGCCCATGTAAAGGATAAAGGATTGACGGAAGGAGATCTAGTGCTGGTTTATACGCTAAAGCAACATGCCCGCAAATTGGAGAAACGAGGATATGGACCCATGATCATTAATAGACTCTCCACTAGCGGTGCAGTTCAATTGGCCACTTTAGAAGGTGATATCCTACCAAACTATATCAGTGGATGCCGAGTCAAGTTATATCAAGAACCTCTTACAGAGGAAATGCTCATGAGACTCAACACTGCTAAGAAGCGAAAAGAAGAGGAGTTAAGGGTTAGAGAAGAAGCACAAGCAGAGGTGAGAGAGCGCATCAGAAGAAATAAGCTACGGCGGCTAGGCCTAGATGTCAACACAAAATCTCCAAAATATCACATGGACATGTGCCAAAAATCGGGCATAACTACTTCTCAAATAATTGATCGACGGCCCTTTGTGACTATAGAGGTAGGACAAGGAAAGAGTGTAAAGACTGTGAGAGCATTAGTTGATTCAAGTGCAGCAACTAGTGCAGTTCGACTATCATACTGCCAAGACCTGCAATTGGACATCAAGCCCATAGAAGCCTATCTCATAGGATTAGGAGGCGTGGAAACCCCCTGTTTGGGCGAGGTGGAACTTCCCATCTACCTTCAAGATGTTCCAATAAAATTCAGAATGCTAGTGTGTCATGATGAGGACCTCACAGAGCCACTTGTCTTGGTTCAAGATTGGATTTACGACCATGCTGTCAACTTGAACTTAAGAAGTCAGCTTCTTCAAGTTTGGGTATAGGAACAATGCATCACATTAGAATTAGAGAACTGCATGCTCATAGATCACGGCACCACACACACTCTTAGTTCCTCTAAGACCAATCTCCACGCACAAGATGTTGAGTGTGTCCAAAGCTCTATGACCCAGAAGGTCTCGGTCACAGAGGAAAGGACTCAAAGGCAAGTTGAATCCTCTTGTATAAAGACGAAGGCCATCACCACTCAACCACAAAGGCAAATGAAACAATACATGACGACCACTACGTCGAACAAACAACGAGAATTCAAAGAAAAAATATCTCCGGCCATGAAGCAGATCTGGGTACGAAAGGGAGAGCAACCATCAACCTTGCTTACACAGTTTCCACCCAGGCAAGCTAACCTTGTGAAAACCAGAAATAAGCGACCAGGGCCATCTCAACCGAAAGATCTCCGACAAATCTGGGTGCCTAAGAAATTAGCGATAGCTCAACAAGGGAAATTACAGATATGGGTACCTAAGAAGCTCTTACATACACAACGGCCTATGCTCCCCATCAGGCAAAAGGTCTCAACAAAGAAGCCAAAGAAAGCAAAGGGTAAGAACAAAACACAAAGAACAAACGAAGATAAACTTGACCCTTCTGCAAAAGAAAGCAGGCAATCATCAAGGATATGGGTTTGGAAGCCAAAAGCACCAACAACATCCACAGAACCAAAAGGCCAACCACACGGGATACCAAAGTTTGGAAAGCATCCAAAGATGACGTGGCCTGAGGTGATCTCTACAGCACCAAACCCTATTCCAAAATGGGGTCCAATCCGGAGGATTACATCATTTCGAGATCCAATAGACACCTCCAATCAAAGAATTCATCAAGTATGCAAGTAACATCAAAAGCCTCGACCAGCAGCAACCATGTGCCTTTGGCATAACCCAGTCGTTTGCACCATTCAGGTCATGCATTTCCAAAGTATGCATCAAGATAGGGCCACCTTACATGGCCGTGCATAGACACAATTGAGAAATCCCAGGCACATGAGACACAATTTTCACATGCAAGATATGTTATTGATACTAACCCCTTTTCTTCTTGTTTGATGCCATCGTGTCCCAAAAAAAAAAAACAAAAAAAAAAGGAGGCAAAGAAGAAGACTGTGCTTGAAAATGCTCATCAGCAAACTTTCAGCAAGGACATCCATCAACAAAAAGGACAAGCCGATGGTCAAACACCATGATGGAACTACAACACGAAGAGATGAAGATCAATGGACCCTTCACCATGGTAAGACGTGTATGCTTCAACAACACTATAACCATGATAGATTAGGAAACCTCTTCGTCAGCATACCCTTGAGCACTTAGCTCAAGACCCAATCTCTTGCACCATACTTCTTGCCATGCATTTTCCAAGTACGCATACGTAGGGCCACATTACAAGGCCATGCACAAGGCACATATTTTGTTCAATCCATGCACTAATGCACTTACCCATCATCCATTATGGGTTACAAGTACTTGGCATGAAAACTATGAAAGCCATCTTTGGAAGAATCAGAGGACATCACGGTGACCACTACAAGGGCAAGGAAGCCATCCACCATCGAGAGTTGCTCATAATCACCATTGACCACCTCCTTTGAGCAACTAGCCATTTTGGACAGCTCACAAATGCACCATGAAGATGGAATACAAGGCAGAAGTACGTACAAAGGGACTACAAACTGCAAGAGCTAGCAGTGGCAAAGTGAAGAACCAGACAAACGACCAGGCTACATTGGGAAGATGGATCGCCCCTGTTGGACGTAAAGGACGGTACCTCTCAACATACTACATGGAACGACCTCTACAACAAGGGTCTGTCAGGGATGACAGACTCACGAGGGGGGGGAGTGTTGAAGCTCAAGGTCAAGGACAAAGCATGGAAGCGCATCAAGGAAGTGGACACACAAGGAGAAGGAGCAAGTAGGGAGCTCCAAAAGGACAAAGCATGGAAGCGCATCAAGGAAGTGGACACACAAGGAGAAGGAGCAAGTAGGGAGCTCCAAGAAGCACCTGTCAAATTTTTAGATCAAATCCCTATAAAAATAGTGATTATTATCACTAAAAACCATTGTAAATACCATTTTCCATTTTTGTAACTCCATTTTGTTCAAGCCGAGGAATCCTCAAGCTTGAGGAGTATTAGAACTACCATCCTACCAATTTTCATAATTTTTAGACTCCGTTTGAGCCCCCAAATAAGCCCTGGAACCTATTTTTTAACTAGGCCGGACACTAGGTCTGGACAGGGCCAAAACCACTCAAAAACTATAAAAAGGGCTGGAGAGCTCATTTTTGAAGTTAGTTTTGTTGTAGATTTCAGCTTTGTAAGAGAGCTCTTTGGTAATCAAAGCTTTCCATTGTTCCACTCCTTGCTCTTACTTTGTGCGTGTGTGTGTGTATGTGTGTGCATGCTTGTGTGCTTTCACTCACGCACTTGTGCCATCACTTGCTCACGGTCTTCATACCAGTCCTCACGTCTCCACGGATTGACATTTATGAGGTGTATCTCCTCACGTTGGTACTCACCATTGTGCTAGAGTGACAGCATTGTTAAATAAACTATCAACCTTTAGCTCTCACAAAAACAAAGCATGATTATTTAAAGGATCATGTAGAAAACGTTTATACTTCGATTTTTAATTCAATCTAATTATACTTATGGATTCTGGAAATGCGAAATTTTAAACGAGCATGCCATACTACCCAATACTTATATACATCCATTACCTATATTATTTTTTTCTTTTTTTTCGAGCCTATTTATATTTGGAAAATTATTTGATATGAAAGTGTTGGAGTTCTAAGCGAGAGAAATTGATCGATATCCATATTGAGACCACACCTTTTTTTCTTTGGGAATTTGAAACATCTTAGATAATCTCACTTCGTTTTTGGAAAAGGTTTTAGACAAAAAGGATTTGACGACCACTGCCAAAGATACATAAAGAACTCTATGCTTTCGTTAGAAATTATGTGAATGTTCATATCAGGACAACAAAACGGGGGCATAGCGACACTCCATTGAAAACAAAAATAGCTGATGTTTACAACATTGCAATCATGGTTGGAGTGGACACATGCCAATGACCCGAACCGAGACCATAACAAAATGACACACACACACACACACAAAAGGTAGATAAACTTTGACTTCAAACACAAACTGTTTGTGTGTGTGTGTGTGTTCATGTGAGTGTGCTAGTTCTTTTTGTGCTATATGTGTATGTATTAATATGGGTATATATATGTAGTAGTTTAAGTGTGGTAGTAGTTTTAGGCTTTATTTATAAATGAATCACAATATATACACAACATAGCATGTGTTTGTAGTAAACTTCGAGTTTATATATATATATATATATATATATATATATATATATATATATATATATATATATATATATATATATATATATATGTGTGTGTGTATATATGTATATATTTAGATAGATAGATAGATATAGAAGAATATTTTTCGCAGTATATGTAGATGCATATATATATATATATATATATATATATATATATATATATATATATATATATATATATATATATATATATATATATATATATATGAATAAGGGTTTTGGTTTCCTTTTATTCATACATAATATACATAGATACATAGAAACATGAGAAATTAGGCTTGTAGATTTGCTATATATTTATTCATCTATAGAAAGATATAGAACTAGTGTTTGAAGAGTTTAAATGTTTCTCTGATGGGAGTGTTCATGTTACACTTTCCTCAGTCACAACCCATCCCTGTTCACAAGCTTTTGATCACTTAAGAATAGTGGAAGAGAGAAAAAGAAGAATTACACAAAATAAGAGAAACTTTTATGCGGAAGAGTAGACAAGACATGACTTAGAGAAAGAGAAGTTTTGGTATTATAGATTTGAAGCAATCAATACAATAGCTTTGCAAACTAGTTTTCTGACAAAGTCTTGACCTCTCGACCACCCCCTAGCTATCACTATCTCATTTACACTTGCATTCTCAATCACACTCTCACTCTCACTCTCAATCATAAGGTAATTCTCTTAATTTCTCCTTTATTCTACATGATGGAGCAACATACCGTCAAAATAGAGTTGATCGTCCCCACAAAGAAGTGTATGATCCACCAAATTTAGCAAAAGTCACCTTTCCCTATGTTTCATGCAAAACTTCTACAAAAGCATGCATTTTTAGTAGTCATACCTTTCTTTAGTAGAATCTATCAAAACTAGAAGAAAAGCAACAAAATGATATATCCAAAGACATTCCATAAGTGTGCATGACAACACAGATGCATCAAAATGAAGAGGTACTTAAAACATTCACAATTTTTTCAAAGACACATTTATTCTCCTATGCATGCTCTACCTTTCTCTCATACAACATTCCTCTTTGTTTTTTCAGTTTTAGGTTAAGTTTTCAACAAGAAAACATGATGCAAATAAGGTTTAGAGAGAGAATATAAGCGTTGTCATCCCTAAATTCTATCTATATGTAAAAAATTACCTAATTATTCATTATACACATTATGCCAATAATATATAATGGAAATTTCAAAATCATTTATTTTACTATCGAAAGGCCTATCGGAATTACACCCCCCCCTTTTTTTAAGAACTCTATTCTTAGAGTTTGAAAGAAGGATAATGTGCCAAAAATTCATCTAAGTTCACCCAAGTTGAATCTTTAATTCAATATGTTTGCCAATTCACAGAAATCTCTACTATAGATCTATTTATTTTGTAAACTTCCCATCCGACCTAATACTATGTCAGGTTGAAGTTCAAAGGATCCATCATCTTTCACCTTATAGTTGTCTTGCAAAACATGTGCAAAATAGGGTACATATCTTTTAAGTAATCTAACATGAAATATAGGCACATTTAAATGTTAAATAAATACCAATAAATAAGCAAGAAATCCAATTTTCTTCAAAATTTTAAAATTACATATGTCTCATGGAGAAATTCTATGATCCTTCCCTAGTAATAAGTAAAACTGGTGAGGATTGAATGTAAGAAATACCTGGTCATCTATTTGAAATTCAAGTGGTCTTCTCACTAGTTTTACTTATTGCTAGGGAAGGATCATAGACTTTCTCCATGATACATAGGTACTTTTAAAATTTTGAAGAACATTGGATTTCTTGCTTATTTATTGGTATTTATTTAACATTTGAATGTGCTTCCTATATCTCATGGTAGATTACTAAAAAGATATGCACCCTATTTTGCAGATGTTTTGCAAGACAACTAAAAGGTGAAAGATGACAGATTTTTTGAGCTTCAACTTTAGATAGTATTAGTTCGGAGGGGAAGATTACTTAGAAATAGATATATAGTAGAGATTTCAATGGTGGAAAACATATTGAGTTGAAGATTCAACTTTGATGGAGAGTGTTAATCTCCAAAAGAACAACCTACTCTTGAAATTAGAGCACCTCTATATCAACAGTAAGTCAAAATCTTCACCAATTTTGAGGATCAACATTCAATTATAAGAATTTTGGAAAATCTGTGAAAAGGATGATTCTACAGAAAGTCTGCTGCACATATTTCTCTCATTGACTTATCAAATGTGTAAAGCTTTTTATAAAACTTTGCACAATTTGTCGCCTAAAGATTGCACACCTCCTCCAAGTCGAATCACTCCAAAAGATTCAGTAGATTCTGAGAAATCAACTTGACAAGTTACTTATGTCTAAAACTGTACTTCTGAGAAGTCGTTTTAGACACCTATAACTTCTAAGACATGGTTCTCCAAGAATAGAATCCGTTTAAACAAATGCTTTTAGCCACAACTAGCTTACCTTCCAACTTAAAGATTAAGTGCTTGCTTGCTCAAAACCTTAAACTGTGGAGTGAGAAATGATCAAATCATTGACTTCAAATTTTGTGCCTGTTTCAGGAACCAGTAAACAGTTCTTCACATACAAATGTTCCTACACATAATTCTCTCAGCCTGATCACAATTGGAAGCTGAAAATTTGTACAGAGGTCAATCACCTATAGACTTAGACTTATACAAAAGCATTTCACAAAAGATCTAACATAGAAGGAGAAAACGCAGAAACATCGGGCGCAACATTTTCTTCATTTCTGAGAACTTTTACATCTAAGTGATGAGAGAGTCTTTACTCAATTCTAGGATGTCTAAATGACTCATACAACTCCTAATTACTCTATTCTCATGCTCTCTCATATTTGCCCCGACTTTTTCCATAGTGTTTATAGGCAAATATTTACAAACTTATGACTAATCAAAAGTATAAGTGACCTATATCTAAACTAATGTACATATGTGTACATTTCTTTCAACTCCTAAATGTAAAATTCTTCTATGCTTCAAAACTTGATCTTGTCTTCATTCTTTGACTTCCAAAACTTCAATTGTTGATTGCTCTGCACCAACAGCTCCCCCTTAATCATCAACTCAGGTTTTCTCTATCTTCTTTATGCCTGCCATGTCTTTGAGTCTTTGACACTTTGGTCCATCCAAGCTTTTGGTAAGCATATCGGCTATCTGATCTTTTGTTGAAGTATATATGACTTCAATCTCTTTGTCCATCACCTTCTCTCTTAGGAAGTGATACTGAATCTCAATGTGTTTAGTCCTGGCATGAAAACAGGGTTAGCAGCTAGATACAATGAACTCATGTTATCTCCATATATGATAGGTGTACTCTGTATAGTGTCAAAACTCTTCATTAGAGTCTTAAGCCATATTACTTCCTTTGCAGCTTCAACCATGCCTTTGTACTCTGCTTCTGTAGATGATAAAGCAACTGTGTGTTGCTTCTTTGGACACCAAGAGATTAACTTATCTCCCACATAACACATGTATCCATAGGTTGACCTTCTATCATCAGGATTACCTGCCCGATCTGCATCACTATATATTTTGATATTTTTATCTAATGTAAAACCATAATACAAACCCTCTTTGAGTGTACCCTTAATGTACCTCAACACTCTTTGACCTGCAATCCAATGTTCTTTTCTAGGACAATGTATGAATTGAGACAAAACCCCAACTGCATATGATAAATCAGGCCTAGCTAATGTAGCATAGATAAGACTACCAACCAAACTCTGATATTATTTCATGTCCTTGAACTCTTCACCTCCATATCTGCTTAGTTTGTGATTCACCTCCATTGGAGTAGGTGCCACCCTGCAATCATTCATCTTAAACTTGATTAATAAGTTTTTCAAATACCTTTCTTGAGTCACATACACTCCATGTTGAGTGTATGAAATCTCCATGCCCAAGAAATATGACAAGTCTCCCAAATCACTAATTTTGAATTCTTTCTCCATTTGCTTCTTTAGACTTTGAATGCCTTTCTCATCTCTACCTGTAAGAATTATATCATCAACAGATATGCACATATAAATGAACCCATCATCACTTGCTTTGACAAGCAAACTACTATCTTCTTTTGATACTTGAAATCCAAGTTCTTTCAAGAACTTTACAAGTCTATAGTTCCATGCCCTTGGGGCCTGCTTCAAGCCATATACAGCTCTCTTGAGCTTACACACATGATCTGGATACCTACCATCTCTGAATCCTTGAGGTTGCTCCATGAAAACATCATCTGAAATGTAAGCATTCAAAAAAGCATTCTTCACATCTAATTGACATAATTTCCAACCTTTACATGCAGCAATAGCTATGAGTATCTTGATGGTTGTCATCTTTGCCACAAGACTATAAGTCTCGTCATAATCAATACCATAAGTTTGAGCAAACCCTTTCACAACAAGTCTAGCTTTGTACGTAGACACACTTCCATCTGCAAAACTCTTTGTCTTGTAAACCCATTTGCATCCAATGATCTTCTGGCTATTTGGTTTAGGAACCAAATCCCATGTCTGATTTTCCATTAGTGCATCATATTCTTCCTGCATAGCTTTCTCCCAATTTTCCTTACCTTTTGCCTCTTCATATGTAGAAGGATCTTCATCTGCCTTTATCATGTAAGCATAGTCTTTGGTAGCCAAGAAAGAAGTGTCATAGCTATACCTTGTAGGTTGCCACTTGTGTCTTGATGACCTTCTGAGTTCTCCACTCCTTGAGGTTTCTGGTTCATCACACTCAGGATCAAATCTTGGCATTTCTTCAACTTCAACCTGCACTTCATTATTCTCCTCTTCATCAAATATCGGAACCTTTGATTTACCTTTCCTTTGACTCACAATTTCTTCATCACCTGTATTAATGTTGATTGTTCCTACATACCAAGTACCTTGCTAATCAAATGTAACATCTTTTGATACAAGAAATTGTTTTGTGGATGGACTTCACAACCTATATCCCATCTGCTTATCATCATAACCAATGGATACATATTTTTTAGCTTTAGGCTCCAATTTGTGTCTTAATTGTGATGGCACATATGCATATGCCAAACATCCAAATACTTTGCAATGATCTAAGGTAGGTCTCTTAGCCCACCATGCCTCATATGGTGTCATACATTGCAAGGCTTTACATGGTAGCCTATTGACCACATAAGTAGCTGTATTTACAGCCTCAGCCCACAAATAATTTGGGCAACTTTTCTCCTTCATCATGGATCTTGCAAACTCAACAAGAGTTCTAATCCTCCTTTCTGCTACACCATTTTGTTGAGGAGAGTACCTGCAAGTGATTTCCCTTTTTATACATGCATTCCACAAGTAATCACTGAACTCATTAGAGAAATACTCTCCCCCTCCATCTGACCTTAGTCTCTTCAACTTATGACCTGTAATTCTCTCTGCATATACATGATAATGTTTGAATTTACTAAATACTTCTAACTTATCTTTGATCACATATATAGTGATCCATCTGGTAGCATCATCAACATAAATCACATAATACCTTGAACCTATCTTTGATACCTCTTTCATTGAAGTGTCCAAGCCTCTTGTGCCAAAGATCTAACTCAGAGATCTTATGTCCTCCATAAGTGAACAAGGCATGACCAACATTACCTTGAACCTTCAATGTGAACAGTCTTCCTTCTTTCTTCCCTGAAACAATTTGTTTATACCCATTGCTAGGGTCTTCCACAAACACTACTTCATTAGTGAATCTCACTTCATAACCTTTTTCAACAATTTGTCCTACACATCAGATTCTTAGGAATTGTAGGGACATACAAGACCTTACTCAATAAGGTGCTACCATCCTTGGCCTTTACTAATCCAATTGACTTCACATTGTGCTTTGTATTGTCTCCTATTTGAACAACATGATTATTCACCTTATTTTCCAAATCAGTCATCAATGCTATGTTACCACTCAGGTGATTGCTACACCCTAAGTCAATGTAGAAGACTCTTTGGTCTTCACTTTGCCTTTCACAAGTTGCATTCATTATCAATGTTGAATCCTCCTTCTGATCTGAAGCATAATTGTAGTAGGTATTGTTGTAATGTTGACTTTGGAATCCTCTACCTGCATTTCTTCCAAAATAACTGCTACTACCTCTACCTCTGAAATTACCTCTTTGATTTCTGCCACCTCTTCCTCTTGAATTAAAATTCTGATTATATCCACCATTACTCTGAGTATTATGCCAACAATCATTAGCTAAGTGATTTTTCTTACCACAAATCCAACAAGCTTTGACCCCATCTTTGTTACTCCTTCCTCTTTCTCTACCTTTGCCACCTCCTCTTCCTCTTAGGAAGTTGGTTTGACTGGTTGTGCCTTCATCTTCATTTGCTTGTTGTTTCCCTTTGATATTTTTCTTCTTATCCTTTGAATACATTGCATGACCTGTACTCTTGTCACCTTCACCCTTGACATCCTGCTCAAAGGTTAACATATGTCTTAGCAACTGATTTAAGTCAGGAGTAAAATGATCAAGTGATAATTCAGTAGACAAAATGAATGGCTTCCATTTGTCAAAACCTCTCAAACCTGTGAGGATTTGCCTTACCAATTTATCCTCCTCAATGTCTTCATCAACAGATCCTAATGCATTTGCAATGTCTTTCATCCTTGTTACATAATCTGAGATGGATTGAGAGGCCTTCTTCTTGAAAGTGGTAAATTCTACCCACAAGGATGCCTTCCTAGACTTTGTGGTATTTTGGAAATGCTCCTCCAAAGCATTCCATATTTATTTTGCACTTTCAAGACCTCTAATGTGAGGTAGCAAGTAGTCATTGACTGCCATATAGATAATGCTCCTAGCTTGAGCATCTCTTTTCATCCAATTCTTCAAATCTGATAATTCCTCCCTAGTTGGAACACTACGATCTCTGAATTGAGGCTTTTCTTCTTCACCTGTAATGTAAGCTATCAAATCTTTGCTCATTAGATGAGCTTCCATCCTCATTGACCATGCTGGATAGTTCTCTCTATCCAATTTCTCTATCTGAAGAGAATCTCCCATCCTTTCTTTACCTGTGTATTGAATTCTTCAAATTTTATGAATAACAGATGTACCTTTACTTTGAATGACACTCCGTTTGTCTTCCTTGATGTTGTATGACCTCCTTCTCAAGCTTTATCTTCAAACTTTCACCTTTTGAACCTTTAAATGATGAATTCTTTGCACCTGTAGCAGTCGGGATCCTCCTTCCTTCAATTCTGATGCTTCATGCTTTGATACCACTGATGGAGAGAGTTAATCTCCAAAAGAACAACCTATTCTTGAAATTAGAGCACCTCTATATCAAGAGTAAGTCAAAATCTTCACCAATTTGGAGGATCAACATTCAATTATAAGAATTTTGGAAAATCTGTGAAAAGGATGATTCTATAGAAAGTCTACTGCACATATTTCTCTCATTGACTTATCAAATGTCTAAAATTTTTGATAAAACTTTGCACAAGGTGTGCCCTAAATATTACGCACCTCCTCCAAGTAGAATCACTCCAAAAGATTCGGTAGATTTTGAGAAATCAACTTGACAAGTCACTTATGTCTAAAACTGCACTTCTGAGAAGTCGATTTAGACACCTATAACTTCTAAGACATGGTTCTCCAAGAATAGAACCCCTTTTAACAAATGCTTTAAGCCACAACTAGCTTACCTTCCAAATTAAAGATTAAGTGCTTGCTTGCTCAAAACTTTAAACTCTGGAGAGAGAAATGATCAAATCATTGACTTCGAATTTTGCGCCTGTTTCAAGAACGAGTGAACACTTCTTCACATACAAATGTTCCTACACATAATTCTCTCAGCCTCATCACAATTGGAAGCTGAAAATTTGTACAGAGGTCAGTCACCTATAGACTTAGACTTGTACAAAAGCATTTCACAAAAGATCTAACATAAAAGGAGAAAACTCAAAAACATCGGGCGCAACAATTTTTACATCTAAGTGATGAGAGAGTCTTTAATCAATTCTAGGATGTCTAAATGACTCATACAACTCCTAATTACTCTATCCTCATGCTCTCTCATATTTTCCCCGACTTTTTCCATAGTATTTATAGGCAAATATTTACAAAATTATGACTAATCAAAAGTATAAGTGACCTATATCTAAACTAATGTACATATGTGTACATTTCTTTCAACTCCTGAATGTAAAATTCTTCTATGCTTCAAAACTTGATCTTGTCTTCATTCTTTGACTTCCAAAACTTCAATTGTTGATTGCTCTGCACCAACAAACTTGGGTGAACTTAGATGAATTTTTGGCACATTATCCCTCTTTCCAACTCTGAGAAGAGAGTTCTTAAAAAGGGGAAAGAATTGTGATAGGCCTTTTGATAGTGAAATAATTGATTTTCCAATTTCCATTATATATTATGGGCATTATGTGTAAGTGAATAATCACGTCTTTTCATAAATATAGACAAAATTTAGGGATGATAGCTTTTTTATTCTCTCTCTAAACCTTATCTCCATCATGTTTTCTTGTTGAAAACCTAACCTAAAGATGAAAAAATTTAGAAGAATGTTGTATGAGAGAAAGGTAGAGCATGCATAGAAAAATAAATGTGTCTTTGAAAAAATTGTGAATCATGTTTTAAGTACCTCTTCATTTTTATGCATATGTGTTGTCATGCACACTTACAGAATGTCTTCGGATATATCATTTTGTTGCTTTTCTTCTAGTTTTGACAGATGTTGCTAAGGAAAGGTCTTGACTTCTAAAAAAGCATGCTTTTGCAAAAGTTCAATATGAAACATAGGGAAAGCTGACTTTTACTAAATTTGGTGGATCACACACTTCTTTGGGGGGACGATCAACTCTATTTTGAGGAGATGTTGCTCCATCATGCAAAATAAAGGAGAAAATCAAAGAATTACATTATGATTGAGAGTCTCATCGAGAGTGCAAGTGTAAATGAGATAGTGATAGCTAAGCGGTGGTCGAGAGATTGGGACTTTGTCAAAAAACCATTTTCCAAAGCTATTGTATTGATTGATTGAAACCTATAATACCAAAAATTATCTTTAAGTTAGATCTTTTCTACTATTCTGCATCAATTTTTCTCTTATTTTGTGCAAGTCTTGTTTTTCTCTCTTCTACTATTCTTGAGTGATCAAAAGCTTGTGGTTGGGGATGGCTTGTGACTAAGGAAGTATTACATGAACACACCCATCAGGGAAACATTTAAACTCTTCAAACACTAGTTCTATATCTTTGTATAGATGAATAAATATATAACAAATCTATAGGCCTAATTTCTCCTATTTCTATGTATGTATGTATGTATGTATCTTCTATATGAATATAAGACAACCAAAACTTTTTTTGCAATATATATATATATATATATATATATATATATATATATATATATATATATATATATATATATATATATATATATATATATATATATATATATATATATATATATATATATATATATATATATATATATATATATTCATCTACATACTCTGAAAAATATTCTTCTCTCTCTCTCTCTCTCTCTCTATATATATATATATATATATATATATATATATATATATATATATATATATATATATATATATATATATATATATAGAAACTCGAAGTTTACTACAAACACATATACTATGTTGTGTATATATTGTTATTCATTTATATATAAAGCCTAAAATTGCTACCACATATAAACTACTACATATATATATCCATATTAATAGATACACATATAGCACACAAAGAATTAGCACACTCACATAACCACACACACACACACACAAGCACTCTATGTTTGAAGTCAATGTTTATCTACCCTTTTCTCTGTGTGTCATTTTGTTATGTCCTCGGTTAGGGTCATTGGTTTGCATCCACTCCAACCATGAATGCAATGTTGTAAACATCACTTGCTTTTTTTTTCAATGGAGTGTCACTATGCCCCCCTTTTTGTTGTCCTGATATGAACATTGACATCGTTTCTAAAAAAAGCATAGTGTTCTTTAGGTATCTTTGGTAGGGGTTGTTAAATCCTTCTCTGAGCATTGTCAATATGGGAAGCAAACTAGAAATGTGCATAGAATGTGCATTGGCTCTTCAATTCAGCCTTTAGATCTCATTCATATAGATGTGTGTGGTCCTATGCCGACTAGGTCCTTAGGTGGTTCTCTTTACTTTGTCACTTTCATAGATGATGCTACTAGAAAGGTTTGGGTATATCCTATCAAATGGAAGGGTGACATATTCCCTACTTTCAAAAGATGGCTTGCTTCAGTTGAGACTGAAAAAGGAACTAAGCTTAAGGCTTTACGTTCAGATAACGGGGGTGAGTATACCTCACATGAATTCAGCCTTTTTTTGTTAGTCTACAGGGATTTGTAGAGAGTTTACAACTGCTTATACTCTAGTACAGAATGGTGTAGGTCAGAGGATGAATAGAATTATTCAAGATAGAGTAGTCTCTATGTTGCATCATGCAAACCTGTCACAAGGTTTTTGGGCAGAAGTAGTATTGACTCCAACTCATCTGATTAACCTTTCACCTAGTACTACCAAAGGATTGAAAGTGGCACAAGAGTTATGGACAGGGAAGCCACCATATTTTGATTGTCTTCGAGTTTTGGGTGTGAAGCATATGTTTCTATAGCAAAGAATCTCAAACAAAAGTTGGATCATAAGTCAAAGAAATGCATTTTTCTTGGATATGGTCGTGAAGGACAATTTGGATATCGCTTATGGGATCCTGAAATAGGATCAGTGATCACAAGTAGTGATGTCATTTTCAATGAGTCTAAGATGCATACACAACCCATTAAGGAGATTGAAGTGAGAAAACTGGTGTTTGAGGATACTAGTCCTCCGATTAGCATGCATAGAAATGCTACACATAGGGATGTTCAAGAGAATGTCCATTCAAAACACTCTACACATTGTTGGAGTTAGACGTCTGCAGAAGCACGCGAACAGCACAAGGAAACAATACTGAATGTATTACTAGAGAATGTACAAAAATAAGTAGCCCATTAGGGCAATAGGCGTATATACAAGCCGGGGGAAAAAAACCTCCTAAAGAGGGAAAAAAGTGCCCCGGCGGTCCTAGTGTGTTCACACACATCACTACCTGAATATATCAACAAATCCCCCCTGGGAATGATGCGGTGAACAAGGAGCTGGCACTCATGTATAAGGAAGTGCCAAGCTATGTGGAAATCACTCCACAAAAGGAAGTAAGCCCAAAGCTTTGCGAAAAGCTTCAAACTTCTCCCTAGGCAGAGCCTTCGTGAAAAGGTATGCAATGTTCTCCTGCGTGGGCACATATGCCAAGTTGATCTCCCCAGCAGAGAACCTCTCCCTGACATAATGATAATGCACCTCAATGTGCTTCGTGCGAGCATGGAACTCAGGGTTCCTCACAATTGCCAATGCGCTCTGACTGTTAGTGAAGATGGTGGTGGTAGAAGACTGACCAACACCCAAATCAGCCATAACGCGTATGAGCCACACACACTCAACGGTAGCTCTGAAAACTGCCCTATACTCAGCCTCACAACTGGAAGTGGCCATAGTAGGCTGCTTCTTGCTCAACCAAGATATACATGAGCTACCAAGCATGAAGCAAAAACCACTGGTGGACACACGAGTGTCATAGCAAGCAGCCCAATCTGAGTCAGAAAAAGCATGCAAATCTGGCGGTAGTGATCCCCCCTTGGGATAAAACAACCCAAGTAGCCGAATACCACTCAAGTAGCGAAAGATGCGCTTAACCGCCTTCTAGTGCGTGACTCCTGGGCAATACATAAACCTGCTCATCTGTGAGACAGCAAACCGAATATCTGGCCGAGTAATGCATAAGTAAATCAAGCATCCAACAACCTGCTGATAGAGAATAGCATCAAATGCATCTCCAGCATCATGAAGACTCAATCGTAAACCTGTCTCCATAGGAGTGGCGATAGGCTTACAGTCTTCAATGCCAAAACACTGCAATAATGTGTCAATATATTTCGTTTGACACAAAGTCATTCCACCATCAATGTGCATAAACTGAATGCCCAAATAATGATGCAAATGCCCCAAATCAGATATCTCAAATGAGGCATGCAAATCAGCCTTAAAATCAGCAATATGCTTCTCAATAGGACTAGTGAGCAGCATGTCGTCAACATAGACAACAATGATCAGAAGCACATCATTAGCACGCTTAACATATAAGGTGCTTTTAGTTGGACTGTTCTCAAAACCATGTGCAATCAGATAGGCATGTATCTTCTCATACCAAGCACGTGGTGCTTGCTTTAAACCATATAATGCCTTCTTTAACCTACACACCTGGTTGTCATGCCCTTTCTGCACAAAGCCACGGGGCTGAAAAACATACACTTCTTCATGCAAGTCACCATTTAGAAATGTTGTTTTAATGTCCAACTGATGTACATTCCAACCATGATGGGCTGCAAGTGCACAAATGCTCCGAACAGTAGTCATACGACATGTAGGTGCAAAGGTCTCATCAAAATCAATGCCTCTTTCTTGTGCATAACCCTTTGCGATGTGCCTAGCCTGATACCTATCAACTGTACCATCAGGTTTACGCTTCAACTTGTATACCCACTTAGTGCAAATGGCCTTTTTGCCAGGAGGCAAGTCACATAGAGACCATGTACCATTCTTCATTAGCATCATATTCCGATTGCATAGCAGCCATCCAATTTTTTGAATTCTATGCTTTATCAAAAGAAACAAGCTCATTCTCATCACAGAGACTAGACACAGCCATAGCATAGCAATCTGATGCAAAGGAGGCACTATCAGAGCCTGAACGAGTACGATATGACAAAGGTGCATCTAATTTGCTGTCACGCAAAGTCTGCACCAGCCATTTTGGCATAGTTTTTGCTTACTCAATATTAACTCTCTCATCAACAAGTGCATCATGTAAATCTGCATCAGAAATGGAATGATCTGCATCATCATATGCAACCTGCAAAGGCTGAGAAGTTGCCTCATTAGGACCAGCACTAGACTGTCCACCTATAAAAAGAGGCATCAAAGTATCATACATCTCTTTGGAGCTAATAGATGTCTCCTTAGTACATGAAAGCAATGGCTGAATAGCATCTTGCACAAAGACAACATCACGGCTAACTAGAATGCGTTTAGTCTGTGGATGATACAGACGATATCCTTTACTTTCAGAACTATACCCAACAAAAATACATTTTACTACCTTATCATCCAATATCCTGCGATGTTGTTCAGGCACTAATGCATATGCCAAAGAACCAAAAACATGCAGATGAGCAACAGATGGATTGCGGTCATGCCAAGCTTCATATGGAGTGATAGACTGCAGCGCTTTAGTGGGACACCTGTTCAGTACATATGTTGCACACATGACAGCCTCAAGCCAGAAACTATGTGGTAAAGCCTGACTTTTGACCATGCACCTCGCCATCTCCATGAGTGACCTGTTCTTTCGTTCAGCAACTCCATTCTGTTGAGGTGTATATGACACTATACACTCGTGTTTTATCCCACGTTCAGCCAGAAATGCATTAAAATCGGAAGACAAATATTCCCCCCCTCAATCAGAACGAAGGGTGCCCATTTTACATGCTGACAGATTTTCAGCCAAAACTAAAAACTGTTTGAAGCACATGAACACTTCCGACTTTGCTTTGAGTGGATATACCCATGCATACCTGGAAAAATCATCAATGAAAGTCACGAAGTAAAGGTAATTTCCAAAAGAGGGTCTCTGCATAGGACCACAGACATCACTGTGTACAAGCTACAATTTCTGTGTAGCCTGAACTGAACCATCTTTTGGAAAGGATGAATGCTGCATTTTGCCCAAAGTATAGCCTTCACAAACATGTTTTCCAGGTGCCTCAAGTTTGGGCAAAGAGGACACCATTTCAGATTTCTGCAGGCGTAGCAAACTTGCAAAATTCAGATGACCAAAGCGTGCATGCCAAAGCTTTGTGAAGAGATGGATAAGTATGTGTTTGAAGATGAAGAGGTGTTGCAAAATCCTTGATCTACACCAGCCAAATGAACTCCAGGAGTAGATGGTGGGCCCTTTTAGCTTGCCAATGGATGTATTAGACACCCTATGTACCTTGGAAGATCACTCTCAAAAAGATAGATCAAAACAGATAAGTTAGAGTTAGCTCAGAGGTGAAAACTTGCTATTCCTGGTTCATACACCTGTCCAGTGTTTTACATAATTCTCTGAGCACAGCAGCAATTAGCTTAATTCCTCTTGGGCAAGTCTAGTTAGCTTAAAGAGCTAACTTTCAAGAGTAATCTCATCAAAAATAACAAAGCACACACTGAGAATGAGTTTTAACAAGTGATGACATCATCCCGATTTTCACGGGCTGCTACAGAAATAGACCAGTGAGCAGAAAAATCACCATAACCCAAAATGTAGAAATCCAATGATTATGAAAATTTGTATGGTTATACTAGACAGTAAGCTAAATCCAACAAGCTTTAAATCTTTGAATTGGGGTAAGTAACCACTGAGCAATGGCTCTGACAAGATGAGTGAAAAAGTCAAGTACCTGCCAGAGAGGTGAAGATGAACAGACCCTATTGACTTCAAATGAACATAACTGAAGGTTGCAACATCCAAATGACATGAAAATTTATGCGCATATAGTAGGCTTATAGAGCTAACGTTACCAAGTTAAATCACTGAAAATGGTGCACCAAGCTCAGAGAAAACATCTCTGCAAGCTGACTGAGAAAAACTGAGAGTAATGGCAGTGAGTAGTACACTTCACAAGAACATGGAAAGATGAACTCAAATAATCATGAAAATGAAAGTATTTTGCTTGTACAATACAATGACTTACTGATACATATGTGTGCCTTGTAATCACACCTAGATATGGCATAAAGCTCAGCTCTTGGAGGTCTTCACATAGGTCTCTCTAACCACGACTAAAACTGCCATCTATTTATAGTTGAGTTTGGGAGGCTAACTTCCCTCAATCACTCTCCAATCAATCAATGATTGATTTGATTCTCTACCTACCACAAATCACGAATTCGTGGCTCCTCTTTCCATTCTTGATCAAGTGGACTCAACCACTTAAGATTCTCTTACTTTTACATTAAGTAAACTCTTCAAAAGTTACAAGAGGTAGTTCACAAGTGAACTTTACATAGTCTTCATTTTAAGGCTTTTTCTAGGACTTTGTGGGACTCAAGCCAATATTTAGGCTTGTCATAGACTTGCTCCAACAGCTCCCCCTCAAGCCAAGTATGCTTGAGGTCTTCAATCTTCCAAGATTACCTACAAACCAATCATAGCCTTGAATTTGCAAAGCTTTGTACCATCCAATGCTTTGGTTATAATATCTGCACATTGTTGATGAGTGGACACATATGATATTTGAATCTCTTTGCTTAGAACCTTCTCTCGTACATAGTGATAATGAACTTCAATATGTTTAGTCCTTGCATAAAAAATAGGATTAGCAGCCAAGTGAATAGAACTCATATTGTCACGAAAAATAGTTGGAGTTCCAAACTCCAATCCAAGATCTTTGAATAATGTCTTCATCCACATAGCTTCTTGTGTAGCTATGGCAAGACCTCTATATTCAGCTTCAGTAGAAGAGAGAGCAACTGTGGGTTGCTTCTTGGATGACCATGAAATAAGCTTTGAACCTACAAAGGTAAGATAACCTGAAGTGCTCCTTCTATCTTCCTTGGAGCCAACCCAATCTGCATCAGAAAATAGCTTCAAACCTAAATCAGATACATAAGGATAATAAAGTCCTTCATTTATGGTTCCTTTGAGATACTTGAGAATCCTTTTGGCAGCATCCATATGTCGTTTCCTTGGTGTGTGCATAAATTGACTTAGCACACTCACACTGTAACATAAATCTACTCTTGTCAATGTGGCATAGTTGAGACTACCCACTAGACTTTGATATGATGTGATGTCCTCTATGAGTTCACCTTCATGTGAGCTCAATTTGTGATTGACCTCCACTGGAGTACGTGCAATCTTACAATCTTGCATCTTGAATTTTGCCAACATGTCCTTAATGTACTTCCTTTGAGTGAGAAACAAACCATGATCTTTGTAGACAACTTCCAAACCTAGGAAGTAGGTAAGTGAACCCAAATCTCTTATCTTGAACTCTTCTCTCATCTGATCTTTGATCTTCTTCATACCATCTGCATCATTTCCTGTCAATATAATATCATCTACATATACACATAGATAGATGACCTCGGAATTACTCTTTTTAATAAAGAGTGAAGGATCTGCCTTGCTTGGTTGAAAGCCTTTGTCCTGCAAGAATGAAACAAGCTTGAAATTCCAAGCTCTTGGAGCTTGCTTGAGACCATACAATGCTTTGTTAAGTTTACACACATAATCAGGATAAACTTGATTCTCAAAACCAGGCGGTTGTGCCATATATACCTCTTCTGTTATCCAACCATTCAAGAATGCATTCTTTACATCTAGTTGAAGTATCTTCCAATTCTTGGAAGAGGCAATACTAAGCAAAACCCTAATAGTAGGCATCTTTGCCACAGGAGAGAAAGTCTCCTCATAATCAATTCCCTGAGTTTGTGCAAAGCCTTTTGCCACAAGCCTTGCCTTATACCTGTTAATTGAACCATCAGAATTCTTCTTGAGTTTATAGACCCATCTTGAGCCTATTACCTCCATGGATGAAGTCTTGGGCACCAAATCCCAAGTGTTGTTTTCCTCAAGTGCTTCAATCTCTTCCTTCATTGCATGCTTCCATTCTGTTTTTGCTTTGGCCTCTTCAAATGATGATGGCTCCTCTTGGTTTATGTCCTGTGCTATGTAGATAGAATGTTTAGTTACTAATGAGGTGTCAAACCCATACCTTTCTGGTTTTTTCTTTTCCCTCATAGATCTTCTTAGGCCATGATGTGATAATTCTGCCTCATGTCCAAGTTCTTGCAATTTTGCTTTACCTTTAGACTTCCATGCTTTGATCTTTTCCATCTGAGATTCTTCATCATCCTCCGAGGTGTCTTGTTCTTCAATCTTTGGTTGTTCTCTACCAAGCTTTGGAAAATCTTCTTCAAGATCATATGGTAAATTGACCTTCCTGCATGAATCTTCATACCATGAATTGTTCTCATCAAAAACTACATCTCTGCTTACCAAGAATCCTTTGTTGGTAGGGTTGTATAACCTGTAGCCCTTTTGATTGTTGTCATATCCAATAAATACACACCTTTCTGCCTTTCGATCCATCTTGCCTCTAACCTGTGAAGGAACATGAGCAAAAGCAATACATCCAAAAATTTTACAATGATCTAAGCTTGGTCTTCTTCCATTCCAAGCCTCATATGGAGTCATCCCATCAAGGGATTTTGAAGGCAACCTGTTAATCAAGTAAGTGGCTGTAGATACAGCCTCAGCCCATAAGTAACTAGGTAAATGCTTTTCATTTAACATAGACCTTGCAGCTTCAACAATCGTCCTATTCCTCCTTTCTGCCACTCCATTTTGCTCAGGAGTGTACCTTGTAGTTACCTCTCTTTTGATTCCTCTTTCTTGAAGAAAAGAATCAAACTCATGGGAGAAATATTCTCCCCCTCCATCTGACCTTAGCCTTTTTAGTGATTTACCTGTTTGATTCTCCACAAGAGCCAAATATCTTTTGAAACATGAAAAAACTTCATCTTTGTGTTTCATAAAGAATAGGATAGTCCATCTGCTGCAATCATCAATAAAGGAAACATAATACCTTGATCCAGATATTGAAGCTTCCTTGCTAGGTCCCCATACATCTGTATGAACCAACTCCAAGAGATCTCCATGCATATAACCTTTCTTCATGAATGGTAACCTGTGAGACTTTCCAAATTGACATGCACTGCACTTATAAATCATATGTTGTTTTGACAAATTAGGAAGTCCAAGTACACTTTGGTCCCTGCAGATTTGCTTTAATGACCTTTCACCAATATGTGCTAACCTTTTGTGCCATACTTCCAATTTTGTGAGTGTCTGACTACCATAATTAAAGAGAGCAATGTTTCTAGTGTCCTATAATTCAAATGTGAACAATCTACCTGTCTTTTCACCTTTTGCAATTCTTCTGAATCCTTGACTTGGATCTTCAACAAATGCTCCTGCTTTTGTGAACCTGACTTGCAACCCTTTCTCTACTATCTGCCCAACACTTATCAAATTCTTTGTAATGGTAGGGACATAGAGTACCTTACTGAGTAGGTTGATGTTTCCATCAGGTGCTTTGACATTGCCTATTTTCTCCACAGGATGTTTTGTATCATCTCCTGTTTGTACCTCATGCTTATTCCTTGGATCTTCTAAATCTGATAGGAGTGCCACATTTCCTGCCACATGATTTGAACAACCTGAATCTATGTAGAAAACATGCTCATCAGATTTACCTTGTGGCATAGCCATGTTCATGATCAATAATGAATCCTCTTTGTTTGAGTCTTCTGTGTAGTTATTGTAGTCTCTCCTTCCTTTGTAGCCTCCTTGATAGTTTGAATGATTGTAGTTGTTGTAGTTGCCATGGTAATTGTTGAACCTTCCTCTTGAGTAGCCATAACTTCCTCTATTGTATCCTCTTCCTCTTTGATTCCTGGAATTCCTAAAGCAATTTTCAGTTGTATGATTAGTTAATCCACAAATAGAACATGAGTTGGAGTCTTGGGATCTCCCCCTGCCTTGTGTACCTCCTCTTCCTCTACCTCTGCCATGTCTTCCTCTACCTGCATAGTTAGCTTGATATGTACCTGCTTCATCATCCACTTTCTTTGCCTTTCCTTTGTTATCTTTAGACTTGCTTTTATCCGTGTATAAAGATGAAGATTGATTACCTTTAGAGCTTTCTCCATTTTTGATAAGCTTTGCCTCTTGAGTAAGTAGTTGTCCAATGAGTGTGTTGAAATCAGGTACATGCATGTCCATGTACAAATCCATAGCTGTGGTGAATGCTTCCCACTTATCATCTGCCTTCAAGCCATTGATGACCTGCCTTACAATTTGCTCTTCATCTATTACCTCTCCAATGCTTCCCAACTGATCCGCTATGTCCTTGAGCTTTGTGACAAAATCAGTCAGATTTTGTTTGGGAGCCTTCTTGAGAGTTGTGAACTCCAGCCATAGTTGATGCTTCCTAGCTTTGGTACTTGAAGAAAAGAAAGCTTCAAGTGCATCCCACACTTCCTGAGATGTTTTACAACTTCTAATGTGAGGCAACAAAAAATCTGAGATAGAGTTGAGGAGATAAGACCTTGCAAGTGCATCCTTGGAGCACCATGTGCTCAATCTTTCTTGCTCTTCTTGTGTTGGTTGACTTTTGTTCCTGAAAATTGGCATAACTTCATCTCTAGCCACATAACCATATAAACTTCTACCTTGGAGATTGGCTTCCATTCTTAATGACCAAGCTGAGTAGTTACCTCTGTCTAATTTGTCAATTGATGAAGAAAATCCATCTGCCATGTTGTCCAACCTTGCTCTGATACCACTGTGAAGAGATGGATAAGTATGTGTTTGAAGATGAAGAGGTGTTGCAAAATCCTTGATCTACACCAGCCAAATGAACTCCAGGAGTAGATGGTATGGCATAAAGCTCAGCTCTTGGAGTTCTTCACATAGGTCTCTCTAACCACGACTAAAACTGCCATCTATTTATAGTTGAGTTTGGGAGGCTAACTTCCCTCAATCACTCTCCAATCAATCAATGATTGATTTGATTCACTACCTACCACAAATCACGAATTCGTGGCTCCTCTTTCCATTCTTGATCAAGTGGACTCAACCACTTAAGATTCTCTTACTTTTACATTAAGTAAACTCTTCAAAAGTTACAAGAGGTAGTTCACAAGTGAACTTTACATAGTCTTCATTTTAAGGCTTTTTCTAGGACTTTGTGGGACTCAAGCCAATACTTAGGCTTGTCATAGACTTGCTCCAACAAGCTTTGCATCTGACATAGCCAGAGAATCATGAACTGCACATGCCGAATCATTCACAAATCTTTCATAGTCTATGAGCTTATACAACCCACGACATAAAATGCCTGAAGCAATAATCACGTGTCCATTTGATAGACCATGAACTGTACACCTATCATCAACAAATTTCACAACCAAGCCAATCTTGGCTAATGCAAGAACTGATAACAGATTCTTCTTGATCCTTGGCACAAATAAAGCATCTGACAAAGTGAAAGAACTACCATCAACAGTAGTCAAAATGATCTTACCAACTTCCATAATAGGATAAGGGGAGTTGTTGGTGCATGTGACAGTATTCCCTGTAGGGGCAGGCTCGAGTGAAGAGAAGAAATTGCGCTGCGAGGTAATATGTTTGGTCGCCCCACTGTCAAAGTACCAAACATCTGAGTCTACTGCAAACATGCACTGATCATGAGAAGATGGGTCAAAACTACAGACAGTAGTAAACGCCCATTCTTCTTCCTGCACAAGATTTGCAGACTCTGTTTTTGGTGTAGAGGCCTCTGCAACAACCATTGAAGCCTGTTTCTTCTTTGCCTCATGGGAAAGCCTTATCGTGTTAAATATTAAACTCGAGTTGAGATCATAGGTACAAATTATAAGGACATGATCATTCTTGGTGATTCCTTTTTCCATGACATTTAGTCACAGGTACAAATTTCAAGGACATGACCAGATGGATGATTTGGTATTCACAGCTAGAGGGATTCACCCCAATGGCCTTTCTAATGATCATACTATCTTAAGATTTAAAGAAGGTTTTACATTTATTCCACTTTTGTGGGGCTTTTTGCAAATTTTTGGAATGGGGGCAAGGCCACCTAGCTCGAAGGGAGGGAGGCATTGGACGAGGCAGTAGATAAGTTGTAGCTCCATTGGGTAGAAGGGGAGGCCAATTTTTAAAATCTTTTGGCAATTCATGGGAGAGATTCATAAGATAGGGAAGGGGCGCAATAGCTTTGAGGATGTTTGACAACTCTGTTGCTAGCTATTGAGGGAGGAAACACATATAATCTGATAGCATTGGGTGAAGAACTGGCAACTATGAACTATGAAGTCAATGGGGTCAATTGATGGAATACCATTTGGCATATAATGTTATGAGTAATATAAGTGCACATGAATTCAAAGTCTACTAGGAGAAAGATGATGAAAGGAGGCCAACTTGCATGCCATTCTGACATATGATTGTTTCCAAAAGATTTAACAAATCTCTGAGCACTAAAATGAAGTAATTATGTTCAGCTATCTAATGCTATTTGTGGAAAGGAGCCAGCAAGTTTTGGAGGCTATCATAAGGGTATTAGACAAAGTGGGGAAGAGATATTGAGCAAAGATTGCATGTTTTGATGGAGAGTATGATGATGTCTGTACTTTTCCACATAGAAAGGGGATATAGTTTATATATAGATGTTGAATTTATCATCCATAGAAGATGTTAGGATAAGCTCTTGTAGTGGAAAAACTCAAAAATCGATTAATTGGAAGTCATACCTTATGCGGCCAATGAAGTCTGTTTATGTTCTTAGTCAATAATAGTCTGCAAAATATAAAGTGGAAAATTGAAAGTACTCATGACATCAAGGGGGATTCTAGTGTTTTTGGCTTTCGAACCCATACCATTTAAAATTTTTCTCTTACTATGGTTCAACTTGTGAGTTGTTCTGCTTTTGGTCTCTATGCTTGGTTCCGGTCCTTGCTTCTCCTTGGCTTCATTTTTCAGACCTTTTGTGTCTAGGACAACATAGATTTTTGTGGATGTAAAATATCTTTAGGTAACCAAATGTGTGATCGCCCTTGTTGAGAAATAACTAATTTTGTAGGCACCTAAATTTGTGCCTTAGTGTGGTTCGCCTTCCTTGATTGCTTTTGTACCCACATTTGGAGTGCTCGTTGCGATAGATAACTGTCTTGTTTTGCTACTCGTTGTTTTGGCTTTCTTATATAAATTGCACTATAGTAGCATGATTGGTTGTTCTCCCTTTCGTTCCCAAATCTGCTTCATGCTCGAAACTAGTTTCTTCTTGAAATTTGTTTGTCTAGTTGATATGGTAGTTTTCTTGTACTATTTCTCTTGCCTCTCTGGTTGAACTCCTACAAGGGGTTCAGACTTCATAAAAGAAGGAAGTTTCAATGCGTCTTTGAGTCTTTTGCTTGAGGCAACATCCTTCTGCATCATAGAGCTTTGGACACATACAACATTATTTTCCCTGACATTTTTCTGAGAGGAACTAAGAGAATGGGTGATACATGGATTTATTATCATGCAATTCTCTAATTCTATTGTAATGCATTGTTCATGTACCCATACTTGGGGAAGCCCACTTCTTAGGTTCAATTTGACTGCATGGTCATAAATCCAATCTTCTCCCAAAACAAGAGGTTCCATAAGGTCCTCATCTTGACAAAGTAGCATTTTAGCTTTCATTGGGACACCATCAATGTAGATGGGAAGCTCCACCTCGCCCAAGCAAGGGGTTTACAAAACTCCCAATCCTGTGAGATAGGCCTCTATGGAATCGATATTCAACTGTAGATCTTGACAATATAATAGTCTAACTGCACTAGTTGTTGCAACGCAGTCAACAATGCTCTTACCATACTTGCATTCTCTCTTTGTCCTATTTGTAGTGTTACAAAGGCACATCTATTAATGATTCAAGAGGAACTCACACTTGATGCTTGGAACTCACACTTCTAGCCATCTAATACCTAGAAGCATCTTGATCCTCTGTTCTAGAGTAGTCTCTACCCTCTATCATCAATTTCATCTTCCGGATGTGCTCGAAGGCCTCTGCTTGAGCTTCTTCTCGAATGCGCCTGTCTTCTTCTTTACGTTTCTTAGCCATGTTGACTCGCTCTAACATCTAGTAGGTGAGGGGTTCATGATATAACTTCACTCTACAACCACTAATTTAGTTGGCTAGGACTTCAACTTCAAATGTAGCTAACTGAACCTTTCCACTTGTTGATATTCTATTGATTATCATAGGTCATTAGCAATGCTTTTCTAGTTTTCTTGCATGGTGCTTTAGTGTATATACCAAGACTAAGTCACTAGATTTTAAGCCTTTATCCTTCACATGAGCATCGAAGTAGGCATTTTGTCTCTTCTTAGTAGCATAGATCCCTGTAATAGCTCTCAATCATGTCTCTCCTAGTCGCCCTAAGTCAAAAAATCTATATGAGAGTTCATTCCCCGTCCACTCATGCTCCTCGGGTACCTTCAATCTAGGTATTAACACTACAAGAAATAGGGGGGCATAACGACGCCCCCAAATTGAAAATAAAAAACAGGCACCATCGCTGATGTGATGCTAGCATTGCATAGCAACGGTGGTGTTTTCGTATTTTTTTTTCGGCATTCATCCCATAAGTGATGCCTGCATCACTTATGCAACGCTAAATGAGTGCGTCGCAAATATCGTCGCTAAATAGCGACGTTATTTGCGACATTGGAAAACCAGACAGTGTTGCATATGCGATGGTCTAATATGTAAAAAAAATATTCGATTTCTCCCGAAACATTTGTGCCGGGATTTGGACACGAGAGCAAGAAGAGACCGAGAGAGACAGAGAGAGAGAGAGAGAGAGAGAGAGAGAGAGAGAGAGAGAGAGAGAGAGAGAGAGAGAGAGAGAGAGAGAGAGAGAGAGAGCACGAGAGAGAGACAGAGAGACATCTCGTTGAAGCAAGGTATGCGCACACACACACACTTACACACACATACATATGCATACACACACAAATATAAACACATAGACACACACACACACACATACAAATAGAGACACACACACATACACACAAGTACACACACATATACACACACATATACACACATACACACATAATTTTGCATACAC
Organism: Ceratopteris richardii; assembly: GCA_020310875.1. NCBI lineage: Eukaryota > Viridiplantae > Streptophyta > Polypodiopsida > Polypodiales > Pteridaceae > Ceratopteris > Ceratopteris richardii. The sequence goes on from CM035427.1 coordinate 2,021,627, forward strand.
ACATGCACAAATAATGCATATACATACACACACATATACACATACATATACACACACATACACACATACACACACATACACACACATACACACACACATACACACATACACACACATATATGCATACACACACATAGAGAGACATGCACACACATACACATACATGCATACATAATGCATATGCATATGCGTACATACATACATACTTACATGCTACACACATACACACATACACACACATATATGCATACGCACACATAGAGAGACATACACACACATACATTTACATGCATATATATATATATGCATACATAATGCATATGCATATGCATACATACATACTTACATGCATTCATACACATACATAATGCATACACACACATATGCATACATAATGCATACACACACATACACACACTTATGCATACATACATGCATACACATACACACATAGACACATACACACACATAGACACATACACACACATAAAAACACATACACACTCATAGACGTGTAGCGACACATACACATAGACACACACACATACACACATAGACACATACAAACATAATGATGCATACACACACATACACATGCATACACATACATATGCATACATACATGCATACAAATACACACATAGACACACACACACATATATACACATATAAACATATACACAATCATAGATACACACACATACACATAGACACACACAGACATACACACACATATACACACACACACACATAGACACATAGACACATACACACATAATGATGCATACCCACACTTATACACACATATACACACACATACACACACATACACACATAATGATGCATACACACACATACACATGCATACACACACATACACATGCATACACACATACAGACACATATACATACACACACATATATGCATACACACACACATAGAGAGGCATACACACATATACACATACATGCATACATAATGCATATGCATATGCATACATACATACTTACATGCATACATAATGCACATGCATAGATAGATACACACACATAGACACATAGACACATAGACACATACACACACATAAACACATACACACTCATAGATACACACACATACACATACACACATACACACATACACACACATAGGCACATACACACACATAAACACATACACACTCATAGATGCATAGTGACACATACACATAGACACATGCACATACACACACATATACACACGCAAACATACACACATAGACACATACACACATAGACACATACACACATAATGATGCATACACACACATACACATGCATACACACACATATGCATACATACATGCATACACATACACACATAGACACATGCTCACACATAGATACATACATACACATAAACACATACACGCTCATAGACACACACACATACACATAGACACACACACACATACACACAAAGACACATACACACATAATGATGCATACACAAACATATACATGCATACTCATACATATGCATACATACATGCATACACATACACACATAGACACATACACACACATAGACACATACACACACATAAACACATACACACTCATAGATACAAACACATACACATACACACACACATAAATACACATATACACACACACATACACACATACACACATACACACGTAATGATGCATACACACACATACAGACACATATACACACACATACACACACATATATGCATACACACACATGGAGAGCGGCATACACACATATACACATACATGCATACATATGCATACATAATACATACATACTTACATGCATACATAATGCACATGCATAGATACATACACACACATAGACACATACACACATAGACAAATACCCACACATAAGCACATACACACTCATAGATACACACACATACACATAGACACACACACATACACACATATACACACACATACACACACACATACACACATAGACACATACACACATAATGATACATACACACACATACAGACACATATACACACACATATAGACATACACACACACATAGAGAGACATACACACACATACACATACATGCATACATATGCATATGCATACATACATACTTACATGCACACATAATGCACATGCTTACATACACATACATAATGCATACACACACATATGCATACATAATGCATACACACACATACACACATATGCATACATACATGCATACACATACACACATAGACACATACACACACTTAGACACATACACACACATAAACACATACACACTCATAGACGCAGAGCAACACATACACATAGACACATACACATACACACACACATATGCACACACATGCAAACATACACACATAGGCACATACACACATAATAATGCATACACACACATACACATGCATACACTAAGATATGCATACATAACTGCATACACATACACACATGGACACATACACACATAGATACATACATACACATAAACACATACACACTCATTGACACACAAACATACACATAGACACACACACACATATACACACACATACACACATAGACACATACACACATAATGATGCATACACAAACATACACATGCATACACACATACAAACACATATACACACACACATACATACATACACACACATATATACATACACACACATAGAGAGACATACTCACACATACACATACATGCATACATATAACATACATAATGCATATGCATATGCATACATACATGCATACATACACATAAATAATGCATACACACATAGACGTAATGAATACATACACGTACATAATGCATACACACACATAGAGAGACATACTCACACATACACATACATGCATACATATACATATACAATGCACATGCATATGCATACATACATACATACATGCATACATACACATACATAATGCATACACACACATATGCATACATACATGCATACACATACACATATTGACACATACACACACATAGACACATACACACACATAAACACATACACACTCATAGATGCACACACATAGACATAGACACACACACATACACACACACATATACACACACACATACACACATAGACACATACATACATAATGATGCATATACACACATAAACATGCATACACACATACACACACACATACACGCACATACATACACACACATGCATACATACGCATACTTAATGCATACACACATACATATGTACATGTATATATATTGATTTCTAACCATTTTGTTTTATATGTTTGGTATTATGGATCTTATTAGAGAGAGAAAGGCAAAACTCACTCTCATAAAAAGTCTTATGAGAGCAAGGGTTCCGTCTGATACTCTAGGGGCCATCATGCGTGATTATGCAAAGATGTCAGATGAGGAGCTAGACTATACGATCCAGATGCTTACCCAGCAATCAGAGGAGGGCTCTTTTGTGGCTCCACATATAGGAAGAGAGCTATCTACTCATAGGTATTTTTTCTTCATAAACTTTTTTAATGATATTATAACACATATTTTTATTTATTTTTATCTATCTATTTTCAGGACACCTATACCACCTCCAAATCGTGATAGTAGAGCAGAGTTGCCTATGAGGACATGCATAGGCATCTTAGGAATAGAGTGCGATATAGAGCCAGAGGCGAACATTGTGTACATAGGGAATGGATTAGAGTTCAAGAGAAGAATGTGGGCACTATGTGACTCTTACCTGTGCTTTGTCAACTTACCGTGGAAGTAAGTAAAAATTTTACATATAAATTGAAATAAATATCTTATGTTTTATTTACATTATATTTTTATTTTTGTAGTGAGCATGATGAGAGGGACAAAAAATACATACTTAGTTCACTTGAGACAGAGTTTGGGACAGGATGGTCGCTTAAGTGGTGTCTAAAACAGATGTGGACACTGATGGCTCATCATCGCGATAATGCACGGTATGCACTGCTTTTATGTATATATATGTGGATATGAGTATGTGTGCTTATGCATGTATGTATGTATATGAGAGTGATAGTAGAGATACAAATACATGCATACACACACATATACATCATACATGCACATTTACACATGCATACACACACATGTACATCATACATGCATGTGCATAAATAAATAAATATATAAATAAATCCTATTTCAAAAATCCTAAATTAAAAACACTAATTTTGATATTAGGGTTTTAAAACTTCTAATTTAAAAAATCTAATTCAACCTTTTAGCCATATGTTTGAAGTATATGTACACATTGCATCGATTCCTCCGACGTCCTACTAGAGAGAAGTCTCTGCTCCCAACCTTATGCCTCTATATATAGCTACTCAAATCAAGGAGGATCATAATATATATAAAGATATATACACATCATGTAGATACACATACATAAATATAAAATGGAGTAGATATATTATGCATCACACATACATGCCTTAATGCATATATATATATATATATATATATATATATATATATATATATATATATATATATATATATATATATATATATATATATATATATATATATATATATGCATACATATTTACATGTACACATTTACACATAGACATATATACATATATACATGTACACATCACATATACATGCCTACATGCACACATAAATATATATATACATGCATACATATTTACATGTATATATTTACACATAGACTTGCATATATGTACACAATTATAAACACTTGCATATATTACATGAATACATGAATATTTTACATAAATGCATATGCATATATACGCATGCATATCTAACACATGTATACATATATCCCACACATGCAAGCGCATACATGCACATGAAATACATATATATGCATACTAACATATGTATACATATAATACACATGAATACACACACGATAAAAATACATGATAAAAATTTTCTCCTCGAAGATAAAGCTATATCTAAAATAATTAGGCATACCCCCTGAGCTTCATGTTGTAACTTAAAAGAACATGATTTCATCTCTCTAGTAGGATTCATCGTTATTCAAGTTAATAAAAAAATCTATTATCTGATATCCATTCAGAAGCTTCAAGTTATTGATCGATAACTAGAGTAGAATTTACTATCTAATCTGCTCATATGTTTTCATTATTGCCATCATTTTGGTAAGACATCAGTATAGTCTCATCTTCATTATCCTTATTGATTTCATTTATTTCTTCTATTGTTAAATCTATGTTCTCATGAATCACATCATCTATTGATGGATTAATATCTATTTCTGGTAATTCCTCTTCCTCATCAGTAGAATCAGAATGTAGAGAATTATCCTCTTCATCAAAAAGATTAGTATCATTATCACGTATAATGATTCTAATTTCTATTTTAGATGTTGATGTAGGAGTATTTGATGCTGAATCATCAAGAGGACTTTCTTCGATCTATCTAACAATAAACTGTTCAAATAATGACCTACCTCTAGCTTGCACATGAATGACTTGACACCAAGCATCAGCATCTGGGTTTTTATAAAAAAATGCTTGTTCAATATGCCTAGGAAGAATATATGATTCTTTAGTAGATCGCATTCCCTTGGAAGAATCAATTGCCCAAAACCTAGATAATTCCTTTCTTAATGTGGAATTACTACCTTTATACTCGACTCGAAACGAGTCAACCTTCAAAATGGCCTATCAAAATATATAATAACAAAAACCCATTATTAGGTACTTAAAAAAATAACTAACTCTATCAAAGAAAATATAAACTTTTTTCTACCTGTTTGAATGTACGAAATCAAATTTCGTAGATACCAACAATAGTTCATACCCAACCAAGCTCGCTATCTATAAGGTTCGTGTCTTTTGAGCTAGCACGTGATAGTTGCTTGAAAGAAGCAACAATACTAGAATCGTCTGTTTTATGTAAAGAATCAATGGCTTTGATTCTAATATGCTGTCCAAAATCCCACATATTAGTGAACATTCGAGCCTGCAAAATAAATTCAATGAGTAAATAGAAACTAACAAACATATATAAAAAAATAAAATATTATTTTAATAAAATTACCTTTCATTCACAACATATCATTATCTCTCTTTGCTCATCTGAGATTTCTTCATTATTTGCGTTGGTGCATTGCAAACGACTATATAGCCAATCCGTGAAAGAAGATATATCTATAATCCCATTATTATCGAGATTACCTCTATAGCTTTTTTTTTTTGCCTTTTACTTCGGATATTTTGAAGTTCCTCGTACTCGCTAAGGAATGCTTGCATGCATTCGCTATTATATGCAACAAAAGTAGAAACATCATTTTTTTTCTTGAAATGTAAATAAGAATCGAACCCCCTTACCTGATAATACCTCATCTGTTATTTTTGAAGAAGACTCGTTGATCCATGCACGTGGAGCTTCTTCATGAACTCTTTCAAGGTACTCACTGATGTAATACATGCACTCTTCAAGCATCCAACCCTTTGCCATGGATCCTTCTCGTTTTGCTCTTTGTCGCACATAAGCTTTTAATATTCCCATAAATCACTCGACCCAAAACATCCATCGAATGTTGAAAACACCTGCAATCTCTATTTCATCTACAAGATGGACTAATAAATGAACCTGAATATCAAAAAATGAAGTAGGAAGTTCTTTCTCCATGAAAGATAGTAGCTGTTTGCATTCAAATTTTTTTTGTGGGATCGAGTTTTTGTCAATCTCTCTGGATGTAATCCACCTATACATATCATAAAATCAATTATAAAGAAGTTAATTAAAAAATAAAAGATATCCAATATTCATACATATTGAATATAAAAGTATCATAATTACTTTATAAGTGATCCAAGATGATAGATCACACCTCGTACTGCTTTCGTTGTACATCCATCGATAACCAAAGGTAAAATATGTTTCAAAAAGTTATGATAGTCATGGGTCTTTAACCCAGATAAGCTCTTATCATCCATAGTAAACATATTTTTAAAAGATGCTCCATATCCTGTAGGAGTCTTAATCAATTGAATTCTATTGTTGATAGTTTGTATCTTTCTTGTGTAAGTACCCAAGGAGCAGGTGCATAAGTCGTTTCTTGTTGATGTCTATAAAAAAACTGGCCATAACTTTGGTTTGGATTTTTGATCTTTCAAATCATTCCTTGATGTTGTGGTATCTTTTAGTTAAAGAAGATGTTGCCATAGTGAATAACCAATATTTTTGAATATATGCATAGGATCAAGAAGATGACATACTTTTAACTCTTTCCAATACTCCAAAGAATACCATATTGATATGTTCTCAGCGAGTGCCAATTTTCCTTTACCTCTTTTCACATAGTCATTATCTGAATCATCACTGAAGATTTCTGATTCTGGATCTATCAGAGGTCCATCTGTCCATTTTTAATACCAATCCATAGGCGTCATAGGTTTTGGACACTGACCTGTTTCAAGATTTCCATTAAAATGTATCGCTTCTCTTTTAGATCTTAATGGATGATCATCAGGCAAGAATCATTGATGCCGAAGATAAATATTTTTGTTGAGATTATTACTATAGATTGATCTCAACCAATCACCACAATATGGACAAGCTTTATAACCCTTAGTAGATATTCCTGCATCATGAAAATGATAAAAATATAATTAGATTAAATCATATTTATTTACATGCATATTGATAAAAATATTACATCAATACCTGAAGAAACACCATATCCTAGAAAATCGTGAATACTCCAAGCCACAATACCACGAACTGTAATATGTCTTTCATTGATGCTTTTCAATACATCAATGACATTAATACCTCTCCATTACTCTTGAAGATCGTCAATGAGAGGAGCAAGATATATATTCATAGCTTTAACTTGTGTTTTGCCTGGAATTAAAAGTGAAAGCATTAAATGTTCCTTTTTAATGCTAAGATATGGCGGAAGATTGTAGTTTATGACTACCAGTGGCCATGTTAACCATTTACTGGATTTCATGGAGAATGGATTAACCCCATCTAATGCTACTCCTAACTTTAGATTTTGTGGATTTTGAGCAAATTTGGGCCATGTGGAATCAATATCCTGAAAAGCAACATTATCATGAGTAATTCTGATTATTCCATCAGTACTTTGTGATCATGTCCCCAAGTCAAAAGCTTTGATAATTCGGGGCTTTGAAACATATATATAATCCGTGGAGCCAATGGAAAATGTCTCAATACCTTTTCTAGGATTTTACCTTCTTCGCCCTTATATCGAGGAGATTGACATTTGGGACATGTCAAAGAGTCTGCATATTCACCTCTATATAAAATACAATCATTAGGACATGCATGTATACATTGATAATCTATACCAAGATTGTTGATTATCTTCTTCATTTCATCATGTGAGGTAGGAAGAATATTCTGACTTGGTAAAAACTTTTCTGATAATAACTTGTAAGTTTATCAAAAAAAGATATATTAAAAAAAGTAAATAAATAAATATACACACATATATATATATATATATGCATATAATTTCATATATGTGTATGCTTATGTGCATCTTGCAAAATATTCATTAAAAATTTGATTGTTTTGGATGAGAGGATAGGATATAATTGCTATTCAAAGTATTTAGCATTGTTTATAGGCCATACGATGGTGATCTAGATGAATCGCATGCATAGAGGTTACTCAAGATAGAGCAACCTGATTATAAGGGACTAGTGCTAGCAGGATTTCTGGGGTATGCAGTAAACCTCTTGCATGTCAATGATGAGCATCTAAACTTTAGGATACAAAGTGGAAATCATGGTGGCTTGAGAGGATCACTTTTATACAGCTTATTCAAAGAACTTCAGGTTTATGACACTGAAGTTTTTTGAACAAGCTATATAAAAGTGATCCTCTCAAGCCACCATGATTTCCACTTTGGATCCTAAAGTTCAGATGCTCATCATTGACATGCAAGAGGTTTACTGCATACCCCAAGAATCCTACTGGCACTAGTCCCTTTTAATCAGATTGCTCTATCTTGAGTAACCTCTGTGCATGCGATTCATCTAGGTCACCATTGTATGGCCTATTAACAGTGCCAAATTCTTTGAATAGCAATTATAAATCTGCTTCTCACACTTTCAAACTGAACATATGATAGAATCAACAAATCATTCAATGAAGGTACATACTTCAGAAGCTCCAAAACAAACAATCGTATCCTGCCACCCAACAATCAAATTTTTCCCGAATATTTTGAAAGATACATTAATAGTTTTAAAAGATGCGAAAAAGATTGAGAAAATTGAAAATTATAAATAGATAGAAAATTGAAAATTGTACCTGAATAGTGTCGAAATAGATACATTACTCCATCCAGAACAATTTTGAAGATTGAGAATAAGTAAGCTCGCACTTAGTCGTGTCAAATGACTTCCTTCATATACATGCTTTAGACATTCCTCTCGAAGATATTTCTCATTTTTAGAAATATCAATGCTCTCACTGTCATTTTGATACCAATCCTCAATAAAATCTTCCATGCCATCATCTTTATCATTGTCACACAAATCTTGTACTTTATCATCTTTTGAATATAGATCTTTCAACTTTGCATATTGCACAGGATTACTTTTGCATAGCCTCCTCATGGAAGCTTCTGATAAATGAGGTCTTACTGGTAATTGTGAATGTTGTGGATGAATATCATCAACATCATACGTTGCAATCTACACATATAAATAAAATCCATTAGTATTCTATAAATGAATAAAAACTAAACTTTAAATATAAAATTAAGTATATAACTTATTAAATATGGATAGAAAATTTTTACTCTCTAGCTAAAAGGTGCTCTTCGAGGTCCACGCCATCCATAATTCATTAATAGTTCATCACCGGCATGTAATGTAGTAATAGCATTGACAATTGTTGATATATTTAGGTAGTGATGAGTGTGAACACACTAGGACCGCCAGGGCACCTTTTTTCCTCTTCAGGAGGTTTTTTCCCCTGGCTTGTATATATGCCTATTGCCCTAATGGGCTACTTATCTTTGTACATTCTCTAGTAATACACTCAGTATTGTGTGTTTGTGCTCCAAGCTTCTTCTTTGTCCTTGTGCTGTTTGCATGCTCCACAGACATCTAACTCCAACAATTGGTATCAGAGCAGGTCGTTGCTTCATCTAGGGCACCGTCGACACTCCTCCATTTGCAGTCTCAAAATCGCAGGAATTTAGGTGAGCATACTCAGCGTCTTTCCGAGATCAAAACAGCTTCATTGTGTGGTGCCGAAAACGCGATCTAAGCTCGTTTCGGCCTTCGAACGCATTATTGCAGTGCTTGTGCAGCTATTTTGTCTTTTTGTGCCAAAGGTATATACCAGTTTTTGTTTGCCAGTATAAGCATCTCGAAGTCTACTACAGGTCTTGCAGAATTCATCTGTGCAGTTTTGTTCAACTTTTTGAGATACAATCAATTTTCCACATCAAGGTATTTTAGTCACTGGCCATGGCTGAAAGCAGTAATGTATTCTATATGTTGGTTGTTGAGGATAAGTTGGATGGTACCAACTACCCATTATGGGCTTATATGATGCGACATGTTTTGGTTGCAAAAGGATTGTGGAACATTATGTAGGGTGTTGAAAGACGTCCTCTTACACCTGTAACAACAGGTACTACAAATACAAGTGCTGGAGCTGATGAAGATGATGTTGAAGATGATATTCTGCAGATTCCTGTTCGTGTTGTTGTTTCTACTGCACCTACTGCACAGCAGATTCACTGGGATGGCAAAGATGCCGAGGCACATGGATTGGTAGCTTTGTCTGTCAAACGTGCCATTATTCCTCATATTCGCTCTTGCAGAATAGCTAGGGATGCTTAGGATACACCTACCACAATGTAGCAAGCTAGGAATGAGGCTCGTGTTGCTTATCTCCGAAAACAGTTGGAGAGTGAGCACATGAATGTGTTGATATATTTAGGTAGTGATGTGTGTGAACACTCTAGGACCGCCGGGGCACTTTTTTCCCTCTTTAGGAGGTTTTTTTCCCCCGGCTTGTATATACGCCTATTGCCCTAATGGGCTACTTATCTTTGTACATTCTCTAGTAATACATTCAGTCTTGTGTGTTGTGCTCCAAGCTTCTTCTTCTTCCTTGTGCTGTTCGCGTGCTTCCGCAGACGTCTAACTCCAACAATTGGTATCAGAGCAGGTCGTCGCTTCTTCTAGGGCGCCGTCGACACTCCTCCGTTTGCAGTCTCAGATTCGCACGAAATTTGGTGAGCATACTCAGGGTGTTTCCGAGATCAAAACAGCTTCGCTATGTGGTGCCAAAATCGCGATCTGAGCTCGTTTCGCCCTCCGAACGCACTATCGCAGCGCTTGTGCAGGCTATTTCGTCCTTTTGTGCCAAAGGTATATACCAGTTTCAGTTCGCCAGTTTAAGCGTCTCGAAGTCTGCTACAGGTCTAGCAGAACTCGTCTGGGCAGTTCTGTTCAACTTTTTGAGATACAGTCAATTTTGTGCATCAAGGTATTTTAGTCACTGGCCATGGCTGAAAGCAGTGATGTATTCCGTATGTTGGCTGTTGAGGATAAGTTGGATGGTACCAACTACCCATTATGGGCTTATATGATGCGACATGTACTGGTTGCAAAAGGATTGTGGAACATTGTGCAGGGTGTTGAAAGACGTCCTGTTACACCTGTAACGACAGGTACTGCAAATACAGGTGTTGGAGCTGATGAAGATGGTGTCGAAGATGATATTCCGCAGATTCCTGTTCGTGCTACTGTTTCTGTTGCACCTACTGCAGAGCAGATTCGTTGGGATGGCAGAGATGCCCAGGCACATGCATTGATAGCTTTGTCTGTCAAACGTGCCATTATTCCTCACATTCGCTCTTGCAGAACAGCAAAGGATGCTTGGGATACACTTACCACTTTGTACCAGGCTAGGAATGAGGCTCGTGTTGCTTACCTCCGAAAACAGTTGGAGAGTGAGCACATGAATGAAGGTGATTCTATGGACAGTTTTCTTACAAAGATCAAAGACCTGAAGGAACAATTGATTTCTGCTGATGAGGTTATACCAGATAGCTCACTTGTGCAGACCGTTCTGAATGGTCTTCCTGATTCATATCAGAGTTTTGCCTCTACTCTTCGGTTGATGATGAAAGGCAATCCGAATGCCTTGTCATTTGAGGAATTAGTCTCTGTTCTATTGCAGGAAGATCAGTCCAGGCAGAACAGGTCCATTATGCGTGTTGCAGATCAAGCTTTCCTGGCTAGTCAGAAGGGCAAAGGAAAATGGAGCTCTTCTACTAGTAAGCAGAAATCTGCAAATGCTGCACATTCGAAGAACCAAGACAAAGATGAGAAAAGATCAGAAAAGCATAAATTGTTTTGTAAGTACTGTAAAGGTAATGATCATATCATAAAGAACTGTCCAAAACTGGCTGCTAAAGAGGCAAAGAAGAAAGAGGCTGGAATGGTTGTTGCAGAGGCCTCTACACCTAAAACAGAGTCTGCAAATCTTGTGCAGGAAGAAGAATGGGCGTTTACTACTGTCTGCAGTTTTGACCCATCTTCTCCTGATCAGTGCATGTCTGCAGTAGACTCAGATGTTTGGTACTTTGACAGTGGGGCGACCAAACATATTACCTCGCAGCGCAGTTTCTTCTCTTCACTTGAGCCTGCTCCTACAGGGAATACTATCACATGCGCCAATAACTCCTCTTATCCTGTTATGGGAGTTGGTAAGATCATTCTGACTACTGCTGATGGTAGTTCTTTCACTTTGTCAGATGCTTTATTTGTGCCAGGGATCAAAAAGAATCTGTTATCAGTTTCTGCATTAACCAAGATTGGCTTGGTTGTGAAATTTGTTGATGACAGGTGTACAGTCCATGATCTCTCAAATGGCAATGTGATTATTGCTTCTGGCATTTTATGTCGTGGGCTGTATAAGCTCATAGACTATGAAAGATCTGTGAATGATTCGGCATGTGCAGTTCATGATTCTCAGGCTATCTCAGATGCAAAGCTTTGGCATGCACGCTTTGGTCATCTGAATTTTGCTAGTTTGTTACGCCTGCAGAAATCTGAAATGGTGTCCTCTTTGCCCAAACTTGAGGCACCTGGAAAACATTTTTGTGAAGGCTGTATTTTGGGCAAAATGCAGCGTTCTTCCTTTCCAAAAGATGGTTCAATTCGGGCTACGCAGAAATTGCAGCTTGTACATAGTGATGTCTGTGGTCCTATGCAGACACCCTCTTTTGGAAATTACCTTTACTTCGTGACTTTCATTGATGATTTTTCCAGGCATTCATGGGTATATCCACTCAAAGCTAAGTCCGAAGTGTTCATGTGCTTCAAACAGTTTTTGGTTTTAGCTGAAAATCTGTCAGCATGTAAAATGGGCACCCTCCGTTCTGATCGAGGGGGGGAATATATGTCTTCAGATTTTAATGCATTTCTGGCTGAACGTGGGATAAAACACCAGTGTACAGTGCCGTATACACCTCAACAGAATGGAGTTGCTGAACGAAAGAACAGGTCACTCATGGAGATGGCGAGGTGCATGGTCAAAAGTCAGGCTTTACCACATAGTTTCTGGCTTGAGGCTGTCATGTGTGCAGCATATGTACTGAACAGGTGTCCCACTAAAGCATTGCAGTCTATCACTCCATATGAGGCTTGGCATGACCGCAAGCCATCTGTTGCTCATCTGCGTGTTTTTGGTTGTTTGGCATATGCATTAGTGCCTGAACAACATCGCAGAAAATTGGATGATAAGGCAGTAAAATGTATTTTTGTTGGGTACAGTTCTGAAAGTAAAGGCTATCGTCTGTATCATCCACAGACTAAACGCATTCTGGTTAGCCGTGATGTTGTCTTTGTGGAAGATGCTATTCAGCCATTGCTTTCATGTACTAAGGAGACATCTGTTAGCTCCAAAGACATGTATGATACTTTGATGCCTCTTTTTACAGGTGGACAGGCTAGTGCTGGTCCTAATGAGGCAACTACTCAGCCTTTGCAGGTTTCATATGATAATGCAGATCATTCCATTTCTGATGCAGATTTACATGATGCACTTGTTGATGAGAGAGCTGATATTGAGCAGGCAAAAACTATGCCAAAATGGCTGGTGCAGACTTTGCGTGACAGCAAATTAGATGCACCTTTGTCATATCGTACTCGTTCAGGCTCTCATAGTGCCTCCTTTGCATCAGATTGCTATGCTATGGCTGCATCTAGTCTCTGTGATGAGAATGAGCCTGTTTCTTTTGATGAAGCACAAAATTCAGAAAATTGGATGGCTGCTATGCAATCTGAATATGATGCTATAATGAAGAATGGTACATGGTCTTTATGTGACCTGCCTCCTGGCAAGAAGGCCATTGGCACTAAGTGGGTATACAAGCTGAAGCGTAAACCTGATGGTACAGTTGACAGGTATAAAGCTAGGCTTGTTGCAAAGGGTTATGCGCAGGAAAGAGGCATTGATTTTGATGAGACCTTTGCACCTACATGCCGTATGACTACTGTTCGGAGCATTTGTGCACTTGCAGCCCATCATGGTTGGAATGTACGTCAGTTGGACATTAAAACAGCATTTCTGAATGGTGACTTGCATGAAGAAGTGTATGTTTTTCAGCCCCGTGGCTTTGTGCAGAAAGGGCATGAAAACCAGGTGTGCAGGTTAAAGAAGGCGTTATATGGTTTAAAGCAAGCACCACGTGCTTGGTATGAGAAGATACATGCCTATCTGATTGCACATGGTTTTGAGAACAATCCAACTGAAAGCACCTTATATGTTAAGCGTGCTAATGATGTGCTTCTGATCATTGTTGTCTATGTTGATGACATGCTGCTCACTGGTCCTATTGAGACGCATATTGCTGATTTTAAGGCTGATTTGCATGCCTCATTTGAGATGTCTGATTTGGGGCATTTGCATCACTATTTGGGCATTCAGTTTATGCACGTTGATGGTGGAATGGCTTTGTGTCAAACGAAATATATTGACACATTATTGCAGCGTTTTGGCCTTGAAGACTGTAAGCCTATTGCCACTCCTATGGAGACAGGTTTACGATTGAGTCTTCATGATGCTGGAGATGCATTTGATGCTGTTCTCTATCAGCAGGCTGTTGGATGCTTGATTTACTTATGCATTACTCGGCCAGATATTCAGTTTGCTGTCTCACAGATGAGCAGGTTTATGCATTGCCCAGGAGTCACGCATTGGAAAGCGGTTAAGCGCATCTTTCGCTACTTGAGTGGTACTCGGCTACTTGGGTTGTTTTATCCCAAGGGGGGATCACTACCGCCAGATTTGCATGCTTTTTCTGACCCAGATTGGGCTGGTTGCTATGACACTCGTGTGTCCACCAGTGGTTTTTGCTTCATGCTTGGTAGCTCATGTATATCTTGGTTGAGCAAGAAGCAGCCTACTGTGGCCACTTCCAGTTGTGAGGCTGAGTATAGGGCAGCTTTCACAACTACTGTTGAGTGTGTGTGGCTCAGACGCCTTATGGCTGATTTGGGTGTTGGACAGTCTTCTGCCACCACCATCTTCACTGACAGTCAGAGCGCATTGGCAGTTGCGAGGAACCCTGTGTTCCATGCTCGCACTAAGCACATTGAGGTGCATTATCACTATGTCAGGGAGAGGTTCTCTGCTGGGGAGATCACCTTGGCATATGTGCCCACACAGGAGAACATTGCAGACCTTTTCACGAAGGCTCTGCCTAGGGAGAAGTTTGAAGCTTTCCGCAAAGCTTTGGGCTTACTTCCTTTTGTGGAGTGATTTCCACATAGCTTGGCACTTCCTTATACATGAGTGCCAGCTCCTTGTTCACCGCATCACTCCTAGGGGGGATTTGTTGATATATTTAGGTAGTGATGTGTGTGAACACTCTAGGACCACCGGGGCACTTTTTTCCCTCTTTAGGAGGTTTTTTTCCCCCGGCTTGTATATACGCCTATTGCCCTAATGGGCTACTTATCTTTGTACATTCTCTAGTAATACATTCAGTCTTGTGTGTTGTGCTCCAAGCTTCTTCTTCTTCCTTGTGCTGTTCGCGTGCTTCCGCAGACGTCTAACTCCAACAGAATGAAGGTGATTCTATGGACAATTTTTTGACAAAGATCAAAGACTTGAAGGAACAGTTGATTTCTGCTGATGAGGTTATTCCAGATAGCTCACTTGTGCATACCATTCTGAATGGTCTTCCTGATTCATATCAGAGTTTCGCTTCTACTCTTCGATTGATGATGAAAGGCAATCGAAATGCCTTATCATTTGAGGAGTTAGTCTATGTTCTGTTGCAGGAAGGTCAGTCCTCGCACAACATGTCCAATATTTTTTCTCTCACCTTCACTCTTTCTGGCATGCACGCTTGCGCACACACACACACAAGCCTTACAGTCCTCTCTCACTTTCCTTCACTATTGCCCTCTCTTTCACTCTTGCCCTTACTCTCACTCTACTTATCATTTTTCCTCTCTCATTCCTTTCTCTTCCTTTATTATTCATGGTTTCTCTTTCAGTTCCCGTCGCACAGGTCAATCTAATTCACTTTTTCTTTCAGACTCTCTCTCTCTCTCTCACACACACACACACAAATAGACACACCAGCTTCCTCTTACAATCTCATGCACACGATTCCTCACACATACACACACACACACCAACCACGCACTATCATACGCCGCACCAATGTTCAATCAAGTTTTTTGCTCGATACATATGATCAATCAAGTCCCACACTAAATCTAGATCTGTAAAATCCGAGGATGGGTATATTATACATATATGATGATTGATATCATGCTGATGGTCATGGTCCGCATGATATATATATATATATATATATATATATATATATATATATATATGTGTGTATGTATATGTGTGTGTAAGTATATATTGAGAATTTAATATTTGTAAGCCTCAATGCCTATGTAACATTCTCGTTTTCTTTTTCAAATCATGCGACACATGGACATGAGCATCATATCACTCACCATATATACATGATATATCCATCGTGGGTCTTTACTCATATGTATTCAATGTGGGACTCGACTGATCATATGTATACACCACTGCATACAATCTTGAAGCCGATAGAAAAATTGAAGGTGGACATCCTCCAACTATTAAAACCGCGGCTAAGGTTTGTGAGGGAAAAATAAAAAACTCGCCAAAAAATCTTTTCTTTGCCATATGTGAAGATAGGATGACATGCACTAGGAGTAATGGATACACTCGAGCAAAACTAATGTATTGTCAAGAACCTATATTACAAATGGATTCACATGCTTTAGCATGGACTAAATATGAGAATTCAAGAGAGAATCTTCTAGTAGTACTTATTCTTCACTTGGAAAAGGGAAGGAATCTGATAGAAGAAGCTGCAATAAAGCTCAGAGCATCAAGAAAAAAGAATAAAGATAGCTTTCGACAAGTCCATAAATTAAGACCCAAAAAGATGAATGAATGAGATTGGGTACTTTTCTATGATAGTTTGTTTGACACACAATACGAAGGCCGATGCAAATTCTGGAAGAGATGGTTTGGACCCTACGTGATATGCAAGGTGTTTGATAATCGCACATACTCGCTCAGAGAGCTGGATGGATCGAAGTTAAAGGACTTGATCGCTAGAAAAGAATCGAGCTTTTTAAAAGGGGGAATGAGAATTATGAGACATTGATAAGTGAAGAGGAGGAAGAAGATGAAGAAGATGAGGGACTTATTGAGGAGAATTAAGATGGAGAAGATAGATAAATAAAATTTGAAAACAAAGAATTTATACATATATGCATGTAAATATTGATAGTGTAAATACGTAAGAAGAATAACTTGATATTAAGTAATGTGAATGTCCAAAGCTAAAATTCTACATTGAATGATATAAGTTTGTAAACATGAATGCATCTTGATGTACATGACTAGAGATAACATGCATGATCATTTCTAATATGTCTTTCTTTGTAGGTGCAGTTGTAATCTCACATAAAGAGATGTGATTCAATCATGGAGGGGGATTTTTTAGATACAGCAGAGACATTATCTGAGAAGAAATTCAATTCGAGATAGAAATGCAAACTTAAATCAAGCTAGAAATAGATAGTTGACTCAAATAAGAAATACATCTTTAGTATAATCTTCGATTGATGTTTTTATTTCTAGATATTTACTTCCCATGCCTGTAAAGTATTCGACACATGGAGGAATGATTGAAGAATTAGGACCATGTACTGGAATTCAAATGAAACCAATATATACATTCAAAACAATCTAGGGCTAGAGCTTTGAGTTGATTTAGAAATATAAATCTAAATCAAGCAAGGAATAGAGCTCAGGCTCAAGCTGGAAGGATGCCTCTGGATCAATCCTCATTCTATATTTTCTTGTCCCTTTATATGTTCCCCATGATTGTAGATATCATAGAAGAAAAAGAAAGGGTTTTCGCAAGAAGATATTCTGAAATGGCTTTAGAAAAAAGTGAGAGTGTCTTGGTGAATGAGGAGGAACTTGATGACTTTATTTGTGAGTACTTATTCTCTCTATGGGAAACCCACACAAGGGCTATCGTATATAGGGATCCATAAAAGTTGAATTGAAAAAGACCAAAGGACCGGGCTTCTGCGAGTAGGATTAGAAAGTTGACTAGAAATTTCGAGAGTATCTAGCAAGATGAAGGAAAGACTTGAACTGAGTACGTGTATACAGCAATGTTCATGAACGCCTGTCGAGTGAGATGCTTTGACTTCTGCTTCTGATCGCTCATCTCATCCAACCTTCACATAGATTATGTTTTAAAAAAAGTCTTCAAACACCATCCAACAACATATGTGTACATGTATGTGTTGTTGGGCACTGCAATGCACTAGTAGGTGGGTAGAGCTACCCTGGTTGGGTGATGATGGCCACAAACCCATGCTATCTCCGTTCTATGGACTAACTTGTATGTTTTCATGCACCCATACCGATCGGTAGGTAGTTGGAGTCACTTTGATCGGGTGGTCACGGCCATGAGGTGATTCGGATATCATATGGGGCTTACATTGTGCATTGTGCACTAGGCCAGGTTAATAGACGAGTGGAAAAGGTGAAGCTTTTTCATCATCAGTAACTCATCAAGGGAAGAAAAATCAACATACAAAACAAGGCATGATCCATGCTTTGTTGAGTTCGGGCAAAGATTTCTTCACATAACATGAAAGGAATGTGGTTCAATATCCATGGAGGGATTGGATTTGGAAGTTTTGGAGAACCTAGAGAGTGCAGATTTTGTTTCTACACATGGAATGAAAGCACGGGGTATGAAATCTGAATCATTAGATGAGATTCAGGCAATATTGTTGGTGTGTGCCAAAAGAAACTATTCCTTAGTTGTTGCAAATCTTGATCATGTTACATTTGAATCCAGGAGACTGAAAGTCAAGCCAAGAATTGGTTTGAAGTATGAGAACATAGGTGGTCATGTACAGTACATGGGAAAGCCTTATCTTGTTATATATGAAGCTCCTAATCAGATCATAGGTACAAATTATAAGGACATGATCATTCTTGGTGATTCCTTTTTCCATGATATTTATTCATAGGTACAAATTTCAAGGACATGATCGGATGGATGATTTGGTATTCATAGCTAGAGGGATTCACCCCGATGGGCTTTCTAGTGATCATACTATTTTAAACTTTAAAGAAGGTTTTACATTTATTCCACTTTCGTGGGGCCTTCTGCAAATTTTTGGAATGGGGGCAAGGCCACCTAGCTCGAGGGGAGAGAGGCATTGGACGAGGTAGTAGATAAGTTGTAGCTCCATTGGGTAGAAGGGGAGGCCAATTTTTAAAAGCTTTTGGCGATTCATGGGAGAGATTCATAAGATAGGGAAGGGGGGCAAAAGCTTTGAGGATGTTTGACATCTTTGTTGCTAGCTATTGAGAGAGGAAACACATATAATCTGATAGCATTGGGTGAAGAACTAGCAACTATCAACTATGAAGTCAATGGGGTCAATTGATGGAATACCATTTGGCATATGATGTAAAGAAAGCGCACATCTGATCTGATGCATATGTTATGAGTAATATAAGTGCACATGAATTCAAAGTCTACTAGGAGAAGGATGATGAAAGGAGGCCAACTTGCATGCCATTCTGACATATGATTGTTTCCAAAACACTCAACAAATCTCTAAGCAGTAAAATCAAGTAATTATGTTCAGCTATCAAATGCTATTTGTCGAAAGGAGCCAGTAAGTTTTGGAGGCTATCATAAGGTTGTTGGACATAGTGGGGAAGAGATATTGAGCAAAGATTGCATGTTTTGATGTAGATTATGATGATGTCTGTACTTTCCCACGTAGCAAGGTGATATAGTTTATATATAGATGTTGAATTTCTCATCCATAGAAGATTTTAGGAGAAGTTGTTGTAGTGGGAAAACTCAGAAACTGATTAATTGGAAGTCATATTTATGCGAGCAATGAAGTGTGTTTATGTTCTTAGTCAAAAATAGTTTGCAAAATATAAGGTGGAAAATTGGAAGTACTCAAGACATCAAGCTCCTAACGATGCTCTCTCAAAAATGATCTCTCTAGGTCCTTTTATAGTTTTTAGACTAGGTTTGGCCTTGTCCAAACCTAGTGTCTCGTTAGTGTCTAGTGCTTATTTCAGGGCTCAAATGAAGTCTAAAAATTATAAACATTTATTTGTAGATACTTCTAGTGCTCCTCAACCTCGATAAATCCTCGACTTGCAAAAAATGGAGCTACAAAAAGATGAAATGATATTTACAATGGTTTTAGTGATCAAAATGACTCTTTCTGTAGGGGTTTCTTCTGAAAATTTCACATACACTTCTTGGAGCTAACTACTTGCTCCTTCTTCTTGTGTTTCCACTTTTTTGACATGTTCTTCTACCTTGTTTCTGACCTTGAGTGCTAACACTCACCCCTCTCACGTTTGTCGTCCTTGACATACCCTTGTTGTAGTGGGTATTCCATGTGTTACTTTGAGAGGAACTCTCCACAACATATCCACAACAGTTGTGTGTCTTCCAAATTTAGCTAAGTTTTTTGCCTTGCTCTTCATGTTGTCACACCTAACCTAGATAAATTTTATCTGTTTGTATATATGTCTTCCTTGGATTCTAGCATGATGATGTATTCGTGAGATTTTAAAAGTTGCTAGCTTCTCAAAACAGGTTCTCCATGTTGATTGGGAGCATCCGCTAGCTTCGAATTGTTTCCAAGATATTCATGCTATCCCATTGATGTCCTCTAGACCTTTCAAAGATGATGTTCATAGTAGTTATGCGAGGTATGCATAACCCATAATGAATGATGGATATGTATGATTGTGCATGGATTGAAGAAAATATGTGCCTTGTGCACAACCTTGCATTGTGGCCATATGCATGCTTACTTGGGGAATGCATTTCAAAATGTATGGTGCGAAACATTTTTGGTCTTGAGCTAAGTGCTCAAGGGCATGCTGATGAAGAGGTTTCCTAACCTAACATTGTGATAATTTTGACAAAACTAACGTTGTGATAATTTTGCCAAACTAGGTGATTCCTACCGATGTGAAAGGTCGATCGATGTTCGTCTCTTCCTGTGGTACTCCTATCATGGTGATTGACCATGGGCATCTCTTTGATTGTTGACAGATGTCCTTGTTGATGATTCACTGATGAATTTATTCAAGCACATGGTCTTGGTCCTTCTTCGTTCTCTTCTTTTTCCTTTTCTCTTTCTTCCTTTTTTGAAAAATGTCATAAAACAAGAAGAAAAAGGTTAGTATCAATAAGAATAGTTGGCATATGTCAATGTGCTCTTGTGCATGGGACTCTCAACTGTATCTATGCATGGCCATGTAATGTAGCCCTATATTAATGCATACTTTGGAAATGCATGACCTGAGTAGTGCAAAAGATAGGGTTGTGTAAGGAGCTCATGGTGGGGATCCATTTGAGAACAGTGTTCAAACCATGCATTAATCACTTTTGGCCTCTTCATCTTGGGATCGTTTCCTAAGTTTCATACCCCTCTATTTGGCACTTTGGTTCTATAGAGGATTCTAGTGTTTTTGGCTTACGAACCCATACCATTTTAAATTTTCCTCTTACTATGGTTCAAGTTGTGAGTTGTTCTGCTTTTTGTCTCTGTGATTGGTTCCGATCCTTGCTTCTCCTTGACTTCATTTTTCAGACTTTTTGTGTCTGGGACAACATAGATTTTTGTGGATGTAAAAGTTCTGTACGTAACCAAATGTGTGATCACCCTTCTTGAGCAATAGCTAATTTTGTAGGCACCCAAATTTGTGCCTTAGTGTGGTTCCCCTTCCTTGATTGCTTTCGTACCCACATTTGGAGTGCTCATTGAGATAGATATCTTTCTTGTTTTGCTACTTGTTGTTTCAGCTTTCTCACTTGCTTCTTCGATAATAAATTTGACTATAGTAGCGTGATATGTTGTTCTCCCTTTCGTTCCCAAATCTACTTCATGCTCGAAACTAGTTTCTTCTTGAAATTTGTTTGTCTAGTTGATATGGCAATTATCTTGTACTGTTTCTCTTGCCTCTCTGGTTCAACTCCTACAAATGGCTGAGACTTCATAAAAGAAGGAAGTTTCAATGCGTCTTCAAGTCTTTTGTTTGAGGCAGCATCCTTCTACATCATAGAGCTTTGGACACATACAACATTATTTTCCCTGAGATTTGTATGAGAGGAACTAAGAGAATGGGTGATACCTGTATTTCTTATCATGCAATTCTCTAATTCTATTGTAATGCATTGTTCATGTACCCATACTTGGAGAAGCCCACTTCTTAGGTTCAATTTGAATGAATGGTCATAAATCCAATCTTCTCCCAAAACAAGAGGTTCCATAAGGTCCTCATCTTGACAAAGTAGCATTTTGACTTTCATTGGGACAACATCAATGTAGATGGGAAGCTCCACCTCGCCCAAGCAAGGGGTTTACACACCTCCCAATCCTATGAGATTACGCCTCTATGGAATTGATATTCAACTATAGAGCTTGACAATATAATAGTCTAACTGCATTAGTTGTTGCAACGGAGTCAAACAATGCTCTTACCATACTTGCATTCTCTCTTTTTCCTATTTCTAGTGTTACAAAGGCACGTCTATCAATCATTCAAGAGGAACTCACACTTTATGCTTGGAACATAGTCATCTAATACCTAGAAGCATCTTGATCCTCTGCCCTAGAGTAGTCTCTACCCTCTATCCTCAATTTCATCTTCCCGATGTGCTCGAAGGCCTCTGCTTGAGCTTCTTCTCAAATGCACCTCTCTTCTTCTTTACGTTTCTTAGCCATGTTAAGTCGCCCTAACATCTAGTAAGTGAGGGGTTCATGATATAACTTCACTCTACAACCACTAATTTCGTTGTTTGGGACCTCAACTTCTAATGTAGCTAACTGAACCTTTCCACTTGTTGATATTCTATTGATTATCATTGGTCAATAGCCATGCTTTTCTAGTTTTCTTGCATGGTGCTTTGTGTTTATACCAAGATGAAGTCTCCAGATTTTAAGCTTTTATGCTTCACATGAGCATCAAAGTAGGCATTTTGTCTCTTCTTAGTAGCAAAGATCCCTGTAGCAGCTCTCAATCATGTCTCTCCTAGTCGCCCTAAGTCAAAAAATCTAGATGAGAGTTCATGCCCCGTCCACTCGTGCTCCTCTGCTACCTTCAATCTAGGTATTAAGAATTCTAATGGCAACACAACATTTTGTCCAAAGACCATCTGAAAGGGGTGGCTTGGAGTGCTATTTTATATGTATCGATAGGTAGTCGGAGTCATTCTGATCGGGTGGTCAAGGGCATGCACTGATGTCGATGTCATATGGCCTCACATTATGCATTATGCACTGTGCCAGGACGATATACGAGTGGGCTAAACCTAGCAGGGTCCATGCAATGCATCGAATTTGGCATAGGCTAGCATGTGTAAATAAAGAAAAAATGAATAAAAATAAAAACAAAAGCAAAAAGGCTAAGATTTCATGAAGCACAAAAGGAAAGAAAAATAAAATAAAAGTAAGAAACAAATAAGAAAAGGTGTGATGGAGGTTTGGGCCATGGGAGATCAACAAGGAAGCCCGATTCTAGTTTCATATATCCAGTAAGTAAGGATTGGTATATGCATATGTTTAGGATGGGCTGCTGATCTAACCAGGTTGAGTCAATAGAAGAGCTAAGAAGTTTTCAATTCACTCATGTGATTGCCACTCTAAATGTATTAGTATGTCTTGATAGGTTGTATGTGATGCTTGTGTCTACTACCTTCTTCCTTTATTCTATGTCAATTTTAATGAATTTTCAGATTTCATGCATCTAATTAAATTTTCTTTAAATTTATGTTTATTTTCCATGACTATTTGATGCTTGTTCATGTTTTTTTGATATGCATATAGGTTTGCACATCTAAAGGATGCACAGGTTCAGAGGGGGTGGATGTGGCTAGATTAAAACTCAAGCCACAACCAAAAGCATACATCAAATTAAGATGGCATTTATCTAGCATCAAATCAAGCAATGAAAGAAGATTTTGGTGATTTCTATCTTGGAAAGTAATCTCTGTTGTCTATGGTTATGAGGTTTTATTTCCAGGGTAGATATCGAGTTTTTCATTGCATTTCTTGTGTATTTGCATGTGCATTAATAAGTATATGGAAATAAGTTCGCAATATGCATATATGTGAAGTTGTATGGCTCTTCTGACAACTGCATTGAGGAGTTTCTTTCGAAAGTATAGTGGTAGATCAATTTTCTTATCGAATGGAGATAATCATAGTGGGTCTACACCACCAAGGACAATCCAAGGAAGCTGAATGATGCCTTATGGACATTCAAGTGCAAGCCTAATGCACAATAGCTAGAAATCCATGTTTTAAGTTGCATTCACCCTCTTCATGGACGAGGAAATTTTCATATATGAAGCTGCACTCAACTCCTTTGAAGATACAAATGTAAAGCTTATCATCATCAGTAACACATCAAGGCAAGCAGAATTAGCATACAAAAGAAGTCATGATCCATGTTTTGTTGAGCTCGCGCAAAGTTATCTTCACATAACATGAAAGGAACGTGGGTCAATATCCATGGAGGGAGTGGATTTGGAAGTTGTGGAGAACCGAGAGAGTGCAGATTTTGTTGTGGAGATCCTAGAGAATGGGGGTATCAAGTCTGCAACATTAGTTGAGATTGATGCAATATTGTTGGTGTGTGCGAGAAGAAACTAACCCTTCTTTGTTGCAAGTCCTTATCATGTTACATTTGAAGCGAGGAGCCTGAAAGGCACGCCAGAAATTGTTCTGAAGTATGAGGACTTAGGTGGTCATGTGCAGTACATGGGAAAGCCTTATCCTATTATATATTAAGCTAAGTCTAATGGCAACACAATGTTTTGTCCAAAGAGCATCTGAAAGGGGGTGGCATGGACTACCGTTTCATAGGCAACTCGATATGTCCAAATAGCATGATGTAGCTATTTGTCCCACTAAGGGTGTTTATTGTATCCTAGTTTTGTCAATAATACATTACATGGGATCTTATTTGTGCTCTTGGTTTGTTTGGTAGCTTGTGGATGATAGGGGAAAATTTTCTTATGAATCACCAAGAATTCTTGGAGAAGCTTTTTAACGAGTTCATTCAAGAAGATATATATATATATATATATATATATATATATATATATATATATATATATATATATATATATATGTGTATATGTGTGTATGTATACATTGAGAATCTAAAAGTTTGTAAGCTTCAACGCCTATGTAACATTCTCGTTTGCTTTTTCCAATGATCCGACACATGGACATGCGCATCATATCACTCACCATATATGTGGGACTCGACTGACCATATGTATCCACCACTCGACTTCATTGATCATTAGTAAACCGGACTCGACTTTATTGATCATCAATGTATGTCATATCCATCGTGGCGCATTCCTCATATGTATTCCGTGTGGGACTCGACTGATCATATGTATCCACCACTGGACTTCATTGATCATTAGTAAACCGTCTCATAAGCATCGAACATTGGATTTCGAAGAGTATGAATGATGGTCCATTGACTACATAATAGATATCTTCGTGTCTTTCTGCGCAGTGAATCAGCCGCCCATATGTAAAAGTCGTGTTCAATTGCAACTTGCAATCAACTATGCAATAATTCGCAACTTTCATTTCCGCACGCCCATCATGGTCTTGCATGAGGGAGATGATATATTTTCCGCCTCATTTGTAATGCCCTCTAGCTTACCGATCTTATCCCTTGCATTGTGGGATTGGAGGGTCCCATTCACTTGTAGCTTTTTTTTTTTTGATAAAAATAGGAAAATATAAATTAACAAGGTAAATTAGATATGTGCAGGGGGCAGGAGCACTAGAGACTCAATAAGTCACAAAGATGCCACCATTGCAAATCTGCAATGGGAATACAACTGGCTCAATAATACTTTCCATCTTGTGTAATGGTGAGCTGCAAGGATACAGTGGAGATCATGAGAGGGAAGAGAGGTTTTTGTAATACACTTTATACAATTATCAGAGACTCTTTTGAGAGTGTGATGTAGGGGAATCAGGAATTTCTTTCTCCCATTTTCAAAGACCTGATTATTTCTACTTAGCCAGATGGCCCACAGGATGTGCCCCCACCAAGTATTCCATAGGAGGATATCCATGTTTTTGCAGCATCCAATCAATGCATCCATTATTTGCAGCTTGGGGGCTTTAGAAGAATGAAGAAAGTTTTCAACACATTTCCAGTAAGGCTTTGCATGATCACAGTGAAAGAAGAGGTGATAAACATCCTCCACCCTGCCACAGAATGCACATTTACCACCATCAATAAATATTTTCCTGACTCTAGGGCCCACCCAAAGCCCTTGATGTATTATCAACCACTGAAGAAAAGACTGCTTGCTGCTTTCTGGGTAAGCCCACAGAGATTTAAACATAAAAGACCACTGAGCAGAGGACCAGTTCAGATTCCACACTTTGTGCAATTTAGTAGTGATATGATCCATCGAGGCTTTCTTCTTCTTGAAGTTCTTGTAAATGAAATCAGCAACATCATGAAGTTTTAGTTCCTTCCAATTGCACCGGGTCAGTTGTTCAGCCAGTAGCTCCTTGTGTGACAGCAAAACCTGCAAACAGGTAGTAGAGGCATTAGTCAAATTGGCCAGATCATTATCAGACATTACCTTCCCATTTGTCAAATAATCTTTCCAAGATTTGAATCCAAGTTTTCTATGACATTTATGTTCCTTGATAGAAATGTTCCCATTCTTCGAATGAGACAACCATCCCAGCCAGGGTGATTCGTGCATGTAAAATTTAGCCATGACAGAGAACTTGTCATTAGGACAGAAAACACTTTTAGCTTTGAACCAGACTTTTCAGAACCTACAAATCAGAGGACTCCCAACATGGGAAATGGGGTGAGGGCGGGTAATAATGTCCCACAGATTAAGGTTATTCCAAGCCCTGTAATTAGTCAAACAGAATTTGTTGACAGATCTTTGAATAAGAGTAGCCCAAATCTCAGTGTTGCCAATACTTCTTAGAATCCATTTAGCAGCCAGAGTGTCAGCCATTTTTTTAGGGCACCTTACACCCAAGCCCCCTTTTTCTTTATGCATGCAACAAATATCCCAAGAAACTTTAGCAATTTTCTTTCTGTTGGCCGATCCCCCCCATAAGAATCTTTTGGCCAGAGAGATCACCTGATTAAGCTGTTTTTTTGAAGGAGTCCAACAAGAAAGAAAGTAGACAAATTTAGGCAATAAGTAATGGTTAAGAATAAAAGTACGATGGGGAAGGGAGCAGTTAGCATCATACCACATAGCCAACCCTTTTTTGAACTTGTCACACACCCAATCCCACCTTTGATCAAAGGAGACATTAAAACCCATTGGGATCCCAAGAAGCATAAAGATCTCCCCTTCTTTTATAATACTACAGCCAAGCTGAGTAATAATGTTAGGTATAGCATTATTGGAGGCTTTGAAACCAGTTTTGCTGTGGTTGACCCTAGAGCCACTGGCCAAACAAAAAACATCAAGACATTCCAAAAACTTCGTTAGGGACTGGGGATCATTTTTTAAGACAACATTGGTATCATCAGCAAACATCTGAAGACAAAGAGGGGTAGGGGAGTTAGGAATGCAAACACCTTGAATATTACCAGTAGACAAAGCATCCTTCACGAGCCAACCCAAGGCGTCACTAGCAATGGCAAAAAGAAGAGGGGCCAAAGGGCACCCTTGTCTTATAGATCTAGCCAACTTGAAAGGTTCAGACATATGACCATTAATAGAGACTCTAGAAAAGGCATTTCCAAACAAAGTACTCACATACTTAATAAACCTCCTTCCTAAGCCTAAGTCATGAAGAGACTGCAAAATAAAGTCCCACTCAATCCTGTCATAAGCTTTGTCAAAATCAATTAAAGAAATAGTACTCTTGACCAGACTCTCTAGCACAGTCCATACCTTCCCAAAGGGAGATGATAGCATCAAGGATGAATCTACCTTTAATAAACCCTTTTTGTTCAGGGAGAATGAGATGGTTCATCAAAGGGCTAAGTCTCCTAGCCAGAGTAGCAGCAAAAATTTTGTAAATGGTGTTTAAGCAAGTGATGGGCCTCCAGTTGTTAAGGTCATCTTTGGGACCTCTCTTATGAATAAGCTTGATAACCCCAGTGTTAATGGAACAAGGGAGAAATCCTTTACTAGAAACCTCTTCCCATATCAAGAGAATGTAAGGAGTGAGAAAATCCTTAAGAATGATAAAGAATTCATTAGGCAGTCCATCCATCCCAGGAGATTTACAGGGATTCAATTTATTGATGGTTTCTTTGATCTCACCGGCAGTGAGGGGCAGGTCCAGAATAGGAACCAGGCTCTCAAGAATCATTTTTTTCCTTTTCAAGGCAATAGAAGCCCTGGCCCTCTAAATGTCCTCCCCCCACTTGGGAGAAACAGAGAAAACATCCATAAAGAAGCACTTGGCCTCCTGTAAGGTCTCTTCAATATTGGAGGTGACACTCCCATCTTTCTTCTTAATAGGGGCGACAAAGTCCCTCACTTTCCTTTTTTTCATAAGAGAAAACATATGTTTATTGTTCCGATCCATGTTCTCACTCCAAAATTCTCTTGAAATAGCAAGGGAGCTCCTAGCTTCCAGATACCTCTCTTTAGACAACCTCACAGAGCAATCAATATACTCTTGAGAGTTAACATCAAGGGAATTTAACTGATTCATAAGCGAGAGCCTCCTCTGAGTCCTCAACTCTAAGGCATGCTTCCTATAAGTGGTGAAAAGCTTTTGAATACCAGAAACAGCATGATTCCAAGCTACAGTAGGGGATCTATCAACCTTGAAATGGTAGGTGCTGATATCCTTAGTACTAGTCATGATACTAGGGATCTTGAGTAAACTAAAGTCAATGTGAGGCCGCCCAGATCTATAATTAGGATTGCCTTTCCTAAAGGTCAGATAAAGGGGTTTGTGATCCGACACAAACAGAGAATGATCGATCTTGCTGCTAATATCCCAACACCCCTGGATGAACTCCGTACTAGCATAGCATCTATCTAGACTTGCCGATCTGTAGCTGTCCCCCCGTTGTTTATTAGACCAGGAAAACCCCGAATTCCAAGAAACGTCAGACAGGTCCAGATGGTTGCATAAGTTGAACCAAGAATGTTTTTCAGATCCAAAAATACAGTTACCGTTTCTTTCCCATCTATCCTGCAAAGAAGTGACCATATTAAAATCCCCAGCAAGGATAACAGGACTGTGAAAAAAACATAACTCTTCCCAGCAGATTTTCCTTTCAGAACAAAGGTTAGAAGCATAAACCGAAATGATAGAACAATTAAACGGGTCCCCCAACTTGACAGCACACCATTGGTGGGAGTTACTATAAACAACATCCTTAACAGAATTGGAGATAGAATTAGACAACCCAACCACTGCACCACCTTTGCCACTGGGGTGGCTGGTGTGGTACCAAGTGAAATTAGAGGCCACAATGTTTAGGTGCCTAAGCAGAGTATCCCCTCTGATTTTGACTTCCTGCAAGCAAAGAACATCAAGCATGATGGGTAACAGATTGAGCCAGCAATTAACCCTTTTGGGCCTGGCTACATCAGTCAGCCCTTTAACATTTAAGGTGAGGATTCTTAGGTCAAACATCAAAAAACAAATTATTTACGACTATTTTTAGTCGGCTTGGGAGTTGAGGTTGACAACCTGACAGTTTCTTTCCTTTTAGGCTTACTTACTTTACTGTGATCATTGAATGAGTCCATATCCTGAGACATGGGCACAATTTCACAATGTTCCCCTTCCTCATCCATACAGTTGATTGAGTCCTGGTCCATAGCATCGAGTTCTTGACTGAAATGTTCCATGGACGGGGGGGAGGGCACTTCATTATCCTGTTGGGAGAAGCAAGGGTTGTCCTTAAGACACGCTGGTTCATGAAGAACCTTGTTTTTTTTCACAATTTTTTTCCAGCTAGCTGGAGAGCCATCATCTACTTTAGCTGCCTGAACGGTCTTGGTACTACTTGCAGCATCCATATTGGGATTAGCATTTTCATCCTGTTCTACAACAATAGGAGATTCACCTGTAATGTTTTTGTCATCAAAAGGATTAGAGATGTCCTCTAACAGAATGTCGTATGGGTTATCCGACTTAAAAGTCTTTTTTTTAGATTTTTGCACTTGTTTTTTCCTCGGCACATTGGGGCTATTACTAGGAGCAAAGGGTAATTCCTTTTTATCTTGATTACCAGTCTCGTTCCGATTTATGATGAGGGGACAATCCCGAATTAGATGGCCCTGTTTGTAACAGTTATAACAGGCGTTATGCAGATTACGGTACATGAGCTTTTGGGTGTGCAATTTCTTCCCTTGGGAGTCCTTAATCACTATTTGGGTCTTAATTTCTTTGGAAACATCTATTTCAATTAGCACCTGAGGATCCCATTTAGTGTTAATGATACTATTTCTCGATTTTTGACCCAATACCCTACCAATCATATTTCCAAGATGCTCAATCCACGGGTAAAAGTCTATGGGCAGTTCTAGGAATTCTACCCACACAAGGATCTTAGTAGGCTTTGGGCCCTTGGGGTTAAATCCAACATGCCATTTGAAAAAAGACATGGGGATATTCCTGATAAGCCATTGGGCTTCGCTGATTACATGCAGAGCATTGTTTGCCTCTTCAAAAAAGAAAAGATAGAAGTTGTTAGGGCAATACTGAATGTGCTTTACCATTAGCCCCCTAGCTTCCCAATGCGATTTTATCCAAGTTTTAAGAACTTCATGCGGGGGTCTAGGGCCGTGACAAAGCCCTATGACAACCCTTCCTAACAGATGCTCTTGCCAACTATCCAAGGAAGTCTTGTCAATTACAAATGTGTCTTCGTCATCTTCACTAGGGATATCATCAACATGCAGCGTATGCGGGTTCTTGGAGCATTCTGCTCTCCCAAGACCCCGATCAATGCCATTACAAGGAGTCTTAACGCCTCGATCAGAAATGACAGGGGAAGAGAAGTGAATACCTGTGTGCTTTATGGAGTCTGCATATGACTTCTGAGGAAAGCGAGTCACAGGACCTGGTCGAGCAGCAAGGCTGCCAGAAGGGGCACCGACCAAGGTTGCATCATTTAACCTAGTGTGGTTGCAAGAACTTATCTGTTGAACTCCCACCGCTGGGTTAGGCAGAGCTGGAGCATTCACCTCAACTCCCCCGTTCAGCGGAGCATCCACCACAGAGATTTCGTTGCGCAAAGCTTCGAAGAGAGCCATGTGAAACCAAGAGGATGAGGTAGAAGAGCACAGGCAGGCAGGGCAGCCCCCCCCCACGAGGGCGAAGAACGAAGGCGAGCACCCTCCCGACTAAGGGGAGGCACTCGCAGGGCGAAGAGAAACCCACAAAACCCTAGCGTCGCCTCATGAAGTCTCCACTCCTCTCTAATGCTTGTAGGGTCTAGTGCAGATCTCATGTCTTCACTTGTAGCTTTTCTTCTATATTTTAGTTAAAGTCTGGAAGAATAGGCCAAGGACGAGCTTCCTTTAAAACAAAAAAACAAAAACAATGCTCAATGCAATGAACACTGCATTGACTCCTCTTAGTATCTTACCGAAGAACTGAACGACTGATTACAGCTAGAGCCTAGTAGTTCGTTACTTTTAACTAGATGCATTTAGTGCAAAAGACTCCGCCCCAGTCGACATCGTGACGTGCATTGACTGAGTTAATAATGATCGGTGGGATGCTTGTCAGCGTCGAAAGCAAGTACTGCCCAGTGCCCACGTTCCTTACCAGAGAAATGTTCTGAGCATTCGTTCTGAACGTTGCATTGTTCCCCACTTCTGAGTGGGTCCAATGATCTCTCGAGTCCTGCAAATGGAGGAATCCAGAAGGCTCCAGCTCATGGCATTTGGATGCTATCCAATTGACATGACATGGAAATTTAGCCATAACTCACAGCCTCCGATAAGAACTCGTACCATTGATTATTAAGTGAATGTCTCTAAAGAACGACAATAGGCATTGTTGACGACGTCATATTGTCCATTTGAGTATATTCGTTAGCATTAAATGCAAGGAACTGGTTACTGAAATCAGTCGTCCACTTCTTCTGGAAGAGGGAGGGAGTCAAAGATTACAGCATGCCATTATCTGCGATGTAGGTTGTCTCTCTATTTCTGATGTCATATGGTATTGTATTGTAGCACGAGCTACGGTTTTTGTTAGAGACGAGACAACTCAAGACAGGAAATAGCTATTAGCCATTCCTCTCATTTCCCGTAGGGACCATGGTTACTAGTTTCTACCGTGGCGTAGTTGGATATAGATAAACACCAACATACATAAGACATGATGTTTGATAGAGCTCGTACCATGCCCTCAGATAGAGCTGAGAAAGGATCCGATTTTTTGATGTTAGACAAGCTGGCGACCACCCCATCGACCATCCATCAGTAAGTCAATGTTTTTTTTTTTTTTTGTTTTCTTAAAGGCAAACCTCGGACGAATCCTACTGTCCCTTTTGGCTTGAATTAACGAAAACAGCAAAAACAAACTTTGATCTTTTTCGATAGCACAAATTGTGCGATGCAGATCCGAGAAGAGTGGATGATTAGGCGTGAAGCCTAGAGATGGATTGATAGGGCTTGCACATGAGGCGGTCGGTGGTCTCGCCGTATGTCGGGTAGAATTTCCTCTTTTTCGATCACTCAAAAACCGCCAGGCCAACTCAGTGGTGCCCATTAGCACCAGTTTGTTCGGATGACCCAAAGCCCAGCCACACAATGTTTTAATAAGTTTACTTATTAATGACGTCTATTTGTAGAAAGTCAGCACTCGAGCCTTTGTGCAACAATGTCTGAAAATACAAACAATGATAATAATAATAGTGTCAATAATAACAATAAAACAATGATAACACATAGATGATAGAAGAGGATATCTAGATATGCGATAGAAACTACGCTGAAAAATGGAATTCTATTCTGAATTCTATTGTTATCTGTCTTGTAGATGACTTCAAAGCTTGTAGATGCATTACTACCAACAAACAGCTTTTCTTTACCTTTCTTTGATGTGGTTGACGAATTTTCTGGACTAAAATTTCCACGCAATCTTCCATTGCATGGATTGGAGTTGGGACTATTGATTGATGATGCATCTGGTCCACTCAAAACTTGAGATTTTGCACTCAACTTTTCAGCATTTTCTTTTTCATTTAGTTCAAGACTAGGTCTATCTTTGGTATCTGCATAGAAGCTTGAGATATCATCAAACCCCACATCTCTGCTTATCGTCACCTATCATGTGAGCGGATTATAACATTTATATCCCTTTTGCTTAAGGGAGCATCCAATGAAGATACATTTTATTGCTCTTGTATCAAGCTTCATCCTCAACTCATATGCAATACAACCAAATACTTTGATATGTGATAAGGTTGGCTTTTTACCTGTGCTTCTCTTTAGGTGTAACTCGATGTACAGTAGTAGTTACAGTTCTTGATGTATAAGTAGTGTGCACGACTTCTGCCCAATAATAATGAGTCATATTCTTCTCATCCATCAAGGCTCCTTCTATTTCTATGATATGTCTATTTTTGCATTCAACAACACCATTCTATTATGGTGTGTACCTATATCAAAAGTGACGTCGAAATCCATGATTTTTAAGGAAATTGTTGAACTCATTTGACAGGTACTCACCTCCTCCATCAGACCTTAACGCCTGAATATAATTTCCTATATGCTTTTCCACCATAGCCTTAAAATTTTGAAACTCAGCGGACACCTCACTCTTCTCTTTCATGAAATATATCCATACTTCCTTGTATGGTTATCAATGAAAGTAACATCAAACCTATAAGCACCCATAGACGTGGTCTTTGCCAGACGCCAAATGCAATAGAACGAAGGATTACGACCACCACATGCTAGAGAGATGATCCTCCTCCCAACCAAATGCCTCTATATATAGCTCTCTCCAGGGGACTGCCTTCTTGGGCAGGTGGATACTAACCATCCAAGTGTTAGCCATGTAACTACATGTGCGCCAAGTGTCCCACTTAACTCGAGTTAACTCAAGTGGATGCTTCTAGAAGGCTCTAGAGCTCTTTGGGCAAAATACTCTCCCCATGTTTCCCATGGGGATTGAACCCAAGACCTCCTCCTTCACATCCTTGAGACTTAACCACTAAGCTAAGTGGATCACTTGGTCACAAGAGCACAAGACCTCCTAGTAAGTCTAAACTCGAGATCTTTGGTCATACACACGGATGACCAAACGGTGTCCGATTTCAGATCTGTCTGAACCGGCCAGACCCTTGGATCATAGAATTACTTTATTACATTCTTCCCCCCTTGGAAAATATTTTCGTCCTCGAAAATAGAGCTATATATATACTGTAGGCAACCCCCGAGCCTCATGTTCTAAAACTTGAAGAACATGGTCATGTTCTAGAACTGGAAGAACATGTCTCATCTCTGTGGTGGCATCCCTGCCCAAATGATTCAGAATACTATCCGGGTCTGCACTTTGATGAACGGGACAAAGTACAAACTAGTGAAGAATAATAAGGGTGGATCTAAACACATCCGTGGCCAATTCATAGTTTCTAGATGTGATCTAGGCACAAACATGTGAATTGGGTGGATTCAAATTACTAGTCCATTCCTAGGCATGACTGGTGCATGGACTTAGCAATGAAGGTGGGATTCTTATCCCTCGCAAGACTTTGAGAACTCTCGATTCACTTGAATTTGTTTTGAAAAACTTGAAGTTTGGTTGTCTCAAACATCTAACTTGGATGTTTGTACAATGGCTTACTTTGATCCAACAGTTACTTGATTTTTTCTCCCCGATTAGAGGACTACTTTGTCCTAATGAGTTAAAAAATCCGATGTAAACTGTAAGAGAAAGTTACCATTTTCTTTGAGCCAACCATACTATAACTTTCTCAATACAAATCCATAATGAAATTTGTCCAACTTAGGACACTTTTCTCAAAGACTTTAACTGAAAGTTCTTGGGGATTGTCAATCTAAATGAGCAATTCCTAACTTCTTTATTCTAGAGTATACTGGACTCTAGGAAATTATTTATGCTAAAACGTGAAGCAAAATCAAATGAATAAGTCTACTTAGACTTATCATTTTTTGAAGATTGAAAAGGTTGTTGTACATAACATCTATCTAGGATGTTCAAGTTAGTTATTTTATTCTAACCGGCTAACCCTAGTCTTTTGCAAAAGGAATCAGATACCATGTCTGAGCCAATTCCAAAAGATTTGGAAAGCAAAAAGAAATAACTAAAGCTTTGGACAACCAATTCAAACTTCGAACATACATAAACTTGCTATGAGTCAAAGTCTAGTTGAGTCAGGACTTTAACTTCTCAACGATCTATTTCAATAAGATATTGAAGCATTGACTTTATCTTTAAGAGAAATAAGCTAGTTTCTCAAAAAGATTCAAAGCAAATAAAAAACATCATCCAACTACAAGATACTAGTGTGGTAACTAACATCAGTGTGTCGACCCACTGAGGTTATGCTGATGAGTTTTGTATTCAAATAATGCTTCACTTGAGACTAAGTTCAGGTCACATTCAATCTTTTTGACTCCTAATCGTGAATGCAATTCTTGTGCATTTCTTTGAGTCTAAAAGAGTGAATTTTATCAAGTTACACTAGGAACTTGATGCTTGACTTAGTCAATTAAATCTTTAGTTGAAAAGATCAACTCAAAATCAAAGTCCAACTTCTTTCAAAAATTTATCAAATATTTCTAATCAATAACACTTAAACTTGAAGTGTTCTAAGAAGATCTTGGAAGTTACTTACTTCATATCTTCAGTTTCCTTGATCTTAAAGTCGTCTTGAAGTATCTTGAGATCCTTCTTGAATTTGAACTTCTTCTTTGAAGTTTTAATTCCCTTGAAGATCAAACGTAACTTCAAGATCCAAATGAAGACTAAAAGATAATCATCATCTCACGGTCCGATGTCCCATACCATCTTTCCTACATCAATTTGAGTATAAAATCTGGTGACCCATACCATCCTATTTTATACTCTCATTGACGTGTGAGTGAATTTTATCCTAAAGTCTACAACATCTCTTGATAGAGAACCTTCTTGCTTTAATTCTTGACAAGAATTTCACAGTTTCAGGCACTATCTCTATCTTTATATTCTAGGTTTTAATCCCTTGACATGATCGTTTCATGATCTTGTGCTTAACTTTGGGAACTTGAAAACCTTTAATAGAATATCTCCAATCCTTTTTTGCTAAGGTTTTCAAATGAAAACCAATCAGAATTCCAAGTACTTGAATTTTCTCGAATTCAAGTTCAATTGGTTTTCCCTTGACCAATTTTGTAGCGACAAGAGCTTTTGACTTCTTGTTTTTAGATTCCTTTCTTTACTAATGCTTTAGGTACCTACCCCGGGGACTTTATTTAGGAATCTCTTTACTGCTTAAGTCTTAAGCATCCGCTCATGCTTTCTGGATTTGTACCAAAATCCCTTTAAGGATAGGCAAAGATTAAGTTTTACCTTCCATAGACTTAATTACCGTCTTCACGGTTGCAGACTACATTCTTGGAATTTCTTTACTCTCTTCAGACTTGGAACAAATTACTTTTTTTCACAGTTTTCCATCGAATAAATGGAACCTGAGTGAATAATTCCCAAAAGGAATTTTATTGCCAATACTTGGGCAATCTATAAAGTAGTTCTAATCGCACATTACTTGGAAAATCATGGCCAAGATTGATCAAGTCTGGTTGATCTTGCAATAAAAATAAAGACTTATAGTCTTTATCTTTAAGATCTCTTAAACTATCTTTAAGCTTCTTTGCTTACCTACATGATTTTTAGAGATCTTTCTCAAGTCCAAGCATACACTTATGCCTCTCAGATTCCAAAGCGAAGAGTCTTTGATATACCTTTAGGTTATATCACAAATAGGACTTGAAATACCACTTCTAGTGGTTTGGGACGTCCAGGGAACTACTTAGAGTATGAAGAATTTCATTCTCAAAACTTGAAAGAATGCCATTTCTTCAAAGACTTGAGATTCCTTCTAGGGAATCAAATAACTTGAGCAAATGATTCATCTTGGAATCTTTTGCAAAAAGAACATTTGAAAGAAATTCTTTCAAATAATATCCAAAAAATTTACTGATTCAATTGTATTTATTTCCTGAGTATCAAACTAGAGACAAAATATCACATTTGCCAGTATGAAAGTTTAAGTTGACTTTTCGTTTATGTGATATCGACTTCTATTCTTGCGTTTGATACAAGACTCATTATTATTGGTCAATCTTCAGATGTTACTAGAGTCCTTTAAACATATTTCACTAATCAAATTTATGTTTAGAGTCCAAGCATCTATTGATGATTGATCCAATAGTAATGCAACTATGAACACTTTGAACTTTATAACTTGTTTAGGAGAAGTTCATGGATTTAAGATCCATTTCTTGGAACTTTCTACTCCTAAATGAAAAGTTCACACTTGCTTCAAGTCTTTAGGAACTTATATTATTTCCTAAAGATTGCTTAGCTAGTTGCATCATTTACCAGAGATGCAATTATAGAACCTAACATCCTTTTATTGATATCAAGGATCAATTGATGTTGAGGTTTAACCTTTGATTTCCATCACTCCTTGAGATGAAATCAAATAAAAATTTATAAAAGCTTGGTACCTTTATATCTTGGCAAAACATTTATATCCTAAAGAGATTTTGCCTTCATCATTCCTTGGACCTATCATATAATATGAATTTATATATATTTTGGGAAGAGTTCATGAATCAATTAAGATCCTCTACTTGGAACATCTTCCTTCCCAAAACTAAATTCATCTTGAACATAGTAGGAGAATGATCTCACATGAAATAGAAGGCTTGAATATTTCATATCTCTATTCCAAAAAGTCAGTTACCGAGGTTTCATCATGAGATACAAATCTTGAAACCACAAAAAACTTCTTTAAAACTTTTGAAATCTTATAAATAGAAGAGTGCTCATGGAACTTTGGAAATATATTTGATGTTCTCATCCAACCTTGGGATGCTTGAGAAGTTACATAAAATATATAACTAATCAACTAAAGCTTTATCCGCATGACTTTCTAAGTACATCCAGGACTTAGAGTCATCATACATCACAAAAGAGTTTGCAAGTAATTAAATTTTCTTGGTCATCAAAAAAATTTATTACTTAACTCTCTCTTACTGCTTACTCATACTTAGCAAGACATCTAACATACTTAATTGTCATTAAGTATTTCTCTTTGATAGCAGAGTATTGACTTGGGAAGAAATTGACTAATTACTTGAGTTGCAAACTAGAACTAGTATGTCTTTGCAACTAACTAGTCCTTGGTCTTCCCTAATGTCAAACTGCGAGCTCTATAAAGTAAGCTAAATACTAAGAGAGTACATTCTCATATCTACTTGCAAACAACATTCCATTCTTCCATGCAAATGCATGTATCTACATGCAAAAGCATATGTTCACATGTGTATGCATGCATGTTCTTTGCATGCTCAAAAAATAATACAATAATCATGCATGAACTTGATGCACGATTTTTTCCTTGTACTAAGAATGTATATCATGCAATCCTGATGCATGTATATCCTTTCCTTTGTCTAAATGCACTATGATATAAAAAATACCCTTAAGGTGCAATAGAAAACTTACTTAATGGAAAGGAAATCTATATTTAAACTACCAAGATACATTCTTTAATGCACAAGGATCTTTTTGAAATCAAATCTTTCCTTAATGCAAACTAATGTTTGAAATAAGAAATTGATTATTTTCATTATCCTAATCTAGACTTAATCGATTGAAATCTTAGCTATTTCAATGTGCATCTAGGATTAAGTGTAGAATAATGAAAACAAGATAAATCAAGCATTAAGATCAAGCAGAAACTGGAAAATACTTAGCTTTGATCAAAGCTTCATCCATCCCTTGATCCTTTGGAAAAGTGATTCATCCTTTTGATCCTTGCCAGGAGCTATTCACCATTCTTGAAGCTTCCTCATCAAGAAATAGTTCTTGATGATTTGGTCCGTCAAGGTCGACGAAGTTAGGCCTCTGGATCTTCACTCCACGGCTCCACTTCCTTCAAGCTTTGCTCATTCTTTGATTCTCCTTGGTTGTTTCTTTGGCTAAAAACAAAATACTTCTCGGGTTCGGCCTGCAACAATTGCTCTTTTTGTAATCCGTGTCCTTGATGCCTCCCGATGGATCTTTAGTTTTGCGACCCGTTCATGAATCTTCACCGCCGACTTCAGATTCAGAAAGCTTTTTCTGCGCACTTGAACCAGAGAAAGGCTTGGAGTGGCTTGGCTATCTGATGCAACTTTCAAATATGCCACCACGGTTCGAATCTCGGAGGGAACTGTTCAGTAATCGCCCTTTTAGCTCTCGAAGTGAGAGCTTCTGCAGTGCGAAGAACGAACAAGTTTATGTGCTCTGGAGATGTTTTCGTGCACCTCGTTTGGCCTCGTGGATAGGCGGACGCATTCCAACACAGAGGTTCTGTGTACGATCACCCGCGGGCCTGTAGCAGAGAGGAAATAACCTTTTGATCTTGGCTAGAGCTTGATGAAGAATTTACAGCGCCGATCTTTAGCAAACAAGGATAATCTGCAGCTTTATGGACGTGATCCCATCGTGGGCGCCTTGGATAAGCGATCGCAGTCCTATTGGGGGGGGGCGTGGGATCGATTCCCGTCGGCAGCATACAGAGAATATATTTTGCCTTCTTTTTAGGTCCTCTTCACCGCTGTTCTATGACAGTGTAGACCGCCTCCGAATACAAGTCATCAACGCCCGCGGGCTCTTTGGGTAGGCGAGCGTGCTCTATTCGGAAGGTCGGGGGTTCTAATCCCTTGTTGTGCACAATAGAGTAATAATATTTTGCTAAGCTCCTTAGCTAAAGACTGTCGCCCCTACTACGAATCCGTCACGGACTTCTCTGATCAGCCGCGAGCAGTCATCTACGTCGTAGAAGGAGCAATGCACACGCAAGATGAATAAGAAGTGAGCTACGGAGAATGAAGCTCTGATACCAATGCAATAGAACGAAGGATTACGACCACCACATGCTAGAGAGATGACCCTCCTCCCAACCAAATGCCTCTATATATAGCTCTCTCCAGGGGACTGCCTTCTTGGGCAGGTGGATACTAGCCATCCAACACTACAAGGAATACGGGCGTGTAGCGACGGTTAACGCGATAGAATTTCGTCGCTATAAAATTGCAACTCGCGTCGGAATTACCGTCGAGCGCGGACCGTCGAATATACGTCGCAAAAAACGACGGTATTTGCGACGCTTCCGTTTAGCGTCGCTTAAACGACGCTTTTCAAATGCGTCGCTTAAGCGACGCTTATTTTTGCGTCGCATAAGCGACGGTTTACTCCGTCGTATAAGCGACGGTGCAAACCGTCGTATACGTGACGCTAAGCAAATATCGCTTATACGACGACGCGTTGCATCGCTTATACGACGATCTGTTGACGGACAAAAATTAAAACGTTGGAGGCTCTGCAGTCGGCATTTTCACGCATCCGATCGAAGAGCTCTCCAACGTTCGCAATTGCGCTGCGCTTACGAGCTGAAGCAAGTATATGCAGAATTGTTGTTTTGCTTAAGCTCTCTGTTATTGTCTCCCTCTGTCTTTGTTTCTCTCTTTCTACATCTTTCTCTCTTTGAATTTTCTCTCTCTCTCTCTAGATCTCACTCTCTCTCTCTCTAGATCTCTCTCTCTCTCTCTAGATCTCTCTCTCTCTCTCTCTCTCTCTCTCTCTCTCTCTCTCTCTCTCTCTCTCTCTCTCTATCTTCTCTCTCGTTATTGCAGGTTATTCAAGAAGCTAACCAAGCAAAAACTATGGATCACAATTGTAAGTACAATTTCTATTATTTGTAGATCATTTGAATTGTGTTATTTTCATTACATACCATACTCACACTTATTGATATGCACTCATACACTTATACATGATGAAGAAGCACACACACATGTATATACCTACATATACACATATACATGCACATACACACACATACACATAGAGTTATACATATACACACACATACACAAGAACATGCACATATTGATACATACATATACACTTATACATGCACATGCATATATATACATATACGCACACATACACATGCACATATACACATATACATGCAAATACACACACATACACATAGAGTTATACATATACATGCATATACATATACACACATACACATGCACATGCACATACTCATACACACATATACACTTATACATGCACATGCACATACATACATATACACACACATACACATGCACATACATACATATACACACACATACATATACACTTAGGTACACACATATGAATGAATTATATAATTAAAGTATTAAAACACATGCTTAATATAAACAATAATAACAATCAATAGAACAAAACTCTTCATTACTTAATACCATACACACAATTCAAAACATGACTGAAATGAAAAATATATAGAAAAATATATATATATATATCAATCTAAATACATATAATCCAATGTCATAATCAACTAAAATCCTAATCATCATCATCATGATCATCATCATCATCAGCAATATCATGATCATCCTGATCTTCCTCATCCTCATCCTCATGATCACCCTGTGACGATCGAGATCGTCCCTCCTATGTCTGTCTCTCGACCTCATCCATATTTGTCTCCCCATAATACTCTTGTATTACATATAACAAACATAAATCAATAAAATAATTAAAACATTCATAACAACAAAATAATTATATAAAATTTAAAAATACTCACAAAGGCATCAGGATGATCTTGTATATACTCGCTCAAATGCCGATATCCAAAATGTGTAGCATACTCGATCTCGTGTTTCGTAGGATATGGGCCATAATCCTTTCGCTGCAATGAAACAAACAAAAAACATTAGTTGCTTGCATTTTAACTAAAATAAAAAATATACTCACAATAAGACATATACTTACAAACGTAGCTACAAAACCATTATGGCCCATTTGGCCTAAGTGCGATGTGTGGCCCGACTCCACTCTCTTCTTTGCAGCAGCCTGTTTATTCAAGGAAAAAAATACATAAATTAAATTAAAAAATTACTACAATATCTAAAAATTATAAATATAAACTATTAATTTGTGTCCTTCTGCTGAGGAAATGACTC
The DNA here is from genome assembly GCA_020310875.1 of Ceratopteris richardii. Classification (NCBI taxonomy): domain Eukaryota; kingdom Viridiplantae; phylum Streptophyta; class Polypodiopsida; order Polypodiales; family Pteridaceae; genus Ceratopteris; species Ceratopteris richardii. Next base: position 2,064,503 of record CM035427.1, read on the forward strand.
CTGAAGACGTAGCTGTCTACGAAAAAACTGCCACGACTCAGGTGGTATGTTAGCTCGCCTCTTATTTTTTTCGACCATACAATATCTCCTGTTAATTTAATCTCAAACAGAAAAAAAAGTCAGAATACATACACATATATACACACATATACACATACACATACACATACACATACCCACATACACATATACATGCAAACATATACGCATGCATATATGTATATATATACACATATACATACATATAACATAAACACACATATACATATCCACATATATACGTACACACACATGCATGCATATACACTCATTCATACAAAATACATGCATTTATCGCACAATAATATGTGTTGTGTATATGTGAATATGTGTGTATGTATAAATGTGTATATGTGAATATGTGTGTATGTGTAAATATGTATATGTGAATTTTTTATTTATGTAGATAATCAAATTATTAATATCAAATACCATTATTTGTAGATTCTGATCAATCAGATGGAACTCCACCACCGTCTCCTCATCGTGCAACGACTTTATACTGTAAGTTTATGAAATATTTAATTTTAACTATATTTGATGGATACATAACTTATATATTTTTTATGTTTCTTATGATGTGCAGATTCTGATCAATCAGAGGGTACTCCACCACCTCCTACCCATGCAACGACTTCACATGTGTCCTCCGATAGGAATTATGATGAATTTTACTATCAAGAGCATATTATATGTTGGTGTAACTCTTGTTATGGCACGTATCAAAGACCACGATTGGAATGTATTCAACATGAGGTAGAGTATGGTACTTTTGAGCATGCACCATCACCTAGTCAATGTGATAATGCTTGGGTATGTATTTTCTATATATATTAATGTCATTTTTTTATTTAAAAACCATGTATAAAATGAAATTATTATTGATATACAGGAATACTTGCTCGATGATGATGATGATGATGATTTTTCTCATAATGTTAATATACCTCGTACACGTCATGGAATTGCTGTTCATCAATTACAAGCAGAGGTTTCTAGAAATCCTCTACCTCCTGGTTTAGAGAATGAAATGGCTGGAGATTATCCATTGCCAGCTCGTGATCGTTCTTTAGTACAAACATATGATAGAAGAACATATGGAGGATGGAATAGAGGACCACTTCCATTAGATGGAGAGGTTTTCAACTTTTGGTGTAATCGCTATATGATTGCTCCATCCACTATTACTAATGCTGGTCGTGGTCTCTTTATTGTAGAGGATTTGTATGTGCCTCCAAACTCTGAAGTCACTCTTATGTCATTTTGTGGTCCTATATATGGATGGGGAGATTGGCATCGACTTTCACGTCATGTTCAAAGCATGAGTACTTATGGAATATGCTTGAACGCAGCATCTCTTACTAGTAGAAGGATTTTACATGTAGAAAATGAAAGATTATATATTGATGGAAGACCTTACACACATGGAAATATAGCAGGTTTAATAAATAGTAGTCGAGGGTTACATAATAGTTCAAGGACTAATTGCACATTTGAGGAGCATGAAAATAGTCATGAATCACCATACATGAGTAGAGATGTATCACGATACATAGTTGTCAATGCTATTACTACATTACATGCTGGTGATGAACTATTAGTGAATTATGGATGGCGTAGACCTCCAAGAGAACCTTTTAGCTAGAGAGAATAAAAATTTTCTATCCATATTTAATAAGTTATATACTTAATTTTATATTTGAAGTTTAATTTTTATTCATTTATGAAATACTAATGAGTTTTATTTATATGTGTAGATTCCAACGTATGATGTTGATGATATTCGTCCACAACATTCACAATTACCAATAAGACCTCATTTATCAGAAGCTTCCATGAGGAGGCTACGCAAAACTAAGCATGTGCAATATGCAAAGTTCAAATATCTATATTCAAAAGATGATAAAGTACAAGATTTGTGTGACAATGATGAAGATGATGACATGGCAGATTTTATTGAGGATTGGTATCAAAATGACAGTGAGAGCATGGATATTTCTAAAAATGAGAAATATCTTCGAGAGGAATGTCTAAAGCATGTATATGAAGGAAGTCATTTGACACGACTAAATGCGAGCTTACTTATTCTCAACCTTCAAAATCGTTTTGGATGGAGTAATGTATCTGTTTTGACACTATTAAGGTATAAATTTCAATTTTCTATCTATTTATATATATATATATATATATATATATATATATATATATATATATATATATATATGCATAAATATAAATACATATATAAATACATGTAGGTTTTTATTCTTACTTTAGATAAGGTTATAAGAACAAGAACTTGAATTGAATGGAAACTTTTTGTCCGCGCATCTTTTAAGACTATTAATGCATCTTTCCAAATATTCGCAATGGTGACCTGGATGAGTCGCATGCATAGAGGTTACTCAAGAGACAGCAATCTGATTATAACCTCTGTGCATGCGATTCATCCAGGTCACCATTATATGAACATATGTGTGAATTGACAGGATACGATTGTTTTGCGTAAATATTTTGAAAGATGCATTAATAGTTTTAAAAGATGCGCGGACAAAAAGTATCTATTCAATTCAAGTTCTTGTTCTTACCTTATCTAAAGTAAGAATAAAAACCTACATGTATATATGTATGTATATTTACTTACCTTTTTTAATATATCTTTTTTTGATAAACTTACAGGTTATTATCTGAAAAGTTTTTACCAAGTCAAAATATTCTTCCTACCTCACATGATGAAATGAAGAAGATAATCAACAATCTTGGTATAGATTATCAATGTATACATGCATGTCCTAACGATTGTATTTTATATAGAGGTGAATATGCAGACTCTTTGACATGTCCCAAATGTCAATCTCCTCGATATAAGGGTGAAGAAGGTAAAATCCCGAATAAGGTATTGAGACATTTTCCATTGGCTCCACGGATTAGACATATGTTTCAAAGCCCCGAATTATCAAAGCTTTTGACTTGGGGACATGATCACAAAAGTACTGATGGAATAATCAGAATTCCTCATGATAGTGTTGCTTTTCAGCATATTGATTCTACATGGCCTGAATTTGCACAAAATCCACAGAATCTAAAGTTAGGAGTTGCATTAGATGGGGTTGATCCATTCTCCATGAAATCCAGTAAATGGTCAACATGGCCAGTGGTAGTCATAAACTACAATCTTCCGCCATATCTTAGCATTAAAAAGGAACATTTAATGCTTTCACTTTTAATCCCAGGCAAAAGACAAGTTAAAGATATGAATGTATATCTTGCTCCTCTCATTGACGATCTTCAAGAGTTATGGAGAGGTATTAATGTCATTGATATATCGAAAAGCATCAATGAAAGACATATTACGATTCGTGGTATTGTGGCTTGGACTATTCACGATTTTCCTGGATATGGCGTTTGTTCAGGTATTGATGTAATTTTTTTATTCAATATGCATGTAAATAAATATGATTTAATCTAATTATATTTTTATCCTTTTCCATGATGCAGGAATATCTACTAAGGGTTATAAAGCTTGTCCATATTGTGGTGATTGGTTGAGATCAATCTATAGTAAGAATCTCAACAAAAATATTTATCTTCGACATCGACGATTCTTGCCTGATGATCATCAATTAAGATCTAAAAGAGAAGCGATACATTTTAATGGAAAGCTTGAAACAGGCCAGTATCCAAAACCTATGACGCCTATGGATTGGTATAAAAAATGGACAGATGGACCTCTGATAGATCCAGAAGCAGAAATCTTCAGTGATGATTCAGATAATGAGTATGTGAACAGAGGTAAAGGGAAATTGGCACTCGCAGAGAACATATCAATATGGTATTCTTTGGAGTATTGGAAAGAGTTAAAAGTATGTCATCTTCTTGATCCTATGCATATATTCAAAAATATTGGTTATTCACTATGGCAGCATCTTCTTGGACTAAAAGATACCACAACATCAAGGAATGATTTGAAAGATCAAAAATCCAAACCAAAGTTATGGCCAGTTTTTCATAGACATCGACAAGAAACGACTTATGCATCTGCTCCTTGGGTACTTACAACAAAAGAGATACAGACTATCAACAATAGAATTCAATTGATCAAGACTCCGACATGATATGGAGCATCGTTTCAAAACATGTTTACTATGGATGATAAGAGCTTATCTGGATTAAAGACCCATGACTGGCATAACTTTTTGAAACATATTTTACCTTTGGTTATTGATGGATGTACAACAAAAGGAGTACGAGATGTGATCTATCGTCTTGGATCACTTATAAGGTAATTATGATACTTTTATATTTAATATGTATGAATATTGGATATCTTTTATTTTTTAATTAACTTCTTTACAATTGTTTTTATGATTTGTATAGGTGGATTACATCCAAAGAGATCGATAAAAATTCGATCCCACAAAAAAAACGTGAATGCAAAGAGCTACTATGTTTGATGGAAAAAGAACTTCCTACTTCATTTTTTGATATTCAAGTTCATTTACTAGTCCATCTTGTAGATGAGATAGAGATTGCCGGTGTTGTCAACACTCGATGGATGTTTTGGGTCGAGCGATTTATGGGAACACTAAAAGGTTATGTGCGACAAAGAGAAAAACCAGAAGGATCCATGGCAAAGGGTTGGATGCTTGAAGAGTGCATGTATTACGTTAGTGAGTACCTTGAAAGAGTTCATGAAGAAGCTCCACGTGCATGGACCAACGAGTCTTCTTCAAAAATAACAGATGAGGTATTATCAGGTAAGGGGGTTCCATTCTTATTTACATTTCAAGAAAAAAATGATGTTTCTACTTTTGTAGCATATAATAGCGAATGCATGCAAGCATTCGTTAACGAGTACGAGGAACTTCAAAGTCTCCAAAGTAAAAGGCGAAAAAACAAAAGATCTAGATGTAATCTCGATAATAATGAGATTACAGATATACTTTCTTTCACGGATTGGCTATATAGTCGTTTGCAACGCGCCAACGCAAATAATGAAGAAATCTCAGATGAGCAAAGAGAGTTAATGATAGGTTGTGAACAAAAGGTAATTTTATCAAAATATATATTTTATTTTTTTCATATATGTATGTTAGTTTCTATTTACTAATTGAATTTATTTTGCAGGCTCGAATGTTCACTAATATGTGGGCTTTTGGACAGCATATTAGAATCAAAGCGATTGATTCTTTACGTAAAACAGAGGATTCTAGTATTGTTGCTTGTTTCAAGCAACTATCACGTGCTAGCTCAAAAGACACGAACCTTATAGATAGCGAACTTGGTTATGTAGGAACTATTGTTGGTATCTACGAAATTTCATTTCGTACATTCAAACAGGTAGAAAAAAGTTTATATATATTTTTTAGAGTTAGTTATTTTTTTAAGCACCTAATAATGGGACATTTTTGTTGTTATATATTTTGATAGGTCATTTTGAAGGTTGACTGGTATCGAGCGGAGTATAAAGGTAGTAATTCTACAATAAGAAAGGAATTATCTGGGTTTTGGGCAATTGATTCTTCCAAGGTAATGCGATCTACTAAAGAACCATATATTCTTCCTAGGCATATTGAACAAGAATTTTTTTATAAAAACCCAGATGCTCATCCTTGGTGGCAAGTCATTCATGTGCAACCTAGAGGTAGGTCATTGTTTGAACAGTTTATTGTTCGAGAGATTGAAGAAAGTCCTCTTGATGATTCAGCATCAGATACTGATACATCAACATCTGGAATAGAAATTAGACTCATTATACGTGATAATGATACTAATCTTTTTGATGAAGAGGATAATTCTCTACATGCTGATTCTACTGATGAGGAAGAGGAATTACCAGAAATAGATATTAATCCACCAATAGATGATGTGATTCATGAGAACATAGATTTAACAATAGAAGAAATAAATGAAATCAATAAGGATAATGAAGATGAGACTATATTGATGTCTTACCAAAATGATGGCAATAATGAAAACATATGAGCAGATTAGATAGTAACTTGAAGCTTCTGAATGGATATCAGATAATAGGTTTTTTTTATTAACTTGAATAACGATGAATCCTACTAGAGAGATGAAATCATGTTCTTCTAAGTTAGAACATGAAGCTCGGGGGTATGCCTAATTATTTTATATATAGCTTTATCTTCGAGGAGTAAATTTTTATCATGTATGTATGCATATGTGTGTGTATTCATGTGTATTATATGTATACATATATTAGTATGCATATATATGTATTTCATGTATATGTATGTGTTTGCATGTGTGTGATATATGTATACATGTATTCATGTACGTAATATATGCAAGTGTTTATA
>CM035427.1:2075864-2240880 GCA_020310875.1 Ceratopteris richardii
AGCCTAAAAAAAACTACATCGGTATAAGCATCGGTATAAGCATCTGTAATTTACTGGAATTATTGATGCTTATACTAACGATCTATTTTTAACCGGGCTTGAAACCAAACTTCTTCATTTCGAGTGTTTTGAATCTACATCTTCTATTGTCGGCTTTGCACGCATGAACAGCAGATCTCTGTTTGTCAATCTTTCTCTCTTTCTCTCTCACTCTCTCTCTCAATCCCTCCCTCTCTCTCTCACTCTCTCTCTCTCTTCCTCCCTCTCTTTCTAAGCACAGCTCTATCTTTCTAGATCTGATGTTTTGGTAAGTAGATCACACATATTGTAGCACTCTTTTTTCTTTCTTTATGTTTTTGCTTTTCTAATATCTTCTCTCTTCAGTTTTGCAAGAGATTTTGGGATCAAATCTTTGGAAATTGGACGAAGGAGAACTTCAAGTGGATTTTGATGACCTTGATTCAAAGAATTCTCTCTCTCTCTCTCTCTCTCTCTCTCCATCCCTCTCTCTCTGTCTAGGTACACCTCTATTTTTATAGATCTGAAGTTTTGGTAAGTATATCGCACATATTGTAGCACTCTTATTTCTTTCTTTATGTTTTCATTTTCTAATATCTTCTCTCTTTAGTTTTGCAAGAGATTTTGGGATCAAATATTTGGTAATTCGATAAAGGATAACTTCAAGTGCATTTGGACGACCTTGATTCAAACAATCACATCAATGTAAGTTATTGTTTTGTTTTCGATTGACATAGAGAGAGAGAGAGAGTGAAAGAGAGAGAGAGAGGGAGAGATACATATACATACACACTTACATATGAATAAGCACACACTTACATACGCATACACACATGCATATGCATACAAACATGCATATGCATATACACGTGCATATGCATACACATACACGTGCATATGCATACAAAAATGCATATGCGTACACACGTGCATATGCATATATACATGCATATGCATACACATACACATGCATATGCATACACACATACACAATGCATATGCATACTTATTTATTATAGGAGTTGGCATGTGCATACACAAATGCATACACACATACACAAATGCATATACATACACACATGCATATGCATACACACATGCATATGCATACACACATGAATATGCATACACACTTGCATATGCATACACATATGCATATGCATACACACATGCATATGCATATGCATACACATGCATATGCATACAAACATGCATGCATATGCATACAAACATGCATGCATATGCATACAAACATGCATGCATATGCATACAAACATACATGCATATGCATACACACACGCATATGCATACAAACATGCATGCATATGCATACAAACATGCATGCATATGCATACATACATCCCTGCATATGCATAGAAACATGCTTGCATATGCATACACACGTGCATATACATACGCATACACATACACATATACATGCATATGCATACACAAATGCATATGTATACAAACATGCATGCATATGCATACAAACATGCATAAATATACATACAAACATGCATACCTATGCATACGAACATGCATGCATATGCATATGCACATCCATATACATACACATACACATATACATGCATATGCATACAAACATGCATGCATATGCATACAAACATGCATGCATATGCATACAAACATGCATGCATATGCATAAAAACATGCATGCATATGCATACACACATGCATATGCATACACAAATTCATATGTATACACACATGCATATGCATACAAACATGAATGCATATGCATACAAACATGCATGCATATGCATACACACATGCATATACATACACATACACATATACATGCATATGCATACACACGTGCATATGCATACAAACAGGCATGCACATGCATGCATATGCATACAAACATGCATGCACATGCATATCCATACACAAATGCATATGCATACACACATGTCAATGCATGCAAACATGCATGCATATGCATACAAACATGCATGCATATGCATAGAAACATACACACATATGCATACACACATGCATATACATAGACACATGCATATATATACACATACACATATACATGCATTTGCATACACACATGCATATGCATACAAACATGCATGCATATGCATACAAACATGCATGCATATGCATACAGACATGCATGCCTATGCATACAAACATGCATATACATACACATACACATGTACATGGATATGCATATGCAAATGCATATGCATACACACCTGCATATGCATACAAATAGGCATGCATATCCATACAAACAAGCATACAAACATGCATGCATATGCATACAAACATACACAGGCATAAACACATACACATGCATATGCATACACATACACACACATGCATATGCATACACACATGCATATGAATACAAACATGCATTTGCATACACACATATAGAATGCATATGCATACACATGCATATGCATACACATGCATATGCATACACATGCATATGCATACACATGCATATGCATACACATGCATATGCATACACATGCATATGCATACACATGCATATGCATACACATGCATATGCATACACATACACGTGCATATGCATATAAACATGCATATGCATACACATACACACAGACATGCATATGCATATACACATGCATATGCATAAACATACACACACATGCATATGCATATAAACATGCACATGCATACAAACATGCATATGCATACACAATGCATATGCATAGGCACATGCATATGCATACACATACACATGCATATGCTTACAAACATGCACATGCATACACACATGCATATGCATACACACATGCATATGCATACACACATACACAATGCATATGCATACAAACATGCATGCATATGCATACAAACATGCATGCATATGCATACACACATACATATACATACACACATGCATATGCATACAAACATGCATGCACATGCATACACACATGCATATGCATACACACATGCATATGCATAAAAGCATGCATATGCATAAAAGCATGCATATGCATAAAAGCATGCATATGCATACAAGCATGCATATGCATAAAAGCATGCATATGCATAAAAGCATGCATATGCATACAAGCATGCATATGCATACAAGCATGCATATGCATACAAGCATGCATATGCATACAAGCATGCATATGCATACAAACATGCATATGTATACACACATGCATATGCATACAAGCATGCATATGCATACAAGCATGCATATGCATACAAGCATGCATATGCATACAAGCATGCATATGCATACAAACATGCATATGCATACAAACATGCATATGCATACAAACATGCATATGCATACAAACATGCACATGCATACAAACATGCACATGCAAACAAACATGCATATGCATACAAACATGCATATGCATACAGACATGCATACACACATGGACATGCATACAAACATGCATATGCATACACACATGCATATGCATACAAACATGCATATGCATACACACATGCATGTGCATACAAACATGCATGCATATGCATACAAACATGCATGCATATGCATACAAACATGCATGCATATGCATACACATACACAAATGCATATGCATACACATACACATGCATATGGATATAAACATGCATATGCATATACATACACACACACATATGCATACAAACATGCATATGCTTACAAGCATGGATATGCATACACACATGCATATGCATACACACATGCATATGCATACACACATGCGTATGCATACAAACATGCATATGCATACACACATGCATATGCATACAAACATGCATGCATATTCATACAAACATGCATGCATATGCATACAAACATGCATGCATATGCATACACATACACAAATGCATACGCATGCACATACACATGCATATGCATATGAACATGCATATGCATACACATATGCACACAGATATGCATATGCATACACACAAACACAATGCATATGCATACACACATGCATATGCATACACATACACATGCATATGCATAGACATACACATACATATGCATATAAACATTCATATGCATACACATACACACACATGCATATGCATACACACATGCATATGCATACAAACATGCATATGGATGCACAGATACACAATGCATATGCATACACACATGCATGTGCATACACATACACATGCATATGCATACACACATGCATATGCATACACACATGCATATGCATACACACATGCATATGCATACAAACATACATATGCTTACACATATGCATATGCATACACACATTGGATGAGATGGGATCTTCACATTGCATGAGAGGGGATCTCCACGTACAGCTTGGGGAGTGCATGATCATGACGACTCCAAGATATATCATCCCCGTAATGGAGCTCCAATCATGGATGCAGCGGAAAAGTCAATGCATCATTGCATTCGAAAACTTTGCTCCATAGAGTTTGGACACTCTATAATGTTAAAATGGAGTGAACAGGATAGGGATTCTAAGAATCATATCACACAATCCATATATGAAGAGTATCGGCTAGCACCTGGGAATCCTATTGAGAGTTCGAAATGGATTTAGCATACGGCATGCGAGGTGATGTCTCATGGACGGTTGGAAGCTCACATTGCTTTTAGAGCAGGCTTACAGAAGCTTGTGTTGAAGAGTGGGAATCGATTCAAGATGAGCAGCAACATACTCCTAATCGATATCGTCAATAAAGAGATGCGGCGGCCACACGTTTAGATATGGTTGGAACATCGCATTTAGGTAGCGATGGATATGACAATATGCGCTACTAATTTGTAAGTATAATGTTAATTATTGAATTTTTCTATGTTAAGCACATTATGTATGTTCATCTAACATTTTGCATATTTATTATAGGAGTTGGCAGTGGGTCGTCCTCTAACGCGAACTGAAGAATCATATGGATATCGTCATGGATTGGCTGCATTGTTGCAAAACTTAGAAGGATGCAGTGCAATCATTTCATGGGAGTATTTCAATGATTAGGTAAAGTTATAGCTTGGTTTGGTATTTTTAGTTGTTGTTTATAAATGTCATGTCAATTTGTCTCATTTTACACATATGCTTTGTTGCAGGATTGTAGGTGTAAATATTTTGATCATTCCTACAATTTTGTATTACACTCCTATGTGGCAATGATGTACAATAATTTTGTATTTCATTCCTATATGGAAGTGCTTTGTCACATTGCCACAATTTTTTATTACACTCCTATGTGGTAATGATGTACCATAATTTTGTATTTGATTCCTATATGGAAGTGCTTTGTCACATTGCCACAATATTGTATTACACTCCTATGTGGCAATGATGTACCATAATTTTGTATTCGATTCCTATATGGAAGTGCTTTGTCACATTGCCACAATTTTGTATTACACTCCTATGTGGCAATGATGTACCATAATGTTTTATTCGATTCGTATATGGAAGTGCTTTGCCACACTCTTGTACATCCTTCATTTATGAAATATACAACTTTTTGTACATGATTCATTTTTCATTTTGGCTCATATAAGATCATGTTTTGGTTGCCATTAGAGTACATAACACATGTACTCAGTTTACAATTGGGCAGAGTGTATTGTCTTTTGCTAAACAACATCATGCTGAAGCAAAAGAAAACACACTCTGTCCAAAAAAGATTGTGCAGATACGGTCGTTGTATGAGCATTGGTACACCCAGTATGGGTGTCGGTATGAGCGTCGGTCCACCTAGTATGGGCGCCAGTATGAGTGTCAGTAGATAGCACCCTTGGTATACCCCCGATATGTTGTAGTGTAAACCATCCTGCATGATTGGTCATGTGATTTGAAGCACCTTAATCACCATACCAGACATTACCATTCGACTTCGAAACATTAGTAGATATTGTATTCATCATATGATGTTGGACCATGAATAGCTTCTAAGAATCATCTGCACTTATGGATGCATATTTGTTTTGTTGCCTTTTATTATTTTGATTCTTCAATTTGCAATCACATTCAAAATGTCCACATTTATCAAAATTTAAGCATCCTTTATTGTCATTACATGAATTATTTCTTTGAAAATTTATGCGGTCTCTTTGGCTTCTCTTGCCTCGAAATTGTCCTCTACCTTCTACATGATTTTTTCTTCACATTGGTCTTAATTATGGTGTTCTCTTCCATTTCCAAAGCCTCTATCTCTGCCTCATCCTCTACCAAAGTAGAATACCTACTCAAAATCAAGTTTTCTATGGGAGTTCGAGTCCTCCCCAAGATTCTTTCCTTCAATAACTAGCATGGATACTAGATGAGCAAAATTCTGAATATCTTCCCTTGCTTGAGTAGATGTTTTGAGCTACTTATATGCAGCTCCAAGGCACACTTCCACCTTATCATCATCATCTACATTCATGCTTATAGATGTAGGTCACTCGCATATTTTTTTATTTTGAGAGTGTAGTCACTTATTGACATGCCCTTTTTATCGAGTGTATGTAGCTCATTCTTGAGTTGCAATTTCCAAGATGTGTATTCATCACATGCATTGTAACCAAACTATTTCAAGCATCTTTCGGAGTCTTGGCATCTTGTATACACCCAATCATGCTATCCTATATGCTAACATATAGCCAATATATTACCTTTTGTGCTCCTTGATTCCATTCCTCATATGCTCTTAACTAATCCGTAGTCGGATTCCTCTCTGGTAAGTGTGGAGCATTTTCGTTCTCTCCTTTGATGTACATCGAATAGCCTTTTCCCATCATGAAATTTTTCATTTTGAATATGCAAACATGGAAGTTTTTCTTGTCCAGCTTATCGTTATTAGGCCGCCAGAATGGAATTATAATTACTGGAAAATGTAATTGCAAAGGATGCACATTGAAAGGATGTAGGATAACACTTGTAACTTTTTGATCATGAAAGTGTGCGAAAGCAGATGTGTTGGAGAGGTAAAGGCTTTAATGTGGGTCTATGCCATACGCGTGTGGGTCGTTTTGCACAAATTTTTTACTTACGTTGGTGTATTGACCTTTATTGTTATGAGTATTAAGTCATTTTGGCGATCTTGTCTATGTAAAACTTGGTTGGTGAGGACATAAGTTTAATTGTGGTTTTGTGTCAATCGTCGGTGAAGCATCCATATCATTCTGGGTAATTGAATACCATACTTTATCGTGGTGATGTATTTCGCTTAATGTTGAAATATCAGGTGATGAAATTACTATTTATAAGTTTCTAGTGGATAGTGAGAGTAAAGAGATGACTAACTCTGCATAGTGAATCTTTCATTGGGAAAATAAATGTAGGTCCACTGTACTACATACCCTTGACCATCCCAAGAACCTAGTAGTTGATTTATTCCTGTAAATCGTTAACACTGGTGTCAGCCATCGGGCATGGAATAGCCAGTCTGAGGGCATATTAAGGTTGGATGAAAGAAAGAAGTCTATGATATATGCCTGTAATGCATTCCGATGAATCTTATCCGAAGTACCGAAGTGATCAACATCCATGGAAAGTTACTAGCATGTTGGGGACACCCTCTGGTGGTAGTGGTGAAGGATAATCATCTAAAGGGAAGTGGGATAGACGGACTAGTGGAGGGGCACCACAGTATCTTCTTGTTCAAGGATTGCAGAGTATACTAGAATTTTGACCATTTCCATCTATTGAAAGTGCGGTCTGTGGAGTAGGCGCTGGTTGCGGAGATAGCTACATGAATTCTGATGAAAACCCAATTTTTTGTTCTCATTCCGATCATACTAGTACATTTATCGGTGAAAGTTCTGGTGAAAATTTCATCTCAGACACACAATACGATGAATGGTAGTTGAATTCAAATGTGTATGATCGAATGAGTGATACCATAGGATCATAGATTTTGCAAAGTGACTATATGACACAACAACAATTAGAATCAACTTGTTCAAGTAATTCCGAAGTGATACTTCCTCTTGATTTAGATGACATGAGTAGTACGCAGCAATATCATTAGCAACAACAATAACAACAACAACAGTAACAGCAACAGAAGGTCATACCCCCACGAGCGATACGTGTCGGATTCACATACACTAAATTTGGTGGATTCATAGGGGATGACCCTCATGCTCATGTCTGTACTTTCGAAATAAATTATGTTGTACTAAACTATCCAGTGGAGCTCACATATAAGGCCATAGTGTTTCAATCTACTCTTATTAATGAAGTTGCTTGTTGGTTAACCGAATATGAGTCAAAGATTATAGCATGATAGTATCTGCTTTGGAAGAAACTCGGATGCGATGGAGGTTGTCTCTATTTCTAAGATGTCATATGCTATTGTAACTTACATAATTATACGCTTAGCACGAGCTACAATTTTTATTAGCCATTCCCGTCATTTCCGGTAGGGACCATGGTTACTAGTTTCCACACGCATAGTTGGATATAGATAAACATGAACATACGTAAGACATGATATTTGATAGAGCTCGTACCATCCCCTTAGATAGAGCTGAGAAAGGATCCGATTTTTTGATGTTAGAGAAGCTGGCAACCACCCCATCGACCATCCATTAGTAAGTTAATGTTTTGTTTTTCTTTTTGTTTTTAAAAAAGACAAACCTCGGACCAATCCTGCTGTTCCTTTTAGCTTGAATTAACGAAAAGAAAAAATAAAAAAAACTCTCATCTTTTTCAACAGCGCAAATTGTGCAATGCAGATACGAGAAGAGTGGATGATTAGGCGCGAAGCCTAGAGATGGACTGATAGGGCTCGCACATGAGGTGGTCGGTGGTCTCGCCCTATTTCGGGTAGAATTTCCTCCTTTTTCCGTTAGCACCAGTCTGTTGGGATGACCCAAAGTCGAGCCACACAGTATTTTAATAATTCTACTTATTAATGACGTCTATTTGTAGAAAGTCAGTACTCGAGCCTTTGCGCAATAATGTCTGAAAATACGAACAATGATAATAATAATAGTTTCAATAATAACAATAAAACAATGATAATACGTAGATGATAGAAGAGGATGTCCAGATATGCGATAGAAACTACGCTGCAAGATGGAATTCTATTTTGAGTTCTATTGTTATCTGGCATGGTAATTTCATGCGGTCGCTACAAAGCTTACGGTTTCAAGCATTTACGAAGGAGGAAACTTTAATTCAGTTACTGCGAAGGTCTAAATGCTCACGAAGATTGCGAATAAGGAGTCCTCATGAGCATGGAATTATACATATCAAGAGAACGAAATTAGGAAGCATTGAAGGAATTGTGCAAATAGTCGCGAAATATAAACAGAAGTGACTAGGAGAACAATTAATCGATCGTGAAAGGTTAGAGGTCAACAACAATACAACTTTTACACTTCGCACATTCTGAGTGGATTTTAGAGAGCAACACATACGTGAAGCAGTGTGGACGATGAGTTGCAAGAATCTACGACTTGGCCGTTTGAAATCTAACCACTACATTTGCATGTGCACCTAAAATCTGATGACCCAAACTTTATTTTCAATCACCTGAAATCTGGTAAGAGAACATCCATGTGCTCTTGAAACACTTTTTGGGTGTGCAAAAAAGTGGCCTCCTGCCACCCAAAAACATATTCATGTGCTACCTCTATGCGTTGGTGCCCCATTAACATTCGTCTCCCCTACTATCGATCCACAGGTGGGACCATGCAAAGCTCTTTTTGCATCGAGATTCTCCTATTGATGCCTTCCGTGCCTAGGGTCTACACTCTTCTTCTTTACCTACGTGGGACAGCTCCTGATTCTAAAGCTATTGAGGTGGAAGGCCATGGCCCTCCATGAAGCAAAGAAGAACGGGTGTACTCAAGGCTATCAGCCACAAGAAGCATGAGCCCTCGAAGATGAACGTAAGAGCCATAGCGTGTCCCATGTTGAAGTTGCGAAGAAGTTGCTTACAAACGACAACCCAGTGTTGGACATGGAAGGTACATCTTTCTTTGCTCAAGATTGTTTTAGAGGTAAGCAATGTGAAGCAGCTCACAAAATTGACCTAAAGTCTCCCCAAGAAGACCTTGACGAAATAACTCTTGTCATAAATAAATCTAGTGTCAAGGGTTGGCATAATCACCTTTATGAGAAGGTGGTTATAGGCCTCTGCCATGGCCCTCGCCCCCCTCATGTCATGTTGAAAATGTGGATGCGGACCAATTGGGAAAGTAGGGCATTATTAATAAAACAAGTCCAATACCTCCCAAATGGGTACTTTTTAGTTTTCTTCGACGATGGTAACAGTGCAATACAGATGATAGATGAGGGTCGATGGATCGTTAGAAATACCCTAGTCTCTTTCTCTTAATGGTATGTAGGTTTTAATATGAGAGAGTCGGAACCCACCAAGGTGCCTATCTAGATAGAATTGATTGGCCCCTAGATTGATGGCCTCAAGAAGTGGAGTCTGGAGGACTGATTGCAGTTAGTAGTTCCTTACTTTTAGCTAGTTGCATTTAATGCCAACGAATCTGCCCCAACCGAAATCGTGACGTGCATTTGTCTTAGTTACGATTGATCTATGGGATGGTTGTCCAACCTCAAAAATCGAGTATTGCCCATTGCCCACGTTCCTTACCAGAGAAAAGTTCCGAGCATTCATTCTGAACCTTTGATTGTTGGTAGCTTCTGAATGTGTCCAATAATCTCTCGAGCCCTGCAAATGGATGAACCCAACAGCTCATCGCATTAGACTGCTAATCGTGAATATAATTATGAGAATATAATTTCCCCTCCAATTCAAAACGCAATCAGATACAGCAGCTACACAAACATCATTCCCACACATATCTTAGGCATGAATCTTAGACGTGCATTCTTCAAATAAATCACAACATAGATACGTTTCTCATAATCTTGCTAAAATAAGGAAACTATCATAATCGACAGAGCTTTTCACAATTTAAATGGACAGAAAAAATAAATATTTACGCAAAATTTAAGTAAGTTCATGTGGAATGGCTAGGAGGAAGTAAGTTCATATGGAATGGCTAAGATAATCAATGGGACTTTGAGTGAGAAAAATCGTAGATAAGCACGGTATGAGAAGCGATGATGAGGAGCATTAATCATCAATAGTCACTTTATGAAGTGAAAACTTCAAGAATATTCTCGGCCCTTCTAAACCTAAACTAGACTCCGATGCGATAGGTGTGGATAACTAGACTCGATAGGACACAAGAGATCTCGCAACTCGTGATTGTGGGTTTGGAACTCATTGGATTCTTATTGTGGAAATCACAAGGCTTGGTTTGTTCTTTTAGTATCTTCCAAGATCTGGACATTCATAGCTCATATTGTTTTTTAAGTTCCTCATATGTGGTACTAGAAAAAGATGATGATGGTTATTGTCACTCTAGCACAATGGAAGTGCCACCATGGTGAAGATTCACATCATGAATGTCAATCCATAGAGAATTGCACAAGCCCATGAGTAAGAAGCACATTAACATGCACACACATACACATATGCACATACAAGGTAGAACAGAGAGTAGAACAATGGAATCTTTCATTTCAGATCTCTTCATACAAAGTTTCGTAAAAAATCCAACCTGAAAAGTGAGCTCTCTACTTAGTTTTATAAATTTTCATTAGTTGAGGCCTAGTTCAAAGCTACTGTTTGATCTACTTCTAGCCTAGTGTCCTTGGATTTCACAATATGGATTTATATTTACCAAAAATAGGTACTTACAATCAATTGTAATGACAAAAGCCATTGATTATTTGAAATTATTTTTTTGAAAGATTAGTTAGACCTATGCATTGTAGGATCTTCATTGATTGTTCTGCTTATTGAGTCCTTTGGTTGAGCCTAGGCTCTTTTTCTGGCCTTCATGTGTGTGTCTTTCTTCTCTAGTAAGCCCTCCTTGGCTGCTAACACTCCCCCCTCTTGAGTCTATCGTCCCTCACAAACCTTTATTGGATGCATTTTTCTATGTAGTATTAAGGAAAATGTGCCTCTGACTCATGTTCCTATAGTTCAAGTCTTCATGGAGGTATATCTTGATATCATCCCAATCATGTGTGCCTTGAATTTCCCAATGTGGTGTCCTATAATCTTATGATTACAAAGCTTGCTCAAATGCAAATAACTGCAAGATGTGGGTGGGTTTGGAGATAAAAAGCTCATTATAATGGTATTTCTTGAAGCCTGGCATAACCATATCTTTGAATGTTTTCTTGTAGCAGGCTTGGAGATACTTGATGTCAAACATATATAGACTTTATAGAAGGGCATGCGATCATATCATAGACTAGATCAAAGTTTCCATTGTTAAATGTAGCTCTAGATATATGTGGTGCTTTGAGATTTTGATATGTCTTGAAAATGACTTGTATTATTTTATAACCACTTCTGCATAGGCTCATAATTAACTACACAAAACTTCATTGCCTTCTCTCTGAAAGCTGCATCCATTTTTCTTTGCAATCCTTTACCTTGTGGTTCATCGCCTACGAGATGAACATCTTGCGATCCGACATATGTAGAAACTTAGTTATGAATACAAGATACTCTTGTACAAGCCATCCTTCTGCCATGCTACCCTCTGGATATGCTCTTTGTCGAACAAACCCTTTTCATGTCTTCATAAAGTGCTCTAAGAAGAACATCTATCGACTATGGACAATTCCTGCTATTGCAACTTCATCTACCACATGAACCAGTAAATGAAGTTGAATACCGAGAATACTTGTGGGAAAGTATTTCTCTACCATACAAACAACCTCGATAGCATTGAGTTTCACACTCTCTATGCTATCTTTATTTTTCTCTTTAGAAGAGATCCACCATATAAAGAACTAATTTTATAAATGGTTCTTCGTACATCCTCCAAAAGACAATCTTTTAGGGCTATAGGGAGCACAATCTATAAAAACTTGTGCCAATCATGAGACTTGAGCCCTCCAAGATTGTCGTTTTGTGTGAAAGCAGTCTTTAGACGCCTCATGCATCCAGTAGGTGTCCGAAACTCTGAAATTATTTTCTTCACTTGTTGCTCTTCCATCTTGCGAAGCACCCAAGGAGCTCTTGGTAACGATACTGTTCCCTTGGGCTTAGTAATTGCCCACAACTCTCGGATATGACCTCGCTCTTCTAAGTCCTCCTTTTGTGCTTTGTTTTCTTTCTTTTTGATCAAAGTTTTCCAAAGAGTCTCTCCCACATTCTAAGAAATATGCATCGGGTCTACCAAATTATTGATCAATAATTCACTCCAATAAGGGAGTTCATGAAAAATGGACAATCATTTCATGCCGACGAACTGATGTTCTGAATCCCATAGTTGTTTCCAATTGCTAGCTTTCATTTGGCATTGCGCTTGTCGACCAATTTGTTCTTCACGTAAACATGTCCATCAGGAAAATATCTAGTGTCCTTCATAGACAGTTTTACATAGTGCTTTGGAATAGCGTGCTTCGAGTCGTGGCCCGCACAAGGGACAAGCATGGTAACCCTAAATCGATAAACCTAAACATTCACCATAACCGGGCTAATCATGCATCGTCCACATAAGTATGCCTTGCACTCACATGTCTCGTCTTCTTATAGGTTGAGACATGTCACGCACAGTAATCCAATCCCATAAAATGTGTAGTTCTTCCACAAGTGGTGCAAGATATACATCCATGTTTTTTACCTTATACTTACCTAGTACAATAAGAGGTAATAATAAATGACCTTTGTTTGTGGCCAGCCATGGTGGGATGTTATAATTGACCAAGCATACAGGCCATGTGCTCCATGAAGAACTATGTAAACCAAATGGATTCACTCCATCCATAGCTAGGCCTAGACGTATGGACCGAGGCTCACTAGCAAACTCTGGCCACTTACTATCTATGTGCTTCCAAGCATCAGAGTCAGTAGGCACTTGAATTACACCATCTGTAGACCTGCTCTTTGTATGCCATGACATTAACTCAGTTATAGATTTGCATCAAAAATAATTCGTGGAATGATAAGAAAGTGGCGAAGAACCTTTGCGGGGATTGCTTTGCCTACAAGGTCTTCTCTAAATCAATATGCTCCACACTTTGGACATACGTGGAGATACTCATACTCATTCCGAAAGAGGATGCAATCATTCGGAAAAGCATGAATTTTAGTATAATCCATTCAATGGCCTGTAAAAGTTTATTTGCATCTCCATGTGTTGGAGGCATGTCATTGCCCTCTGGCGAAAATTGATCTTTAAGAAGCTTGCAATAAGCAATTAAAACAATATTAGTAAATAAAGTTATTTTGATACAACAATGAAAGCCAATTTGTTCTCCATTTACCTGAACAATTCATTGACACTGCTATCTGACCATCCATAAATGGATTGCAGATTGAGCATCGCGAGTGACACACATAGTACATATATCTTTGCTCCATTGTAAAGTGGTAAACGAGCTAGTCTTTGCATGTTGTCATAATCTTCATCGACTTCTGATCGTGGAAATTTTGTTGTGTCCATGAAACTCTCGATATCTTCTCCACCATCATGATCTCTGTCCATCTCATAAAATGCTTCGAGCATCTCTTTCATATGTTCATTCTATGTAATATTATTAGTACTTGCTTGTACGTCTAAGTCCTTCTTTGTTCTCTTTTGTACACTGCTATCTGACCATCCATAAATGTCTTTGCATGTTTTCATAATCTTCATCGACTTCTGATCGTGAAAATTTTGTTGTGTCCATGAAACTCTCGATATCTTCTCCACCATCATGATCTCCGTCCATCTCATAAAATGCTTCGAGCATCTCTTTCATATGTTCATTCTATGTAATATTATTAGTACTTGCTTGTACGTCTAAGTCCTTCTTTGTTCTCTTTTGTCCACGAGAGGTTACTAGTGCAATGTTGTTTGGGTCCATCTACTCACCGGGGGGACCATGCGAATGGTAGCATAGGTTTTCTAGTGGACTCCTATCAAAAGATCCATACTCTCTAACATGTGCCATACAAATCCATCATTTTTTATAAATTTGATACTTGCCATTCTCTCCTCCGGATCCAAAGAAGCCATCTGCTATAATATGGAAATTTTAGATCATTTGTTTTTTTTATTAAACCTAAAAATCATACTCCTAAAGACTTAAACCTGAAATACTAAAACCTAAATACTCAAACACCTAAAAAATCATAAAACCCTAATCTATATAATTATGAGCTTTTATCTATATATTCATATTTTTTCCCTTAATTAATCCTATTTTTATATATTTAATTATATACATTTAATTAAACTATGTAAAACACTACTTCTTTAATATTTGGTTATCTATATAATTATCATATTGTATATATATCTATTTATATATTCAGATTTTTTTTTAATTAATCCTTTTTTTATATTTTTAATTAAATTATCTAAAGCACTAGTTCTTTTTATATTTATTTATCTATATAATTATCCTATTATATATATATTTATTTATATATTCAGATTTTTCTTAATTAATCCTATTTTTATATTTTTAATTATATATATTTTATTAGATTATTTAAAACACTAGTCCCTTTTATATTTATTTATCTATATAATTATCCCATTTTTTATATACATTTATTTATATATTCACATGTGTATGTGTATGTGTGTATATATGTTATATAGGTATTAAAACCCTAAACCCTAATAAAAAAGACTTAAACTTAAACCTAAAATACTAAAACCTAAATACTTAAACACGTATAAAAATCTAAACCCCTAATCCTATTCTATATATATGTTTATTTATATATTCAGATTTTTTTCTATATTTTTTCTTAATATAAATGTAATTGAGTTATATGTATGCTTAGACCCTAAACGCCTATTCCTAAATATCTAGACCTAAAATATGTACATTTCTTTATGCAGGTGTATATACATGTATATATGTATTATATGTGTATGTGTATGTATGTGTAAATAGCATAAAAACCCTAATCCTACTTTTATATCTTTGATGTAAAAAAAACATCAAGAATCAAAATTTTATATATTTAATTAAAACACTAGCTTATGTGTGTGTGTGTATATGTGCATGTGTGTATGTATTTGTGTGTGTGAATGTATGCATGTGTGTATATGTGTATGTGTATCGAGTCTTTATTTATATATTCAGATTATTTTTCTATTTTAGTCATATTTTTATATTTTTAGTTATATATATTTAATTAAATTATTTAAAACATTATTTCTTTTTATATTTATTTATCTATATAATTATTCTATTCTATATATATATATATTTATTTATATATTCAGATTTTTTCTTTAAGTTTTTTGGATATTTTCTCTTTATATAAATTTAATTGAGTTATATCTATGCCTAAACCTTAAAAACCTAATCTTAAAGATCTAGACGTAAAATATGTATATTTTTGTACACATGTGTATATAGATAGGTGTATAAGTATATGTGTGTATGTGTATGTGTATATATATTCACTCTGATTAAAATGATTAAAATTAAATCTATTTTTATATATTTAATCATATATATTAAATTTATTTCTTTAAAACACTAGTTCTTTTTATATTTATTTATCTATATAATTATCCTATTTTATATATATACTTACTTATTTATTCAGATTTTTTCCTTAATTAATCCTATCTTTAGATATTCAATTATATATATTAAATTAGATATATTTAATTAAATTATTTAAAACATTCATTAGTTCTTTTTATACTTATTTATCTATATAATTATCCTATTTTATATATATATTTACTTATATATTCAGATTTCTTCCTTAATTTTTTTCTATATTTTCTCTTTATATAAATTCAATTGAGTTATATATATTCCTAAATCCTAAAACCCTAATCTTAAAGATCTAGACCTAGATTATTAATATTTCTGTATGCATGTGTATCTACATGTATATATGTATTATATGTGTATGTGTATGTGTGTATATATGTTATGTAGGTGTTAAAACCCTAAAACCCTAATCACTAAGACTTAGACTTAAACCTAAAATACTAAAATCTAATTACTTAAACAACTATAAAAATCTAAACCCCTACTCCTATTTTATATATATGTTTATGTATATATTCATAATCTTTTCTTATTTTTTTCTATGTTTTTCCTTAATATAAATGTAATTGAGTTATATGTATGCCTAAATCCTAAAACCCTAATCTTAAGTATCTAGACCTAAAATATGTATATTTTTGTATACACGTGTATATACATGTATATATGTATTATATGTGTATGTGTATGTATGTGTAAATAGCTTAAAAACCATAATAATATTTTTATATATTTGATGTAAAAAAAACTTCAAAATAAAAAATTTATATATTTAATTAAAACACTAGCTTATGTGTGTGTATATATATTTAATAAAAACACTAGCTTATATGTGTATATTTAATTAAAACACTAGCTTATGTGTGTGTATTTTAATTAAAGGCTGGGAGAGTAGGCCAAGGACGAACTTCCTTCGAAACAAATTAAGATGTGGATGTGGCTAGATTCAAGCCCAAGCCACAACCAAAAGATACATCAAATTAAGATGGCATTTATCTAGCATCAAATCAAACAATGAAAGAAGTTTTTGGTGATTTCTATCTTCGAAAGTAATCTCTGTTGTATGTGGTTATGAGGTTTTATTTCCAGGGTAGATATCGAGTTTTCCATTGCATTTCTTGTGTATTTGCATGTGCATTAATAAGTATATGCAAATAAGTTCACAATATGCATATATGTGAAGTTGTATGGCTCTTGTGACAACTGCATTGAGGAGTTTCTTTCGAAAGTATAGTGGTAGATCAATTTTATTATCGAATGGAGATAATCATAGTGGGTCTACATCACCAAGGACAATCCAAGGAAGCTGAATGATGCCTTATGGACATTCAATTGCAAGCCTAATGCACAATAGCTAGAAATCCATGTTTGAAGTTGCATTCACCCTCTTCATGGACGAGGAGTTTCTCATATATGAAGCTGCACTCAACTCCTTTGAAGATACAAATGTAAAGCTTATCATCATCAGTAACACATCAAGGCAAGCAGAATTAGCATACAAAAGAAGTCATGATCCATGTTTTGTTGAGCTCGCGCAAAGTTATCTTCACATAACATGAAAGAATGTGGGTCAATATCCATGGAGGGAGTGAATTTGGAGATCCTAGAGAATGGGGGTATCAAGTCTGCAACATTAGTTGAGATTGAGGCAATATTGTTGGTGTGTGCGAGAAGAAACTAACCCTTCCTTGTTGCAAGTCCTTATCATGTTACATTTGAAGCGAGGAGCCTGAAAGGCACGTCAGGAATTGTTTTGAAGTATGAGGACTTAGGTGGTCATGTGCAATACATGGGAAAGCCTTATCCTATTATATATTAAGGTAAGTCTAATGGCCACACAACGTTTTGTCCAAAGAGGATCTGAAAGGGGGTGGCTTGGAGTATCGTTTCATAGACAACTCGATATGCCCAAATAGCATGATGTAGCTATTTGTCCCAATTAGGGTGTTTATTGTATCCTAGTTTTGTCAATAATACATTACATGGGATCTTATTTGTGCTCTTGGTTTGTCTGGTAGCTTGTGGATGATAGGGGAAAATTTTCTTATGAATCACCAAGAATTCTTGGAGAAGCTTTTTAACGAGTTCATTCAAGAAGATATATATATATATATATATATATATATATATATGTGTGTGTGTGAATGTTTGCTTTTTCCAATGATCCGACACATGGACATGCGCATCATATGTATCCACCACTCGACTTCATTGATCATTAGTAAACCGGACTCGACTTCATTGATCATCAATGTATGTCATATCCATCGTGGCGCATTCCTCATATGTATCCGTGTGGGACTCGACTGATCATATGTATCCACCACTGGACTTCATTGATCATTAGTAAACCGTCTCATAAGCATCGAACAATGGATTTCGAAGAGTATGAATGATGGTCCATTGACTACATAATAGATATCTTCGTGTCTTTCTACGCACTGAATCAGCCGCCCATATGTAAAAGTCGTGTTCAATTTTTTTTTAAATAAAGGAAGTTTGGCCTTAGCCTAATCTCCCGGACTTTAATTAAAATAAAGAGAAGAAGTTACAAGTGAATGGGACTAGTGCCCATGGGACCCCCCAAATCCCACAATGCAAGGGAGGAGTATGGCAAGTTATAGGGCATTACATATGAGGCGGATAAAACTATTATCACCCTCATGTGGGACCCATTTGGGTTTCAACTTGTTGTTTTCGAGGAGATAAATACAGTGATGTCTAAACGGTGGCGATCTCTTGACTGGGGAGATTCTTTTACCTAGGAGAAACAAGGATTTCTCGATGGACCATTCCTTAGGAGTTTGGCCAAAATTGACAGCACATCGCTCCCTCCAAATCTTCCAGAGAGTCTCACCTCTGATGGCATTCCACAGCCTCGATGAGCAGCCGATCGCCTCACCCAACATCACTTGTTGCCAGTTGATTTGGTTCGTGAGACTCAATACATGGGTCACGTGATGCCAGATAACACGGGACTTGGGGCAGTCGAAGAACAGGTGAGCTAAGTCTTCGATGCATCGATGGCAACGCTTGCACCATGGCGGCACACCACAGATTTTGTTAGCCCTTGCATTGGTCTAGATACCTTTATGCAAGATCTGTCACATGAGAACGGACTTTTTGACCTCAATTAGGGGGTGCCAAATAGACATGAATTTTAGCTCCCACCGAAGTTTGGTCCAAGAAAGGCACCATCTCTTGTTAAGGGTGTGGTGAACATCTAAATCCTCTTTGAAGTTGGGGATTCCGAAAAGCTTCTTACCATTGCTCCATTTGAGGCCCTCGAAGCAAGGAAGATCTTGACCGCAGAGAAGGCGGGTAGTTGAGCGGTCCCAAGCTAAACACCTGCTTTGAAGAAGAGTCCATTCCTCAAAGGAAACTCTAAGTCTCGGATCCAATTCTTCGAACCTAATCCACTGGTTGGTCTCTTGTTTCTAGAGTTGTTTCCATTGTTTGAACCCCTTGTTCCATAACCGCCTTGCAGTTTGGAGGTTCCAAGACTCCACCCCCCGAATGCCACTGATCGGGAACCAAATAGAGTCATTTTGTCTTATGCCAGCAGCCCACTTCCACTCATCACTGATTCTGATGAACTGTTTGGCCTTGTTCCAATTCTTCCATAAGGAACACACGAGGCTAGATCCTTTAGGGAAGACCGGGTGGGGGGAGAACAAAAGCATGAGAATCCCTATGTCCTTCCAACTAGGGTGGCCAACTAAGGTAAGGTCTTCTGAGTTCCTGAAGATCAATTTAGCCCAAGAGGACTCCCTATTACTCCAAGCCTTGATAAGCCACTTTGCCGCCAACTTGTGAGCCAACCCAACAATATCCAAAATTCCCAAGCCCCCTGAGTCTTTAGGGCTAATGCAAGTTTCCCATTTGATTTTGGGAATCCCCCTCCTGTTGGGGTCCCCAGTCCAAAGGAAGTTTCTGCAGATTCTTTCCACTTTGGCCAAGTCTTTCTCCTTAGGTCTCCAACACGAGATAAAGTAAATAATTGTAGACAGCATAAATGTGTTAACAACCATAGCACGTCCTGCTAGGTTGACTTGCATACCTTTCCAATGATTCAGCTTCCTATCCAGCTTGGATAGCACCCAGTTCGAGCGTTGGTCCATTGAGATGTTGAATCCCATCGGAATGCCAAGGAGACGGAAGACTTGACCGCTAGGGATAACTTGACACCCTTGATCCACCAACAATTGGGGAGTATGTCCGCTGATTGCTCTAAAAGCAGTTTTACCATGGTTGATTTTTGAGCCTGATGCTATAGGCAGCTGAGCCCATTCGAGGAGATAGCGAATAGTAATGGAGCAAGAGGGCAGCCTTGCCTAATTGATCTTTTTAAACGAATGGGCTCAGAGAGCTTATTGTTGATGTTTATTCTAGTTGAAGCATTTCCAAGAAGAGTGGAGACCATCTTCGTGAACTTTTGGCTGCATCCAAGGTCTTTCAATGATTGAAGAATAAAGTCCCATTCCAATCTGTCATACGCTTTGTCGAAGTCGATCTTAATGAATACCAGATCTTGAGCGGACTCCTCAGCAAAAGCAAGGCCTTCCCAAATATCGATAATTGCTTCAAGTATAGATCTACCTTTGATAAAACCTTTCTGGTCCTCACACAGCCATGACTTTAAATGACAAGAGATTCTGTTGGCGAGAACTTTTGCAATTATCTTGTATCCTGTTTGGAGCATGGTAATCGGACGCCAGTTTTCAATTTTGTTCTTATCTCCCCGTTTGTGCATTAACTTGATGATGCCGTTATTCAGGCACTCAGGGAGGGCACCGAATGAGAGAGCCTCTTGCCACACGAGGCGCAGTGGGGTGGCCACCTGATGTTTGAAGGACTTGAAAAATTCATTGGTAAGGCCATCCGGACCCGGGCTTTTCCCATTGGGAAGTGCATCAATAACCTCGATAATTTCATTCTCGGAGATGTTAGTAGCCAGTAGAGCCATCAAGTTCTGTGGGATTCTGGTTTGAGCAGCCCTTGAGATGGTGGCCATGGAGTCGCGCCTGTGGGGGGAGAGAGGAGTCGAGACCCCGAGAAGATTGGTAAAGTGCTCGACGATGAAAGATCTATTCTCCACTTCTGGGCAACATTCTGTTCCATTGTTATCGACCAATAGGGGGATGGATTCCCTAGCTTGTTTCCTTTTACAAATCTCTTTCGTTGGTTTGTCGGCCTTCCCTGCCCACCAATCTTTGAAGAAAATTTGAAGATTTTTTCTTTGAACCTCCTCCTCTAATCTTAATCTTCCCCTGATTTTCAAGAGACCTTGTTGGCAATGTAACTTACCTTTGTTCACCTCTTCTTCAAGCCGTGAGAGCCTCCGGTACACCGTTTCTCTTCTTTTTTTTCGGATTTCTCTTAAAGCCTTTTGAGTCCTGATTAGAATTTTTTGAGTCCTTTCTACCGCGCTTCTCCAGCACTTAGCCGGTTCATTATAGTGAGCAAAGGCATCTGCCCACACCACAGAAATTTCTTGGTGGACAGAGGGGAGGGATAACGATGTCTGACAAGCATGAAACCAAGGAGATTTCTGGAACATGGGAATCGGTTTGAAAGACAGAGTAATCGGATAGTGGTCTGAGATAGTCAGGTCCATGTGTTGGGAAATCGAAGGAATACCCCACTGAAGGATGGTGTTCTGATCGACGTAGCATCTATCAAGTCTTGCTTTCCTCAAAGAGTCCCCCGATTGGAGATTTGACTAGGAGAACCCCTTCATGTCTTTCACCTCGACCAGGTCGAGATGGAGCTTGATTTTATCCCATATCTCTTTCTCCTGACCGTCAATAATTTTTCCTTTGTTATTCCATCGCTCCTCAGGAAACTCAACCATGTTGAAATCCCCACAAATCAGAACATTGTGTGAGAGGGAGTCGAGGGAAGCCCAAGTATCGATTCTATCTGCTTCACCATTAGGGGCATAAATTGAGACCACAGTGAACTGGAAAGGGACCCCGAGAGAGGCAGCAATCCAACGATGATTCCGACCTTCAAAAGTCAAGGTCACATTGCCAGACAAGGAGTGACTGATGCCGATAGAAGCACCCCCCGTCCCTCTAGGGTGAGAAGTGGAGAACCAAAGGTGGTTCGGAGAAATGCATGTAAGCTGTTTCTGGAGATCCTCTCTGTCGATTTTAATCTCTTGTAAGCAAATAAAGTTAGGGGCGAAGCACTTGTCTTTGAACCACTGGCCAAGAATCGAAGCTCTTGACGAGTCAGACAGACCCCTGACGTTTAGAGATGTGAATTTCATTAATGATGGTTGCCCTCTTTGAGGGGAGGGACCCGATCTTTTTTCTTCTTGTGGTCTTCTTTTTTCCTCCCTACTTCTTGACTTAGGATCCTACTCTTGAGGGGGCTCTTCCAAGGCATGCCGGAAGGTTGTTTTCCTTTAAGCTTTGACTTTTGTTGCGGTAATCTTGGAAAGCATACTGGGAGGGTAGGACCAAGGGCGGAGCTTTCGCTATCTGGGTTGTCTTCATTGCTGGTAGTGAAACCTTCCTCTTTACTCGTGGTATAACCTTCTTGGTTGTCTTCTTTGCTGGTGGAGCACCCAAGAGTATTATCAGTGGGGTCTTCTTCAAAGTGGTTGTCCCCTGGGAAGTCGACCTCATTAATCTCTTTTTCTAGGTTACAGTATATGTTATTCGAGGGGGCAACTGTCGTAGTATTCCTTGCTGTTGATCTTCGAGGGCTAACTTTCCTCCTGCGTCTCACTTCAGTGAATCCTTCTGAATCCGTCTCAGCAATGCGAGTTCCCTCTTCTTCCTCCATTGGAGGGGGATGATCCGGAGTGTCATCATGGGGGAGAGGGTCTAGGGTCCCATCTGGTTTAAGCTTGTTTTTGTAGGTACTTTTCTTCAGGGGGCAATCTTTGATCCTATGACCTTGATGCCCGCACCGGAAGCACGCGTTAGGCAAATTCTTATAAGTAACCTCTTGTGTCGAGGTCTTGTCATCACCACAGTTTATGGAGATTTTCGAGGGAAGGACCTGGTTCAGGTCTGTTTCAACGCAAATCTGTGGATGCCATCTCGCATTGAAGGAATGTTGAGCACCATCGTAGATTAACCCCCCAACATCCTGTCTTGCGACCATCGGGCGATCGATCGATGAGACGATTTCACGAAGTAATCCATACAGGAAGAAAGGCAGATTGGGAAGTTCCACCCAAAGCGGGTAACAAAGAGGCTTTGATCTGTTCGGGACAAAGTCTGGGGTCCACTTAAAAAGGCAAAGGGTGGACCGGCCCACTTGCCAGGAGCCGGCTTGTAGGGCTTGGAAAGCCATCTCTTTGTTCTCAAAAACTAGAAGCAGGTGATTCGCCGGCAGGAATTGACATTTGGACACGATTAGGTCACCCGGGAACCACTCCTTGCGAAGCCACGTTCTCACACTTTCAAGAGGGGGCCTAGGGCCAAACATTTGACCGATCAGGCACATTTTCATCAGTTCTTCTTGCTTTGCCGCCATAGACTCCTTGCATAAAGAGACCTCTGGGGGCGCGACGTCCACTGGGACGGAATCCAACTCAAGGGGGGACACAGACTGAGGGGGAGCCACATTGTTCAAGACAAACGAGGGAAAAAGGGTCGGCATCTTGTCGACTGAAGCCGTTTGCGGAAAAGAACAATACAACTATAGTAAACACACTCTTTGAAGAGCGAATGCGATAGAGCAATAAACTCGTGAAAGGCTCAAAAGGACTTGAACACGATGGCACCTGCTTTTTTTTTTATTCTTAAGTTAGCTTTTAAGATTCAATAGAAAACAATAGAGAGCCACATCGCGATGGGAGACAAAAAGAGCTGCCGGCTGGACGTTTCTTTTTTTTTTTCTATTGTTTTCCTCTTTTCTCTTTCTCTTTTTTTTTTTCTTTTTAACTTTTTCTGTCCCCTTCTTCGAGCGCAGAGGCGTGTGACGCAAGACACTTTAGCATAGGAAAGCCTTGAAGTTTAATTCAACAGCGGGCGCTCCCTTATCGCACAGAATAAACGACGGAGGCCCAAGAGGCCCACCCGCGAACGGCCCTGAAAAGGTGCGATCGTCCCTGGAAGAGCGCGATGGCCGCTTTCAACTTTTGAAAGATAAAAGGAGTTGTACTTGCAAGAAGCTGAAGCGCGCGACGGTCAGAAGTACCATCGCGAAATGCCCTGGGCCACAGGCGGCACTCCGGATAACGATGCAGGTCGCGCTCGCGAAGGTCCAGACCTGAAGAGTGCTCGCGCTCGCGATGGTCCAGATTTGAAGGGTCGCGATGGTCTGTCCTCGGGAATCGTGCCCGATGCGAGTGAGCACTTAAGCGAATAGGAGCACAATGACGGTGGCCATGAGCCACACCGCCGCGATGGGCAGCTAGGCACCATCGCGACGAGGCAAAAGACCACACAGGCGATGGTCCACCAATGGAACAGTCAACCGCAAGCGGATTGGTCACCCAAGCCAAACACTCACCGACGTACACTCAAGTCGTGTTCAATTGCAACTTGCAATCAACTATGCAATAATTCGCAACTTTCATTTCCGCACGCCCATGTGAAGTATAAAGTTGCAAACCCAAGTCCAAGGGGCAGCCCATCGGCTCGAACCCGCTTGAAACTTGAGCTTGCGTGAAGAGAAGTCCAAAGGCCTTTGCCCGAGAGTAACCCGAAACGAAGGGACTCCAAATTAAACGCGCGGAAGCTCACAAACAAAGATAGAACGGCCCGAAGGCCTACGCATGCGGAAGCGACTTAGAATTTCCCCAAGTAGTTGAGAACGGCCGCACGTAGACAAACGTGTTCTCGCGATGAAACGCACAACCAAGTGCGGAGCGGACGTTTAGTCCTAAACCGAAACGGGGAGGCCGTCATGCTCAAGCCAACCCCAAAGGGGCCTCAACCCGAAGATACGAGGTGGCCGGCCTAGGCGTGCCAACCTCCCGGCTCATAACCATCAAGGAACCCAAGACCCGCAGAGACGTGACGGGGGACGCTCCCGTTGCCGGGCATCTACCCACGATTCTAGAGACAATCGACGTTCTCCAAAACGGTGAGGAAGGGAAGGCTCGGCACCTACGTCCATAGTGCTTCTTAGCCCGCACGTTGGAGGCACTCCAGTCCGGTCGGCCGTGCAGAGGATGTCACGGAACCCACTCCCCTTATAGTTGCGCACAATTCGGCGCAGCAGGGAATACCACCCAAGCACCAAGATGGACTGGATAGAAATACAGGGCAGTCACAGCCCATCATGGTCTTGCATGAGGGAGATGCATGGTCTTGCATGAGGGAGATGATATATTTTCCGCCTCATTTGTAATGCCCTCTAGCTTACCGATCTTATCCCTTGCATTGTGGGATTAGAGGGTCCTTGTACGGTCCATTCACTTGTAGCTTTTCTTCTATATCTTAATTAAAGTCTGGGAGAATAGGCCAACGACGAACTTCCTTTAAAAAAAAAAACAAAAACAATGCTCAATGCAATGAACACTGCATTGACTCCTCTTACTGAAGAACTGAACGACTGATTGCAGCTAAAGCCTAGCAGTTCGTTACTTTTAGCTAGATGCATTTAATGCAAAAGACTCCGCCCCAGTCGACATCGTGACGTGCATTGACTGAGTTAATAATGATCGGTGGGATGGTTGTCAACGTCGAAAGCAAGTACTGCCCAATGCCCACGTTCGCATTAAATTGAGTAGATTCGTTCGCATTAAATGCAAGGAACTGGTTACTGAAATCAGTCGTCCACTTCTTCTGGAAGAGGGAGGGAGTCAAAGATTACAGCATGCCAGTATCTGCTTTGGAAGCAATTGGGACGCGATGTAGGTTGTCTCTCTATTTCTTTTTTTTTTTTTGAGACAATAGGAAAGGAGAGTAAATTAATGAAAAATGTTACAAAGTATACAGGAAGCAGAGATCCCACCACAAAACTAGCAGATTTTTCTCCTGTTGGTAGTACTCTCTCCTGCAGATTTTGGTCTATGTGGATGAAGGTCAAGACCTGCTTCTCCCCAAGCTCCAAATATTCTTCTAACATTAATTTTTTTTTGCAGGAATCTCCTTGGCTGGGTTGGATTGCATTATGGAAGAACAAAAATATTGGCATTAGAGAGCATAAATGTTTCAAACTGGGAATTAGAAACTGGGCTTGGTTCCTCAATAATGGGGAGTTGATCTCTGATAATTCTATCCGTGCCCTGACACAATGCTCTTCTGGTTGCTTTCAGATCTTGTTGGAGATGAAGTTCCTCTTGAAGGAAAAGTTGGAGGAGTGCAGGATTAGCAACATTCACATCAAGGACATTGCTAAAGATATGTGGCAAAGCTTTAAAGCCAACAAAGGCTCTGTTCTCTGTGTGATTAACAAGCTGAATAAGAGATGGGGTTGCAACTGGTCGGCCATCCAGTGGAGATATAGGTTTAAAGCTATTTGGGCTTTCCCTCTCAACATCAAACATTCCTTCTTGGAATGGTTGATCTTGCATAATGGTCTATGGACAGGCAACAGGGCTAAAAGAGTAAATCCAAATAATGGAAAATGTTCTCTGTGTAGCAGGGAAGAGGATTTAACCCATCTGTTTATCAATTGTTGGCATGCCAGACAGTTCTGGAGTCTGCTTGATCCCATTCTGGCAATAAAAAAGATCCCCCAATTTGGTGTTAGTGAAATCCTTCTTAGCTGCTGCAATAATCTTGATCTTGTTCTCTGGAATCTATGGAGGGGGCATATCTTATGGTATATATGGATCAGCAGAAATCAATCGTTGTTTAACAGTGGCAAAAAAAATTTTTTGTGTGCCCTCAGGAAAACTTTGTATCTTACTGGTCTACATAGTCTTCAAGCTATTAAAATTGCCCCCCATGATCTTAATGGCACTATCAAATCCTTGCCTCCTTCTAAATGGAGGAAAGCTCTTCTTGAGTGCTACTCCCAAGACAGATTCATTATGGTCTGTAATTTGTAACCCCTAGTTTTGTGGTGGGTTGTCTCTCTATTTATGAGATGTCATATGGTATTGTATTGTAGCACGAGCTACGGTTTTTGTTAGAGACGAGACAACTCAAGTCAGGAAATAGCTATTAGCCATTCCTCTCATTTCCCGTAGGGACCATGGTTACTAGTTTCTACCGTGGCGTAGTTGGATATAGATAAACACCAACATACGTAAGACATGATGTTTGATAGAGCTCGTACCATGCCCTCAGATAGAGCTGAGAAAGGATCCGATCTTTTGACGTTAGACAAGCTGGCGACCACCCCATCGACCATCCATCAGTAAGTCAATGTTTTTTTTTTTTTTTCTTAAAGGCAAACCTCGGACGAATCCTACTGTTCCTTTTGGCTTGAATTAACGAAAACAGCAAAAACAAACTTTGATCTTTTTCGACAGCACAAATTGTAGAATGCAGATCCGAGAAGAGTGGATGATTAGGCGTGAAGCCTAGAGATGGATTGATAGGGCTTGCACATGAGGCGATCGGTGGTCTCGCCGTATGTCGGGTAGAATCTCCTCTTTTTCGATCACTCAAAAACCGCCAAGCCAACTCAGTGGTGCCCATTAGCACCAGTTTGTTCGGATGACCCAAAGCCCAGCCACACAATGTTTTAATAAGTTTACTTATTAATGACGTCTATTTGTAGAAAGTCAGCACTCGAGCCTTTGTGCAACAATATCTGAAAATACGAACAATGATAATAATAATAGTGTCAATAATAACAATAAAACAATGATAATACATAGATGATAGAAGACGATATCTAGATATGCGATAGAAACTACGCTGAAAGATGGAATTCTATTGTTATTTGGCTTGTGAATGACTTCAAAGCTTGTAGATGCATTACTACCAACAAACAGCTTTTCTTTACCTTTCTTGGATGTGGTTGACGAATTTTCTGGACTAAAATTTCTTCGGAATCTTCCAGTGCATGGA
This sequence comes from Ceratopteris richardii, assembly GCA_020310875.1. NCBI lineage: Eukaryota > Viridiplantae > Streptophyta > Polypodiopsida > Polypodiales > Pteridaceae > Ceratopteris > Ceratopteris richardii. The sequence goes on from CM035427.1 coordinate 2,104,339, forward strand.
TTGGAGTTGGGATTATTGATTGATGATGCATCTGGTCCACTCAAAACTTGAGATTTTGCACTCAACTTTTCAGCATTTTCTTTTTCATTTAGTTCAAGACTAAGTCTATCTTGAGTATCTGCATAGAAGCTTGAGATATCATTAAACCCCACATCTCTGCTTATCATCACCTATCATGTGAGCCGATTATAACATTTATATCCCTTTTGCTTAAGGGAGCACCCAATGAAGATACATTTTATTGCTCTTGTATCAAGCTTCATCCTCAACTCATATGCAATACAACCAAATACTTTGATATGTGATAAGTTTGGCTTTTTACCTCTGCTTCTCTTTAGGTGTAACTCGATGTATAGTACTACTTACAATTCTGTTCTTGATGTATTCAGTAGTGTGCACGACTTCTACCCAATAAGAATGAGTCATATTCTTCTCATCCATCAAGGCTCCTTCTATTTCTACAATATGTCTATTTTTGCATTCAACAACACCATTCTATTATGGTGTGTACCTATATGAAAAGTGACGTCGAATTCCATGACTTTTAAGGAAATTGTTGAACTCATTTGACATGTACTCACCTCCTCCATCAAACCTTAACGTCTGAATATAATTTCCTATCTGCTTTCCACCATAGCCTTAAAATTTTGGAACTTGTTGGGGGATTCTTAGACAAGAAGGGACTTGAGTGTTTGTAGGAGAAAAGGGGAAGACCAGAAGAGAAAATACACACTGGAAGCCTCTGTTGATTGATTACCATAAGACAAATACAAGGTTGAAGCACAATACAACCAATGCTTATGTGCAGAAATCCCACAGAGGGCTCAATTACAAAATACGAAATACCCAAGGGACTTTTTGCTCCCGGCCTCCTCTGCACCAAACCTCCACCTTCTACAAGCCTGTTCTTGTGCACACCTTGCACCAAGCTTCCCTAAGGGGGAGGGATGGATACCTTCTGTCGGCGCGCGCAAACTTCAGTAAGACCTTGGGATCCTTGGGGACAAGCTTAGCATCCCTGTGCACACTTCCTTGGTCACTCTTCATGCACACCTTGCACTTCACTTCTCTGCGTCGCACACTGTGTGTCTCTTGCACTTCTCTCTCTTGCTCAACTTAGACTATGCTCCCCTTGCTTACTCTAGAATTGTCCAAGAATGGTCCTTGCCTTGATTTGAGTGTGTCGATTCACGTACGCTCCTAACAACAATAGTATCTTGGTGCTCACTTTGATGTCCTAAGATTGTCTTTACAAGTGGCAGCCAACGAATACCTGTTTTGTCCTCTAGTGACTTTAGACTAAAACCAAAAATTTTAATGGGGGGGCCATACTTTCACTTCTGCGTACGCTGCCGCTTCACATACTTTCACATGAGGCGATCGGTGGTCTTGCCGTATGTCGGGTAGAATTTCCTCTTTTTCGATCACTCAAAAACCGCCAGGCTAACTCGCTGGTGCCCATTAGCACTAGTTTGTTCGGATGACCCAAAGTCCAGCCACACAATGTTTTAATAAGTTTACTTCTTAATGACGTCTATTTGTAGAAAGTCATCACTCGAGCCTTTGTGCAACAATGTCTGAAAATACGAACAATGATAATAATAATAGTTTCAATAATAACAATAAAACAATGATAACACATAGATGATAGAAGAGGATATCTAGATATGCGATAGAAGCTACGCTGAAAGATGGAATTCTATTCTGAATTCTATTGCTATCTGGCTTGTAGATGACTTCAAAGCTTGTAGATGCATTACTACCAACAAACAGCTTTTCTTTACCTTTCTTCGATGTGGTTGATGAATTTTCTGGACTAAAATTTCCACGCAATCTTCCACTGCATGGATTGGAGTTGGGACTATTGATTGATGATGCATTTGGTCCACTCAAAACCTCAGATTTTGCACTCAACTTTTCAACATTTTCTTTTTCATTTAGTTCAAGACTAGGTCTATCTTTGGTATCTGCATAGAAGCTTGAGATATCATCAAACCCCACATCTCTACTTATCGTCACCTGTCATGTGAGCGGATTATAACATTTATATCCCTTTTGCTTAAGGGAGCACCCAATGAAGATACATTTTATTGCTCTTGTATCAAGCTTCATCCTCAACTCATATGCAATACAACCAAATACTTTGATATGTGATAAGTTTGGCTTTTTACCTGTGCTTCTCTTTAGGTGTAACTCGATGTACAGTAGTAGTTACAATTCTGTTCTTGATGTATACAGTAGTGTGCACGACTTCTGCCCAATAATAATGATTCATATTCTTCTCATCCATCAAGGCTCCTTCTATTTCTACAATATGTCTATTTTTGCATTCAACAACACCATTCTATTATGGTGTGTAACTATATCAAAAGTGACGTCGAAATCCATGACTTTTAAGGAAATTGTTGAACTCATTTGACATGTACTCACCTCCTCCATCAGACCTTAACGTCTGAATATAATTTCCTATCTGCTTTCCACCATAGCCTTAAAATTTTGGAACTTGTTGGGGGATTCTTAGACAAGAAGGGATTTGAGTGTTTGTAGGAGAAAAGGGGAAGACCAGAAGAGAAAATACACACTGGAAGCCTCTGTTGATTGATTATCGTAAGACAAATACAAGGTTGAAGCACAATACAACCAATGCTTGTGTGCAAAAATCCCACAGAGTGCTCAATTATAAAATACAAAATACCCAAGGGACTTGTTGTTGCGGGCGTCCTCTGCACCAAACCTCCACCTTCTACAAGCCTGTTATTGTGCACACCTTGCACCAAGCTTCCACTAAGGGGGAGGGATGGATACCTTCTATCGATGCGCGCACACTTCAGTAAGACCTTGGGATCCTTGGGGGACAAGCTTAGCACCCCTCTGCACACTTCCTTGGTCACTCTTCATGCACACCTTGCACTTCACTTCTCTGCGTCGCACACTGTGTGTCTCTTGCACTTCTCTCTCTTGCTCGACTTAGACTATGCTTCCCTTGCTTACTCTAGAATTGTCCAAGAATGGTCCTTGCCTTGATTTGAGTGTGTCGATCCACGTACGCTCCTAACAACAATAGTATCTTGGTGCTCACTTTGATGTCCTAAGATTGTCATATCCATCAATGTATGTCATATCCATCGTGGCGCATTCCTCATATGTATTCCGTGTGGGACTCGACTCATCATATGTATCCACCACTGTAGTTCATTGATCATTAGTAAACCGTCTCATAAGCATTGAACAATGGATTTCGAAGAGTATGAATGATGGTCCATTGACTACATAATAGATACCTTCGTGTCTTTCTGCGCAGTGAATCAGCCGCCCATATGTAAAAGTCGTGTTCAATTGCAAGTTGCGATCAACTATGCAATAATTCGCAACTTTCATTTCCGCACGCCCATCATGGTCTTGCATGAGGGAGATGATATATTTTCCACCTCATTTGTAATGCCCTCTAGCTTACCGATCTTATCCCTTGCATTGTGGGATTGGAGGGTCCCTTGGAGGGTCCCATTCACTTGTAGCTTTTCTTCTATATTTTAATTAAAGTCTGGGAGAATAGGCCAAGGACGAACTTCCTTTAAAACAAAAAAACAAAAACAATGCTCAATGCAATGAACACTGCATTGACTCCTCTTACTGAAGAACTGAACGATTGCAGCTAGAGCCTAGCAGTTCGTTACTTTTAGCTAGATGCATTTAATGCAAAAGACTCCGCCCCAGTCGACATCGTGACGTGCATTGACTGAGTTAATAATGATCGGTGGGATGGTTGTCAACGTCGAAAGCAAGTACTGCCCAGTGCCCACGTTCCTTACCAGAGAAATGTTCTGAGCATTCGTTCTGAACGTTGCATTGTTGCCCACTTCTGAGTGGGTCCAATGATCTCTCGAGTCCTACAAATGGAGGAATCCAGAAGGCTCCAGCTCATGGCATTTGGATGCTATCCAATTGACATGACATGGAAATTTGGCCATAACTCACAGCCTCCGACAAGAACTCGTACCATTGATTATTAAGTGAATGTCTCTAAAGAACGACAATAGGCATTGTTTTTTTGTTTTGGAGAATACAGGAAAATTCAAATTGATGCAGGAAATAAAAAGGTACAAAGGGCCTTCCAATAGGAAGGAAAACCTTACATCATAAGACCTTCAATATGCCACCTGATGAAGACTATCATACTATCTCTAGTACTATTTGGAGATTGGAGCAATTTGGATCCGCTAACAAAAGAAAGAAGCTAACCCTAGCTCCTCGCTTCTCCTGTGTCGCGGGTCGCTCTGTGAGTGGTTGCCCCCCTAGAGGGGGGCCTGTTGGACTGCTTCCTCACCGTTCCTATGGCGCTCCATGAGGCGCTTAGGAATGGAATAGCCAGCTCAAATGATTCGATTGGCACGATTAACTCCATGCTTAATCCTGTGTTTGACTCCAGCTGTTTTAAATCTGGTCTGCCCTCTAGTACCAATGAATCTTTTGATCGCTGTAACTTGCAGGTAAACCATATCTCTTTGCCATCCCCACAAAGGCATGTTGGTCAGTCGTATGCGACTGCTGTCCAGTCCACGGCTCAAGCTCCCTTTTCTATGTTCAATGCTCAAGGTCTGACAGGTATGCACGCTTCCCTTAACTCTAACTGTGGTAGACAAGGGAAAGAAAAAATTTCTGAGGTTGTCTCTGAGCATAAGAACTCCCCTCATTTTATTAATTTGGAAGATATTGAAGCGGATAAGGATGATTGCACTCTTATTATTGATAGTTCCTCATTAGATTCTTGGAATAACCATCTGCCAGAGAAAGTAGTGATTGGTCTCTGCCATGGTCCTCGGCCTGCTCAGGAAAATCTTAAAAACTGGATGAAAATCAATTGGGAAAGCAGAGGTCTATTTGTTAAACATATACAATACCTCCCCAATAATTACTTCCTCTTCTTTTTTGAAGATGCTCATAATGCAATGCAGGTTATTGCTGAGGGTCATTGGATTATTAGGAATACTCCTATTTCCTTCTTCAAATGGTATCCTGGTTTTAACCCTAGGGGAGCCAAACCTACTAAGGTGCCTGTTTGGGTAGAATTTCCTGACTTGCCTGTTGAATACTATCCCTGGCTACAACAGTTGGGAAACCTCATTGGTAAAGTCTTGGGACAGAAACCAAAAAGTGGATTCAATCCTAAATGGGACCTGCAAATGTTGATTGAAGTAGACATTTCTAAGAATATTAAATTTGTGTTAGTTTTAAAGAATTCTGAAGGTCTAAAACTGCATGAGCAAAAATTCTATTATAAGAACCTTCCTAATGCCTGTTTTCATTGTTATAAGCAAGGTCATCTGATCAGAGATTGTTCTAATCTGATGGTAACTAAAGACAATATGCATTGTTGACGACGTCATATTGTCCATTTGAGTAGATTCGTTAGCATTAAATGCAAGGAACTGGTTACTGAAATCAGTCGTCCACTTCTTCTGGAAGAGGGAGGGAGTCAAAGATTACAGCATGCCAGTATCTGCTTTGGAAGCAATTGGGACGCGATGTAGGTTGTCTCTCTATTTCTGAGATGTCATATGGTATTGTATTGCAGCACGAGCTACGGTTTTTGTTAGAGACGAGACAACTGAAGTCAAGAAATCGCTATTAGCCATTCCTCTCATTTCCCGTAGGGACCATGGTTACTAGTTTCTACCGTGGCGTAGTTGGATATAGATAAACACCAACATACGTAAGACATGATGTTTGATAGAGCTCGTACCATGCCCTCAGATAGAGCTGAGAAAGGATCCGATTTTTTGATGTTAGACAAGCTGGCGACCACCCCATCGACCATCCATCAGTAAGTCAATGTTTTTTTTTCTTAAAGGCAAACCTCGGATGAATCCTACTGTTCCTTTTAGCTTGAATTAACGAAAACAGCAAAAATGATTGATCTATGTTATGATTGATAATCATTGGGATGGCTAAGATATTAATGGGACTTTGAGTGAGAAAATTCGTAGATAAGCACGGTATGAGATGCGATGACGAGGAGCATTAATCATCAATAGTCACTTTATGAAGTGAAAACTTCAAGAATATTCTCGGCCCTTCTAAACCTGAGCATCCTCAGATGCGCCACATGTGTCGAAAACAAAATCATACACGAGCATTGTATTCGTCAAGAAAATGATTTTTCTTTTAATTTTCAAATCTATGAAAAATAAGCGTTTGACTAAGCTTTGTGTTCCCATGAACAGTTATATGAAATTGTAATACTTTGAATAAAATACTTCAAGTAATTAGAGTGGCATAAAGCTTTTACAAAACAACTATATATTCCCGTAGAGTTCTTATTTGAATTCACTCCTTTAGTCCGTACTTGGAATCCAAAACTTATAATCCGTTGAACCAAACCTCCAACCTTTTTTGTATACTAGCTAGTTCATTGATGTAACAAACACATACTAGCCAAGAATGTTTTAGCGTCATAAATTCTTCAAAGCTTTAAGTTTGTTCACACCATCTAGCACTTTATTAAGAATTTTATTTTGTTATTCAAGTTTTTCATTTTATTTGTGATTCATGAAACGTTCGTTTTCTCTCATTTGTTTCAGTTGACTAGGTTTCTTTTTCATTTTTATAATTCATATGGTCATTTAATGTCTAGTCGTGCATTCTATTTAATGTTTGTTTTCTAAACTATCACATGAGCACTAGATTTTTCCCTATCACTAAAGTCCGCAAGATCTCAAAACTATAGTTTCAGTTAAAGGATCAACCACGCAAGGGAAATAATGCAAGATTATTACAAGAAGTCCCACAAACTCCGATGCGATAGGTGTGCATAACTAGACTCGACAGGACACAAGAGATCTCACAACTCGTGATTGTGGGTTTGGAACTCATTGGATTCTTATTGTGGAATTCACAAGGCTTGGTTTGTTCTTTTAATATCTTCCAAGATCTAGACATTCATAGCTCATATTTTTTTCTTAAGTTCCTCATATGTGCTACTAGAAAAAGATGATGATGGTTATTGTCAATCTAGCACAATGGAAGTGCCACCATGGTGAAGATTCACGTCATGAATGTCAATCCATAGAGAAATGCACAAGTCCATGAGTAAGAAGCACATTAACATGCACACACATACACATATGCACATACAAGGTAGAACAGAGAGTAGAACAATGGAATCTTTCATTTCAGATCTCTTCATACAAAGTTTCATAAAAAATCCAACCTGAAAAGTGAGCTCTCTACTTAGCTTTATAAATTCTCATTAGTTGAGGCCTAGTTCAAAGCTACTGTTTGATCTACTTCTAGCCTAGTGTCCTTGGCTTTCACAAATGGATTTATATTTACCAAAAATAGGTACTTACAATCAATTGTAGTGATAAAAGCCATTGTTTATTGGAAATTATGTTTTTGAAAAATTAGTTAGGCCTATGCACTGTAGGATCTTCATTGATTGATCTGCTTATTGAGTCCTTTGCTTGAGCCTTGGCTCTTTTTCTGGCCTTCATGTGTGAGTCTTTCTTGTGTAGTAAGCCCTCCTTGGCTGCTAACACTCTCCCCTCTTGAGTCTATCATCCCTCTCAAATCTTTGTTGGATGCTTTTTTCTATGTAATATTAAGGAAAATGTGCCTCTAACTCATGTTCTTATAGTTCAAGTCTTCATGGAGGTATATCTTGATATCATCCCAATCATGTGTGCCTTGAATTTCCCAATGTGGTGTCCTATAGTTTTCTGAATACAAAGCTTGCTCAAATGCAAATAACTGCAAGATGCGGGTGGGTTTGGAGATAGAAAGCTCATTATAATGGTATTTCTCGAAGCCTGGCATAACCATATCTTTGAATGTTTGCTTGTTGCAGGCTTGGAGATACTTGATATCAAACATATATAGACTTTATAGAAGGGCATGCGATCATATCATAGACTAGATCAAAGTTTCCATTGTCAAATGTAGCTATAAATATACGTGGAGCTTTGACATTTTGATATGTCTTGAAAATGACTTGTATTATTTTCTAACCACTTCTGCATAGGCTCATAATTAACTATGCAAAACTTCATTGCCTTCTCTCTGAAAGCTACATCCATTTTTCTTTGCAATCCTTTACCTTGTGGTTCATCACCTATGAGACGAACATCTTGCGATCTGACATATGTAGAAACTCAGTTATGAGTACAAGAGACTCTTGGACAAGCCATCCCTCTGCTATGCTACCCTCTGGACATGCTCTGTGTCAAACAAACCCTTTTAATGTCTTCATAAAGTGCTCTAAGAAGAACATCTATCCACTATGGACAATTCCTCCTATTGCAACTTCATCTACCACATGAACTAGTAAATGAAGTTGAATACTGAGAATACTTGTGGGAAAGTATTTCTCTACCATACAAACAACCTCGATAACATTGAGTTTTGCACTCTCTATGCTATCTTTATTTTTCTTTTTAGAAGAGATCCACCATATAAAGAACTAATTTTATAAATGTTTCTTCGTACATCCTCTGAAAGACAATCTTTCAGGGCTATAGGGAGCACAAACTGTAAAAACTTGTGCCAATCATGAGACTTGAGCCCTCCAGGATTGTCGTTTTGTGTGAAAGCAGTCTTTAGACACCTCATGCATCTAGTAGGTGTCCGAAACTCTAAAATTAGTTTCCTCACTTGTTGCTCTTCCATCCTGTGAAGCACCCAAGGAGCTCTTGGTAAGGATACTATTCTGTTGGGCTTAGTAATTGCCCAAAACTCTCGCATACGACCTCGATCTTCTATGTCCTCCCTTTGTGCTTTGCTTTCTTTCTTTCTGATCAAAGTTTTCCAAAGAATCTCTCCCACATTCTTAAAAATATGCATCGGGTCTACCAAATGATTGATAAATAATTCACTACAATAAGGGAATTCATGGCAAATGGCAATCATTTCATGCCAAAAATTGGATGTTCTGAATCCCATAGTTGTTTCCAATCGCTAGCTTTCATTTGGTGTTGCGCTTGTCGACCAATTTAATCTTCACGTAAAACATGTCCATCAGGCAAATATCTATGGTGTCGTTCATAGACAATTTTACGTAATGCTTTGGAATAGTGTGCTTCGAGTCGTGGCCCGCATAAGGGACAAGCATGGTAACCCAAAATCGATAAACCTAAACATTCACCATAATCGGGCCAATCATGCATCGTCCACATAAGTATGCCTTGCACTCGCACATCTCGTCTTCTTATAGGTTGAGACATGTCACGCACAGTAATCCCATCCCATAAAATGCGCAGTTGTTCCACAAGTAGTGCAAGATAAACATCCATGTTTTTTACTTTATACTTACCTGGTACAATAAGACCTAATAATAAATGACCTTTCTTTGTGGCCATCCATGGTGGGATGTTATAATTGACCAAACATGCAGGCCATGCGCTCCATGAAGAACTGCATAAACCAAATGGATTCACTCCATCCATAGCTAGGCTTAGACATGTGGACGGAGGCTCACTAACAAACTCTGGCCACTTACTATCTATGTGCTTCCAAGCATCAGAGTCAGCAGGCACTCGCATTACACCATCTGTAGACCTGCTCTTTGTATGCCATGACATTAACTCAGCTATAGATTTGCATCTAAACATGTTCTTAATTCGTGGAATGATAGGAAAGTGGCAAAGAACCTTTGTGGGGATTGCTTCGCCTACAAGGTCTTCTTTAAATCAATTTGATCCACACTTTGGACATACGTGGAGATGCTCATACTCATTCCGAAAGAGGATGCAATCATTCGGACAAGCATGAATTTTGGTGTAATCCATTCAATGGACTGTAAAAGTTTTTTTGCATCTCCATGTGTTGGAGGCATGTCATTGCCCTTTGGCAAAAATTGATCTTTAAGAAGCCGGCAATAAGCAATTAAAACAATATTACTAAATAAAGTTATTTTGATACAACAATCAAAGACAATTTGTTCTCCACTTACCTGAACAATTCAGTGACACTGCTATCTGACCATCCATAAATGGATTGCAGATTGAGCATTGCGAGTGACACACATAGTACAGATATCTTTGCTCCATTGTAAAGTGGTAAATGAGCTAGTCTTTGCATGTTTTCATAATCTTCATCGACTTCTAATCGTGGAAATTTTGTTGTGTCCAACTCTCAATATCTTCTCCACCATCATGAACTTCGTCCATCTCATGAAATGCTTCGAGCATCTCTTCCATATGGTGATTCTATGTAATATTATTAGTACTTGCTTGTACGTCAAAGTCCTTCTTTGTTCTCTTTTATCCACGAGACGTTACTGGTGCAATGTTGTTTGGGTCCATCTGCTCACCGGGGGGACCATGCGAATGGTAGCGTAGGTTTTCTATTCGACTCCTATCAAAGGATCCCTACTATCTAACATGTGTCGTACAAATCTGTCGTCTTCGATAAATTTGATACTTGCAGTGAGTGCAAGGACATGCCATTCTCTCCTCCGGATCCAAAGAAGCCATCTGCTACAGTATGGACATTTTAGATCAATTTTTTTTAATTAAACTTAAAATCATACTCCTAAAGATTTAAACCTGAAATACTAAAACCTAAATACTTAAACACGTAAAAAACCCTAAAACCCTAATCTATATAATTATGAGATTTTATCTATATATTCAGATTTTTTTCTTAATTAATCCTATTTTTGTATATTTAATTATATATATTTAATTAAATTATTTAAAACACTACTTATTTTATATTTATTTATCTATATAATTATCCTATTGTATATATATTTATTTATGTATTCAGATTTCTTTAAATTAATCCTATTTTTTATATTTTTAATTATATATATTTAATTAAATTATCTAAAAGACTAGTTCTCTTTATATTTATTTATCTATATAATTATCCTATTATATATATATATTTATTTATACATTCAAAATTTTTTCTTAATTAATCCTATTTTTATATTTTTAATTATATATTTTTTAATTAAATTATTTAAAACACTAGTTCTTTTTATATTTATTTATTTGTATAATTATTCCATTGTATATATATTTATTTATATATTCACATGTGTATGTGTATGTGTGTATATATGTTCTGTAGGTATTAAAACCCTAAAACGCTAATAAAAAAGACTTAGATTTAAACCTAAAATACTAAAACCTAAATACTTAAACACCTGTAAAAATCTAAACCCCTAATCCTATTCTATATATATGTTTATTTATATATTCAGATTTTTTTCTTATTTTTTTCTATATTTTTTCTTAATATAAATGTAGTTGAGTTATATGTATGCCTAAACCCTAAACCCCTAGGTGTATATACATGTATATATGTATTATATGTGTATGTGTATGTATGTGTAAATAGCCTAAAAACCCTAATCCTATTTTTATATCTTTGATGTAAAAAGAAAACTTCAAAATCAAAAATTTATATATTTAATTATCTATATTCAATTAAAACACTAGCTTATGTGTGTGTGTATATGTGCATGTGTGTATGTATGTCTGTGTGTGAATGTATGCATGTGTGTATATGTGTATGTGTATGGAGTCTTTATTTATATATTCAGATTATTTTTCTTAACTAATCATATTTTTATATTCTTAATTATATATATTTAATTAAATTATTTAAAACATTATTTCTTTTTATATTTATTTATCTATATAATTATCCTATTTTATATATATATTTATTTATATATTCAGATTTTTTCTTGAGTGTTTTTCAATATTTTCTCTTTATATAAATTTAATTGAGTTATATGTATGCCAAAACCCTAAAACCCTAATCTTAAAGATCTAGATGTAAAATATGTATATTTTTGTACACATGTGTATATAGATAGCTGTAAGTATATGTGTCTATGTGTATGTGTATATATATTCACTCTGATTAAAATGATTAAAATTAAATCTATTTTTATATATTTAATCATATATATTAAATTTATTTCTGTAAAACACTAGTTCTTTTTATATTTATTTATCTATATAATTATCCTATTTTATATATATATTTACTTACTTATTCAGATTTTTCCTTAATTAATCCTATTTTTATATATTCAATTATATATATTTAATTAGATATATTTAATTAAATTATTTAAAACATTAGTTCTTTTTATATTTATGTATCTATATAATTACCCTATTATATATATATATATATATATATATATATATATATATATATATATATATATATATATATATATATATATATATGTATATATATATACTTATATATTCAGATTTTTTTCCTTAATGTTTTTCTATATTTTCTCTTTATATAAATTCAATTGAGTTATATATATTCCTAAATCTTAAAACCCTCATCTTAAAGATCTAGATCTAAATTATGTATATTTCTGTATGCATGTGTATCTACATGTATATATGTATTATATGTGTACGTGCATGTGTTTATATATGTTATGTAGGTGTTAAAATCCTAAAACCCTAATCAGTAAGACTTAGACTTAAACCTAAAATACTAAAACCTAATTACTTAAACACCTATAAAAATCTAAATCCCTAATCCTATTTTATATATATGTTTATTTATATATTCAAATTTTTTTCTAAGTTTTTTCTATATTTTTTCTTAATATAAATGTAATTGACTTATATGTATGCCTAAACCCTAAAACCCTAATCTTAAATATCTAGACCTAAATTATGTATATTTTTGTATGCACGTGTATATACATGTATATATGTATTATATGTGTATGTGTATGTTTGTAGCTTAAAAACCATAATACTATTTTTATATATTTGATTTTAAAAAAACTTCAAAATAAAAAATTTATATATTTAATTAAAACACTAGCTTATGTGTGTGTATATATGTGCATGTGTGTATGCATGTGTGTGTGTGAATGTATGCATGTGTGTATATGTGTATGTGTGTCTATGTATGCATGTGTGAGTATATGTGTATGTGTGTGTATGTAGGCATGTGTGTGTATGCATTCATGTGTGTGTGTGTGCAAGCATGTGTGTATGTATGTGTGTGTGTGTGAGTGTATGCATGCATGTGTGTATATGTGTATGTCTGTATGCATGCATGTGTGTATATGTGTGTATGTATGCATGTGTGTACATGTGTGTGTGTATGTATGCATGTGTGTATATGTGTATGTGTGTGTGTGTATGCATTCATGTGTATATGTGTATGTGTGTGTATGTATGCATGTGTGTGTGTATATGTGTGTATGTATGTGTATGTATGTGTATGCATATGTGTATATGTCTGTGTGTATGTATGTGTGTATGCATGTGTGTGTATATATGTGTGTATGTATGCATGTGTGAATATATGTGTGTGTCTGTATGCATGTGTGTGTGTATATGTGTGTATGTATGCATGTGTGTACATATGTGTGTGTATGCATGTGTGTACATGTGTGTGTGTATGTATGCATGCACGTGTGTATATGTGTGTATGTATGCATGTGTGTACATATGTGTGTATGTATCATGTGTTTACATGTGTGTGTGAATGCATGTGTGTATATGTGTATGTGTGTGTATGTATGCATGCATGTGTGTATATGTGTATGTGTGTGTATGTATGCATGCATGTGTGTATATGTGTGTATGTATGTGTGTATGCATGTGTATATGTGTGTGTGTATGTATGTGTGTATGCATGTGTGTGTATGTATGCATGTGTGTATGTATGCATCTATGTATATATGTATATGTGTGTATGGATGCATGTGTGTATGCATGTGTGTATGTATGCATGCATGTGTGTATGCATATGTGTATATGTGTGTGTATGTATGTGTGTATGCATGTGTGTGTATGTATGCATGTGTGTATATATGTGTGTATGTATGTGTGTATGCATGTGTGTGTGTGTGTGAACTATTCAAGGTAGAGTAGTCTCTATGTTGCATCATGCAAACCTCTCACAAGGTTTTTGGGAAGAAGTAGTATTGACTACAGTTCATGTGATTAACCTTTGAGCTAGTACTTCAAAAGGTTTGAAAGTGCCATAAGAGTTATGGACAGGGAAGCCACCATATTATGATCATCTTCGAGTTTTTGTGTGTGAAGCATATATTCATATACCAAAGAATCTTAGACAAAAGTTGAATCATAAGTCAAAGAAATGCATTTTTCTTGGATATGCTCAAGAAGGACAATTTGGATATCGCTTATGGGATCCTGAAACACCGTCAGTGATCAGAAGTAGTGATGTCATTTTCAATGAGTGTAAGATGCATAAACAGCCCATTAAGGAGGTTGAACTGAGAAGAATGGTGTTTGCGGATACTATTCCTCCGATTAGCATGCATAAAAATGTTGCGCATAGGGATGTTCAAGAGAATCTCCATTGAGTTCAATCTGCACATGTTCCAGTTCAGCAACCATTTAGACATTCTACACGTGTCTCACATCCACCTGATAAATATGTTCCAGGTTTAGATTTTGTTATGCTAACAGGTTTCGGTGAGCAGTCTTACTACAAAGAGGCTATGTAGACAGAGGAACATGTCAAGTGGGAGTGTGGCATGAAGAGTGAGTTGGATTCTATACACAATAATGATGCTTGGGATTTGGTACCTTTGCCAAAGGGTAGGAAAGCTTTACCATGTAAATGGGTTTATAAGCTGAAATTCACATCAGGTTCATGGTTGTGAAAACTGCTTTCTTGCATGGAGATCTAACAGATGAGATCTATATGGAACAACTAGTGGGTTATGTAGTTCTTGGCAAGGAAAGTCTAGTTTGTAAGCTTAAGAAGAGCTTGTATGGACTTAAACAGTCCCCTAGACAATGGTACTAAAATTTTGATGCTTCTATGAAGTCTCAAGGCTATTCTTGAAGCAATGAGTATCATTGTTTCTACACAAAGATATGCTCAGATTGCAGCTTGATATGCTTGATACTTTATGTCGATGATATGCTGATTGCTGGGCAGTCCTCTTATGATTTTTCAATTCTTAAAAAGAAGTTGAGTTAGACATTTGATATGAAGGATTTGGGGGATGCCAAACATATTCTTGGCATGCACATTACTCTTGATAGGAGCAAAAGATGCATATACTTGTCTCAAAGTGAGTAGATATCCAAAGTACTTCACATGTTCAATGTGCAGGGTGGAAAGGCATTGAGTACACATTTACCCTCCTATGTGAAATTGAGCAAGGATGATTGCTCCAAATCAGATGAGGAAAAGTAATTCATGAAGGCTATTACTTCTATGAAAAGTACTAAAACTTTGATGCTTCTATGAAGTCTCAAGGCTATTCTTGAAGCAATGAGTATCATTGTTTCTACACAAAGAGATGCTCAGATTGCAGCTTGATATGCTTGATACTTTATGTCGATGATATGCTAATTGTTGGGCAGTCCTCTTATGATTTTTTCAATTCTCAAAAAGAAGTTGAGTCAGACATTTGATATGAAGGATTTGGGGGATGCCAAACATATTCTTGGCATGCGTATTATTCGTGATAGGAGCAAAAGATGCATATACTTGTCTCAAAGTGAGTAGATATTTAAAATACTTCACATGTTCAATGTGCAGGGTGGAAAGGCATTGAGTACACCTTTACCCTCCTATGTGAAATTGAGCAAGGATGATTGCTCCAAATCAGATGAGGAAAAGTAATTCATGACCAAAATTCCCTATTAGTTTGCTGTTGGTAGTCTCATGTATGCTATGGCAGTTACGAGACTAGACATTGCATTTGGATTGTGAGATGTGAGCAGATATATGTCTAATCCGAGCAAGAAACATTGGGAAGTGGTCAAGATGATTTGAAGATATCTGAGTGGCACTTAGGACAAGTGTCTATGCTTAGGTAGAGGAAAAGCATCCATTATTGGTTACACAAATTCTGATTATTCTGGTTGTGTAGACAATCGTAAGTTTACATCAGGGTACACTTTTCATTTTGCTAGAGGTGCTATCTCTTGGAGATCTCCTCTTAAAGAATGTACAGTTGTTTCCATCATAGAAGTAGAGTATGTTTCCGCAAGTGAGGCATGTAAGGAAGCATTGTGGATTTCTCGTCTTGCTTGTGATATGGGTTTACCTCGGCACGTTCCTTGTTTGCTTAGTGATATTTAGAGTGCCATTGATTTGGCTAAGAATCTGATCTATCATGCAAAGACCAAGCACATTGAGGTGAGGTATCACTTCATTTGAGATGGCTTAGCCACTAAGCACATTATTCTTGAGAAGGTTCACACTCAAGATAATGTTGCAGATGCTTTGAATAAAGCTCAACCACAGGATAACTTTCGACACTGTTGTCACTTGATGGGGGTCACTTGATTCATGATCTTACATAGTCACTTCCCATCACGTGGGAGGTATAGTCTGTATACTTAGACTCAGACATTCTTTATCATTCTTTATTTTTCTCCCATAGTTACTTTGGCCATATTGGCCTTTAGTGGGAGATTATTACTGTTAGTGTCCATGTGAAAGGCCAAATGGCAATTGGACACTTCTTTGTATATGTTCTATAATAAAACATATAGTGGCCTAGCTAGTCATAGACTGTATGCTCGACTGCATTTGTAAGACCTAAGAATTCTGACTTCGTGCTCCCTGTGTAATATGTTTCTCTGCATATTCTACAGTCTCTGTATGGAGCACCGTGTGCGGCCTTAGGAGCTCTGTTTTACTCCGAGGATATCATCGTGGATATCGCGAGAAGGAGAGCGCATTGTGGTGCATCACCATCGAAATACTTCACTATGGAGTGTAGGGCTACAGAATAAAGTAATGTCCTTTAAGATAAAATTCCAATCGAAACAAGAAAAACTCGTAGATAGCTAATGTAAGAGAGAACAAAGTTGTGGGAGGGGCCCATAGTATATTGGAAGAGAATCCATTGGATTCCAAAAAGGTGAAGGAAACAGAAGTCTTGGAAATAGACCCACAAAATTTCACAAACGTAGGACAAAGAAGAAGGGCAAGCCCAAAAAAAAGTATCTAGAAGACATGGAAAAGAAGGTTAATGACATGGATTACCTAGGGGGATCAAATCAGGAAGACTATAGTAGGGATGGGGAAATTATAGAGAAATCCTCTTACAAGGAAAATAACCATGAAGGGGTCTCCACTAGAAAAGAGGTTGGGTTCGATAATTGGCTCCACAATCTGTGAAAGGATAACGTAATCATTTTTCACAATGACTAATTTGAGAGGAAAACAACCAGTTGTGATTCCCTGGAGGAGGCCTCTTAAGGGGAAATTACTATGTTAGGATCCCTCTACCTTGAAGAAAATAGTCGAGGAGAAAAACAAGAAAAAGAGGGCTATTGGACCCCTCAAGAATGACCGTGATTGGTAAGTGGATCCATGATAAAAGCATAAACCCAAACTTTATATGTCTTCAAGAGTTCAAAATAGATGAGGAGGAGCTACAAAGGAGACTTAAGTGTATTTCCTCATCCCATGTGTTGTGGCTCTCCACCACACACCCCAAGGAAAATGGTGGTGTGGCTATCGACATCAGAATAAGTTTTCAAACTAGCATTATGGATTCCCTTACTAACTAGAACCATCAGTGGGTCAGTGCTTGTTTTTGTGGTGCCATACAATTTTCCACCATCTCCTTGTATGCTCCTACCACCGACTCAGAGAGAATTTCCACTTGGCAGTTGTTGGATTCTCTACCCCTCAACGTGGTTCTTTGTGGGAACTTTAATATGGTGGAGGTCTTCTTGATAGATGTTATAGGAACAGACTAGTGATTGATAGGCAGGAGAAGGAAGTTTGCGATCAAGTGAAGGTATACTTGGATCTCGAGGAGATCAACGACATTATTAGTTTCTCTTGGTCAAACCTCCAAGTCCGTGCTAACTTGCAGAAATCTAGACTCGATAGGAGTTATATCATTTAGAGTATCATCAACAATTAGGGCCCCTCTTCCCTCTCCTAAACTATGGACATGATCATCTTTGATCACTACCCGATTGTGATTACCTTCAAGCCGATCATCAGTCTCAAGAAAGCCCCTTGGTTTCATGCCAATCCGACCACTTTCTCTCTCCCTCGGTCCAATGTGATATTACAAGGGCTTGGAGCAGGGCCTTTGCCTCCTTCTCCTCTTTGGCCAGGTGTTAGAGGAGGGTTTTCCTAAAGACTCTATGCATCTTGGCGAGAGCTCATAAGAATCTTCAAGCCATTCATGGTGCTAGAAGGGAAAATCTTCACCGAAGGCTTTGACGTTGGAGGTAGAAGTTAATAAAGGCCACTTCCAATACCAAACTGCACTCCAAAAAATTAGAAGCATGAGGAGATACAAAGATGAAATATAAAGAAAGAATCTACAAATATACTTTAAAGATTGGTGGGCTGGTAGGGCAGACAACCCTACTAAAGAGATAAGAAGTAATCTAAGGAAGCGATTCTGTTCATGATGCATGGCGATGGGGTTGAATGCAAATTGGATGAACAAATATGTCGACTAATTGTCAACCACGTTACCCAGCTCTTGGGGTTTTCCATGCTTCTATCTCCTCATACATGTTAGTGCACGACCCCCATCACGTGCATTAGAACCAAAATGATCCCGCAAAGCTTGACAGCTTTTTGCACCGCTTCCATCTCTGGTGCTAAGATTCTAAAGGTAATTGATTCCCTTCCTAATGGAAAGGGGTAGGTGTTGGATGGTCTTTCTGATGGTTTCTTCAAGGCCTTCAAGAATGTGGTGGACACCCCTTTACATTTGGGGTGGAAAGAGGTTATTTATCCTAGTATGCTTCCCAATTGCCTCAATGAGGGTCTCATCATGATAATTCACAAAAAAAAGGAAACAAAACTAGAATTGAAACTTGCTGTTCGCAAATCAGCTACAAGATCTTGGCAAAGGGGATTGCGAAGCATATTACTTGTGAACTTGGATATTGGATCACTGAGGATCAGAAAAGTTTCATTAAGAGGAGATTCATCCTAGAGACTATCATTGATTTTGGGAAGGTTCGATTTTTGTTGAGGAATATGTGCAAGATGTCATCTTAAGATTGACTTCGATAAAGCTTATGATAGACTAGAGTGGGACTTCATTCTCCAATCATTGAAGGACATGGGCTTTGAACAAAAATTCACTAAGATGATCCTCACTCTGTTGGGAAATGCAACTGCTTAGATAAACATCAATGGTCAACTCTCTCAAGACATTTGATTAAAACGTTCCATTAGACAAGGGTGTCCATTGGAGCCTTTTCTTTTTTCTATCGTAGCCAATGGTCGTAGCCACCTTCTTTATCATCAAGCTAACTTAGGTCATACCTAGGGACTCAGTCTACCTCTCAATCAAGGTTAGATGCTCATGATATTTTTCACTGATGATCCTAGTATCTTTGTGCATAATGACACATTAAGCATTCAAATGGAATTGTCTAAATACCCTTTCTAAGGCTTTGGGATTCAAAATAAATCATCCTAAAACTACTTTCAAGGCAGTTATCAGGAAACCTCCTTAATTTCTTATTGACCATGGTTCTTAGTTAGTCCCTAGTGTTGAAATCTTTCGCTGCTTAGGTATTCTGATGGGATTCGACATTTCCATGGGCAAACATTAGAACTGGGCTCTCTCTAATCTCGAGAGTTAGCTGATGTACTGGAAAGGCATGCAAATTAAGCTACCTAGATGTGCTATGATTATTAACACATTCCTTGTCTCCTTGATGCTTTACTTTATCTCTTTCTAGAGACCAAAAGCCAAAGAGCTCTCCTAGCTAGAGAAAATTTCCAAGAACTTCCTCTTGATGGGTGACCCTAATAGAAGGGGTATCCTCAAAATTAAATGGACTACTTGCATTAGAGAAAAGATCAAGGTGGTTTGGGCATTCTAGACATCAAATGAGTGGCCAATACCTTAGCAAAAAAGTGGTTAACTAAAGCTCAGAGCAATAGTGATGCCTCTAGGGACGAGATTATTTTTAGACATGGGAGTGCTAAGTTTGTGGGTCTTCTAGAGTGGAAGTTGAGTGGAAGGGTCTTGGCCTTCTCACAATTTTTTCCTCCCCATTTTCAGAGACTTCCAAAGGATCAAGCTTGATTCGTTCTCTATGGAAGAGTTGGAACAAGGTTAAAGAGTTTAGCAAAATCAATGAAGATTGAAAATTGGTGATTGGTATTAGATAAAATAATTAGATTTGTTTCCTTATCAAGGGAATTAGAAGTATGGAGTCTTGGGATCTCCAAAAAGCTAGGAAGCTTTGGAACAAAGGCTTTCACTTGTGGAAAAACCTCTCGAACCAAGAGACTTGTTAGTGGATTAGATTCGAGGTCATTGATCCAGTCAAAAGAGTGGACTATAAAGAATGGCATCTATTTTAGAGCAGATTCAATGCTTGGGAATGGTTGAGGACTCAGCTTCTCATGGTGAGAACTCTTGTCACCCCAAGAGGATTGAAGAAGGATATGGAGTTCAATAGGGTTTTGCTGGAGGTGGGAATTTAAGTTCCTATCTCCTTGGCATCCCCTCATTGAGATAAAAAGTCTATGGTTAAGTGGCAAATTCTACACCATGGAGTCTCGACCAATGTGAAATCTAAAAAAATTTGTGGGGTCCCCTCATGGCGCAAAGGATGCCTTCATGGCATAGAAGATTTGGGAATACTCTTCTATTCATGCACCAAATGAATCTCGATCTGACAGATCCTTGAGACAATCATGCTATTACAGGGAAAAATCAACTAGAAGTAGGCTTTGGTGGATGAGGCAATCGGATGCTCCTTAGCACTTTTGAATCCTACTAGAGGGGAGACTCTATGGAAGATATGGAAAGAGAGGTGTGCTACTAACTTTGGAAGCCCCCCTAAAGAATGGTCGATCAAAAAGTCTCTTTTCCTTCTAGGTAAAAGAATTTCAAGTTGTAAAAGCCCCCACCCTTTAGAGATCATAGAGTGTTCTTCCTAGAGAGTAACAAGATCAAAACTAAGTGGAACCTATGGGGGGGACGAGAGGGTTATCAACCTTCTTTGTAAAATTTTGTAGTAATCTATAAGCAACCCCTGCTTTGTCGGATACGAGGGGTTCCATGGGTGCTAGGCCTGTTCACTCAAGGGAGAACCCAATGAAGATACATTTTTATGTTTTTGGATCAATCTTCCTAATCAAATCATCTAGAACATGTACATAGGCAATACAACCAAACAGTTTTGTATCTGGTAAGTTTGGATTTTTACCTCTAAACTTCTCTTGACGTGTAACCTGATGTACAACAACACTCAGAGTTTTGTTCATAATGTCTTCAATAGTTTACATAGCTTCTCCCAAATAACAATGATTCATATTCTTCTCTGCCATGAAAGGCTCTTGCTATTTTTGTAATCTCTCTATTTTTGCATTCAACAATGCCATTCTGTTGTGGTGTGTACGTACATGAAACATTTCATGGAATTCCATGAATTCTTCAAAGGCTATTGAAATCATTTGACATTTATTCACTTCTTGCATCAAATCTTAATATCTGAATATACTTCCCTATCTATGTTTGCATCATAGCCTTAAAATTTTGGAAGTGAGTGAACACCTCACTCGTCTCTTTCATGAGATATACCTATACCTTTCGTGTATGGTCATCAATCAAAGTAACATAAAACCTAAAACCACCCATAGATGTGGTCTTCGCAAGACCCCAAACATCTATATGTACTATTTCTAGCACATTCTTACTAACATGTTTATCGTGCAAAAATGATGGTCTTGATTGTTTACCAAATTGATGTGCTGCACAAACCCTTTACATCTCTGCAACCTTGAAATTTTCTAGCCCATTGACAATCTCCTTTTAGAGCATCAATTTAAGCCTCTCTAAAGATGATGGTGTTGTCCACCCATGCGCTCTCAAGGTAGAGCTTAAATGGTGATCTAGAAAACTCTAGATAGGGAGATACAAGGTAGAGGTATGTTGGCTCAATTCGATATCTCAGGTAGTGCAGAAGTCATGTTTATATAGGATCATGGGTGGACTTCCATGGAGAGCTATACATGGGTGGTAGAGCATGGGTGGCCACCGCTCGCATAATTGCCATACACAACTTAGGC
Organism: Ceratopteris richardii; assembly: GCA_020310875.1. Taxonomy (NCBI): domain Eukaryota; kingdom Viridiplantae; phylum Streptophyta; class Polypodiopsida; order Polypodiales; family Pteridaceae; genus Ceratopteris; species Ceratopteris richardii. The sequence goes on from CM035427.1 coordinate 2,126,353, forward strand.
CGGTTGAAATGACCTAACAAATATAAATGATTTTTGGCTGGATAGGGAATATTCCATGGAATATTCTCTTTACTATCGCACCTGGGTTGCTGCTCGCAGACCCCCACGAGGGGGCCCCCTGGCCCCTGGGACCCCCCAGCCAGGGGATTCGCTTGCCCCCTTGGACCCCCTAGCCAGGGGTGCTCCTCGGTGTCCCCGACCCCACAATTGGGGACCCTAGTAACTCCCTTTCACTTACAATACCTCACATGGTCCAATATGGCCTTCATCCAACATGCAAGATGGGAGGTAATGCACGATTTGCTTCTCCTCATAATGGGGGCCTTATAAAATGTGCATACAATCATGAGGGGTAGACATTGATTATATACTAACACGCCCCCTGTTGAGCCCATAAAAGTCATGTTGGTCAAAGTCAACTGTAGTCAAGTCAAAAGGTCAAAGTCAAATAGTCAAAGTCAACTAGTCAAAGTCAACAAGGTCAAGGTCATAGTCAACAGGTGCAAAGTCAAAGTGCTAAAGTACAGAGGTAGTGCATAATTAACTGTCCACAAAGGGTGAATTGGAGAAAGTGGGTTGCAGGTTGCAGAGGTATTTTCTCTAATTTTCCTAAGGTTCAAAGTGTGTTTTAAAGTGGTTTCGAAGGTTTAGGTGAACCCTCTCTTATGTGCAAACGTGAAGAATTAAAAGGAAATGAGAAGGTATATGAACTGGCAGCGTACGCACAGGTGGAAGTATGGCCCCCCATTAAAATTTTTGGTTTTAGACTAAAGTCACTACAGGACAAAACAGTGAGTCGTTGGCTGCCACTTGTGAAGACAATCTTGGGACATCAAAGTGAGCACCAAGATACCATTGCAGTTAGGAGCGTACGTAATCGACACACTCAAATCAAGGCAAGGACCATTCTTGGACCAATCTTAGAGTAAGAAAGAGAAGCATAGTCTAAATGAAGCAAGAGAGAGAAGTGCAAGAGTCACCAGTGTGCGACGCAGAGAAGTGGAAGTGCAAGGTGCATGGAGAGTGACTAAGGATTTGTGCAGAGAGTGCTAAGCTATAGTCCCCCAAGGATCTCAAGATCTCTTTGCAGTGTGCGTGCGCCGACAGAAGGTATTCATTCCTCCCCCTTAGTGGAAGCTTGGTGCAAGGTGTGCACAAGGATAAGCTTGAAGCAGGTGGAGGTCTGGTGCAGAGGAGGCCGGCGGCAAGAAGCCTTTGGGATATTGGGTATTTTGTAATTGAGCAATCTGTGTGGTTGTGCACAGAGGTATTGGCTTGTATTTTGCTTCAAACATTGTAATTATCTTACTATAATCAATTAGCAGAAGCTTTCAAGGTGTATTTCCTCTTCTGGTCTTTTCATTTTCTTCTACAAACCCTCAAACTCCTTCTTGTCTAAGAATCCCCCAACAAAATTTGGCACGCCCGGTGGGACCTCCAAGGAGATTTGAGCTTAGGAGAAACCAAGTGCAAAGCATAGAAGAGATCAAGTGTCGACAGAACCACAGTGCTACTTCATCAAACAAAAGGTAAATATTCTTATCAAGTGTCTCATATTCAGTGGGCTATGATCTACTCATGACCGCAACCCGATTCCAAACATTGAGGGTCACCTGCAAGCAAACAAGAAGGAAGGTTGTTAGAAGGTCCTCTAGTCCACTATCTTCAACATCATCAGTCAGAAGCATGGCGGGTCAGGTAGACTTGGAAACTTTACTCTCTAGATTAAATATTAAGTTTCCTTCTTTCAAAGGCCTAGCTCAGGAGGATCCGGATGAACACATTAGAAGGTTTTTGGCACTATGTAAGACTAGAGGCCTAATGGGGAGGGAGGATGCCTTTTTTATTCTCTTCCTTGCCACATTAGAGGGATTAGCTAATAAGTGGTTCAGCCAGTTTGCTGAAAACCATTTTACCACTTGGAATGTGATGAAAGATGCATTTAAAAATCAGCTCCAGCATGGCAACACTGCGGAGATTATCATAGAAGAACTGGAAAATTTGAGATTGGGTCCAGGAGAAAAGTTCCCGGAGTTTGTGACTAGGGCCAAAGCACTAATGGCTAAATTGCCAGATCCACCACACGATTTTTTTGTTAAGAAGTGGTTAGATAAACCCCTACCAGTGGCCACCCAATGCAAAATAAAGGAATTAGTGTTACCTACAGCCTCCATAGAGGAGTTCATCAACACAGCCACACGCTTGGAGCAGATAAGGCACCAGTATGGTGCAACTTCTTCCCAAACCACATATGGTACAGAAATGGAGGATCCAGTGATCCAGCTAAGGAAGGAGCTGGAGGGCTTAAAAAGAAATAAGCCCTACAAAGAGGAGGAGACTGCTGTGGTTCAGTTGAGAAGGGAGATTGAAGCACTCAAGCTCCAAAAGGAGGAGGAGGCCCAAGCAGAGGAATTGGCTCAGCTATGACAGGAGTTGCAGGAGCTCAAAGAAGGTGGCATCAAGAGTGGCCTTTGGTGTTCAATGTTGCAGCATACAAGGACATATAGTAAGTGAGTGTCCTCTGTTAAGTGTAACTTGCCAATTATGTAGGAAGGTTGGTCATGAGGCCCATGAATGCCAATCAAGGGGAATGCCTGCAACAACATACTGGACACAAGGAGGATCCTTGCCATCAGCAAATGTGATGGCAGCTGCATCCAATCAAGGTAACATAACCCTAGACAAAGGGATAATTTTGGAAATGGGCCTAGAAGGCCAATTATTTGTTTCAGATGTGGGTAATGTGGGCATTATCAAAGTAGGTGCACTATACCAGAAAATGCCCCTCCTTGCAAAAACTGCCCAGAGGCCAGAGACTACTATACAATTTGTTGTCCTAAGAATCAAGCCTCTTCATCCGGGCCCCATATTCAAATGATTTCTATACACAAAGAAGAAGTGTTAGATGAGGGCAATGTGCCATCACCATCTACCAGGGTGGTGCATTTAGAAGAAATCGAATCTTTTACAGTGCAGACAAGAAGCAAGGGGAAGGCTCCAGTGGACATAGATCAAGAATCAGTGATTAATGGATTACACAAAGACAAAGGTGTGTCTGAAGACAAAGCCACCACAAGTGCAAATACAAGGCAAAAAGAAAATTTAACAGGTACTAGTGATGCCATTAGACATGCATTCAACAGGGCTCATGAGGAGTTTGATAAGTCAAAGGCAGCCCATGCTCTTAAGGAATCAGAAGCTTCCAGACTGCTCAAGTCCATGAAAAAGGAGGTTAGTATTTTTGATTTAATAAAGATGGATGGGAAGTTCAGGTCAGAACTCTTGCAGATAATTGATGAAATGTCCACAACAAGTTTACTGGCAAAGGCTGCTGTTATGCATAAAGATAAAAATGTAGGGGAAGCACCCCTCACAGATTACAAGAGCCCTCGGCTAACAGTCTCTATTAAAGGTCATGAGTTTCAAGGAGTTATTGTGAATGGTGGTCCTGGCATTAACTTGATGCCTGAATATACCATGAAAAAGATTGGACTATACCCTTCAAGACCTGCCAACTTCACTGTAACAATAGCAAACCAAAGCGTAGTAAGGCCTATGGGTGTGGTCCCGGGAGTCCCAGTCAGGATACAAGGTACTATCTTTAACTTGGACTTTATTGTTTTAAGGCTTCCACAAGTAGAAGGAAGTTTTCCCTTGTTAATTGGGAGATCTTGGTTAAGGCATGCCAATGTGCTGCATGACAAGGGCAAGGACACAATGTGGGTAAAGCAAGAGGGAAAAGAGTTGCAGCAGATAATTTTAGAAGAAGGCCCAGACAATAAAAAAAATACTAGCATGATGCAGACAATTTGTATTTGTATGGAAGAAGAAGTGGTGGACAACCCAGAAGCAGACCTATTTGAGGAGCAGATTTATATGAAGATGAAAACATGTTGGCTTGGCTCCATGCAGAAGACCCATCTTCCTGCTATGGAATTTTCCCAAACTCAAGTAGAGAAGAAGCATATGAAGAAAAAGAGGAAATCACTCAGGTTGAAACAGTCTCAGTCAAAGGCCATGGAAAAGAGAAGAAAAGCAAAGTCCTTAAGTGCAACTGTGATGAAGATGCTTCAAATCATATGTCAATGGCCACTATTTTATGGATCCTGGTATGGATATCAATTGTTCTGTCAAGTTTAATGATAGCAAGTGCAGGGCTTTACAAGAATGTGGAAGGAGCACCTGCAAGTCTTTGGAAACAGAGGGTTCCATTGGATGAAGTTGCTGGAATAGTAAAAATGGAGCTTTGCAGATTAAGTCATAAAGTTGCTGGAGGAGATAACATTTTAATGAAGGATTTAGGGTACCCCTATCAGATGACCAGTGTGCCCAATGAGAAGACAAAATCAATGAAGTGCAGTAAAATTGGAGACTATGGAGGAGTTTCTGTGAGTCAACAATACAGGACTCAAGGCCTATCATCAACAAAAGTCAAGATTTCAGGATTACCTGGAACCTGCAAAATTTGTCCAGGTTGTACATAGTCTTTTCTCATCATTTTTACTTAAGTTTTAGTAGTTTTCTTTATCCATTTCATGCTTGTTTCTTGAGTTTTTAGCAAATGTAGCAGCCGTTTCATCAACTTTGCAAAAGTACAGTTTTTGGAATTTTTAGGAAATTTTTCATAATTTTTCAAGCATTTTTTAGAATTTTTTCTAGCATTTTTCTCCTTTTCACATGTCTTTTCTTGCCACATTTGGGGAATAAAGGAAGCTCTCTATGGTTTTTGAGTGAAGAAACTGGCCTAACACTCTAGGAATTTTTTGCAGAATTTTCTAAAGATTTTTTGGATTTTTTTTGCAATTTTTTTGGATTTTTAATGTATTTTTCTTTGAAATGAAAAAAAGGCCCCCTAGGAATTTCGGGTTGAGGCATTAAAAAAAAAAAGAAAAAAAAAAACCCCGCCCGCCCCCCCTTTCCCCCCCCCTGCCCCCCCCCCCCCCTCCCTCCCTCCTACCCCCCCCCCCCCCCCCCCCCCCTCCCCCACTCCCTCCCCCCCTCCCTCCCTCCCTCCCCCCCTCCCCCCCCCCCCCCCCCACATTTTTTTTCTTTTATTATTTTTATTTTCTTTTCTTTTTCATTTATTTATGATTTTTATATTTTGTTTTTGTTTTTATCTTTATTTTTATTATTCTATTGATCCGCACAGGCGTTACCCAAAGTAAATTATAAATAAAAAAAACGTCAATTTATTTTATTTCTGTTTTTTTTTTATATTTTAATATATATAAAAATCTTTTTTTGAATTTTTCATGGCTCAAAGCTTTTGGCTCTGGATTGTGCCTCGGTTGGCCGTTTTTTACAAAAATGGAGTCATTTTCATGTTTTTTGGCACCTCTGGAATCAGTTTTTGGCTTTATTTTTCTAGATTAACACATTTTCTATGTGTTTTGGTCAAAACCCTCAAGTTTTGAGCACATTTATCACATGTTTTTATTTCACCACATTGTCCAAATGGTATATTCTCACCTCATCTTACCTTTGGTTTTCTATTTCCCATCTGTACTCTATGTGGCCCTCCAATTTCATCATTTTAACCCCCTCCAGACCCCTGATTCGTACTCCCAATCCCTCCCTTTACCAATCTGCCCACCCAAATCATCACCCCTCCCTGCACCATCCATCTCAGCACCCTCAGCCCTCCCTTCGCATTCCTTTCTTCGCTCCCATGGCCATCCCTTTTGCCTTTCCATACAAACTTCCCACTTCTGGTTATTCTCTGGTGCTTGTTCTATCCTGCTTTTGGTGGAATTGATTATCCTCAGATGTCATCTTCAAGTTTTTGCAGCTCCCTTATCATGGTCTCCTATATGCTCAGAGTTTTTTCTATAGCTCTCCGCGACGGAGAGCACATTAGGTGGTGGGCAACTGTTGAGCCCATAAAAGCCATGTTGGTCAAAGTCAACAAGGTCAAGGTCAAAGTCAACCTAGGTGTAAAGTCAAAGTGCTAAAGTACAGGTGTCAAAGTGCACAGGTAGTGCACAATTAACTGTCCACAAAGCATAAATTGGAGAAAGTGGGTTGCAGGTTGCAGAGGTATTTTCTCTAATTTCCCTAAGGTTCAAAGTGTGTTTTAAAGTGGTTTCGAAGGTTCAGGTGAACCCTCTCTTATGTGCAAAAGTGAAGAATTAAAAGGAAATGAGAAGGTATGTGAAGCCGCAACGTACGCATAGGTGGAAGTATGCCCCCCCATTAAAATTTTTGGTTTTAGACTAAAGTCACTACAGGACAAAATAGTGAGTCGTTGGCTGCCACTTGTGAAGACAATCTTGGGACATCAAAGTGAGCACCAAGATACCATTGCACTTAGGAGCGTACGTGATCGACACACTCAAATCAAGGCAACGACCATTCTTGGACCAATCTTAGAGTAAGCAAGAGAAGCATAGTCTAAGTGAAGCAAGAGAGAGAAGTGCAAGAGTCACGAGTGTGCGACCCAGAGAAGTGGAAGTGCAAGGTGCATGGAGTGTGACTAAGGATTTGTGTAGAGAGTGCTAAGCTATAGTCCCCCAAGGATCTCAAGATCTCTTTACAGTGTGTGCGCCTCAACAGAAGGTATTCATTCCTCCCCCTTAGTGGAAGCTTGGTGCAAGGTGTGCACAAGGATAAGCTTGAAGCGGGTGGAGGTCTGGTGCAGAGGAGGCCGGCGGCAAGAAGACTTTGGGATATTGGGTATTTTGTAATTGAGCACTCTGTGTGATTGTGCACAGAGGTATTGGCTTGTATTTTGCTTCAAACATCATAAGTGTCTTACTGTAATCAATCAGCAGGAGTTCCAAGGTGTATTTCCTCTTCTGGTCTTTTCATTTTCTCCTACAAACCCTCAAACTCTTTCTTGTCTAAGAATCCCCCAACACCCCCCTCAATGTTTACCAATTAAAAATCAAGTAGGTCTCACTCCTATGCCCATTTGTTGAAGATGCCTGTTGAGCTTCTCTCTTCCAAGTGCTTTAGTGAATAGGTGAGCACAATTTTCCTCTATTGGGCAATATTCTAGCTCCACAATTTCATCTTCAATTAGCTCACGAATGTAATGGTACTGTACTTCTATGTGCTTGGTGCGAGCATGAAATAATGGGTTCTTTGCAATAGCCATACAACTTTGATTATCACACTTGAGTATAGTCACCATATTTGATGGAAAGCCTAGATCTGTAAGAATTCTCCTTAACCAGAGTGCCTCACAAGAAGCAAAACAAGCCGCTTTGTACTCTGCTTCAGTGCTAGAGAGTGTGAGAGTTGGTTACTTCTTACTTACCCAAGAAAATATTCCTAAACCAAGTGAGAAACAATATCCAGAAACTGATTTTCTAGAATCACAATCTCTAGCCCAATCTGAATCACAATATCCTTGGAGTGTATCATGTGTAGTATACAAAATACCAATATCCAAAGTTCTTGCAATGTACCTTAGAATTCACATTCCATCATTCGAGTGACTCTCCTTAGGTTTGTTGGAAAACTTGCTTAACACTCCAATAGCATAGCAAATGTCTGGTCTATTGTTGCACACGAAAATAAGACTTCCAAGGAGCTTCCTATACTTCTTAGCATCTACATTAGGCATGTTATCATCCATAGATAGCTTATGATCTACCTCCATAGGTGTGCTAGTTGATTTGCAGTCCATGATTATGTATGCATGTTAGATGTATGCATGTATGCATGTAAGATATGTATGCAAGTTTGATTTGTATGCAAGTTAGATATGAATGCATGTTAGTGTATGCATGTTTATGTATGTGAAGTTAGTGTAAGCATGTGATGTTTATGCATGTGCATATGATAGGCACATGTGTGCATGAGTGAGACATGTATATTAGAAAGTGTGCATAAGTAATGAATGTATGTGAGTATAAGTGATGTGTGCATGAAAGGTGTATGCATGTGCATGTATAGAAATGATAAATGTATGCATATGTGTACGAGTGCATGTGCATATATGAAGTAGATAGGTACTATGAAGAATGTATGTGCTTATGAGATATTAAAGAAGATTAATTAAATTATTTTAGCATAAGTTTAAAATATAGTAATTTTTTAATTTTAAATGAGTGCTTTTCATTCACGAAAACATACTTATTGGGTCATGTTATTTTGCAGATCATTTGAAGATGACTTTGATGAACAAAAGATTGGACAAAATTACAAAGTTGGGATTTTCTTGCTTGTTTCTGTTTCTTAGCTTTTGTATAGGACAAATTTTAGCTTCTATCATTTATACAACACAGCTTAAAAAAATATTAATCCATTAATTTGCATTTATCTTTACATGTGTGACAAAGCATCTACAAGTAGTACTTCTTTTTAATGTGATTTACCTTCTTCTTTATTAGAAATACTTTTTCCTATTCCACTAGAGGTTAGTGTTTCACAAAATACAGTAAATAATACAATTACTGAAGAATTAGTTAAGGATTGTGTTGTAGAAGAAACTTTGTATTTGCGAGATTATGATCGTTGATTGTCTAGAGTGTTACCTTTGATTTCAGTTGTTTTACCTGACCGTGAAAATATTGAAGTTCTGTTTCCTCCACTCGTAAATAGAAATACGGATTGTTAAAGATAGAGTAACTAGTGACGAGCTGATCCTTCCATCTTATAGAGACCCGGTCAATAGGTATAGAAATGCATTTCCTTATGGTCCTTAGTAAAAATAAGTGCCCTGCCATAGACACCCTACGTGCGTTGTTAGCGAGACAGTTGACTTGATCCACCAGCCCTTTTCTAGTGGAGATTAAATGACTTCTACATTAGAGTAATACATTAATTGTTCATACTCACATGTTTCGATGAAGAAGAAACTTTGAGAGTATGATTGTTTGTTAAAGATTTAAAGATATTCTTTCATTCTTGCATGATATGATGTATGATCTAATTAATTCTCTTTGAGTCTGTATTGTACGTGAGATTGCTCCAAGCACCCTACATGTGCCGTAATTCAGCGGTTGCCTTGATCCACCAGCCATCACGAATCGCTCCCATACTTGAACCTGATGTGAACTATGGCACGATAGGACATGTATAATTTCTTTTCCTTTTTTTGCATATGCAATAGTTTTGTTTAGGATGAGCGGTTGCAACATCTTGTAGTGGTTCATCTTGTAGTGGTAGTACTCAAAAACCTTGTAATTCGGTGGGTGTTGAGGGCTGGGCTTACACTCTGAGCACTTCCACGGGAATAGGCAAGTAGTTTAGCTTCGTCTCGCCACCCCTACCATCAAGAACTTGAAGATAAAATTACATTTGCACACACAACATTTAGTTTTTTGTATTAGATATTTTTTTACTCAACAGTGTATACTTGAATTTATCACGTGCACTTTAGCTTCATCATCAAGCATCAAGTATATTCACTAAACTTAAAATATGTTTGTTGCTATTTTAGTAGGACTTTAGGAGAAATAACTTAAAATATTAGAGATATTTTTTATAGTACGACTTTTAGTTTGAAATTTCAAACAAACTTTCATTTGAAAGTTATTAGCTACTTTAAGAGAATTGTTAAACGGGTTTTAATTTTAGCAAAATTGGAATCGAATAATTTTATTGACTTGGTAAGAGACCAGAAAATAAGAGTACAAGAGGAAATTAAAGATCTTGTTAAAAAACTTAAGTCTAATTCAAATATAAAAAATAAAATGGATGAATTGTTTCGAAATATGATGTCTGAAACTCAAGGACAGAAAGTAGTAGAGGGGATGCTTAAGGAAAAAGGGAAGTTCACTAGGGCAAATACGACTAATTATCTAAATACATTTGAAGATATAGCGAAATTGCATGGTTTGCCTGTATCTAAGTGGGTAACTCATCTAGGGAGGCTTGCCATAGGATCAGCTATAAGTGCAATTGAACCTCATAGTGAGCTTGAATGGGATGATTTTAAGAAACAAATGCGTAAGGAGTTCTAGCTTGAAGATTATAGTCAGCACAGTAGAGGAGGGTTCATGAAATGGCTTAGCACTCCTAAGACTCCTAAGACTCCTAAGCACACTACAGGAGGGTTACACAATTGCACGGTGAGTTTATGAAAAGGTTTTCACAGTTGCCAGAACAGGATAGGACTGCACTCACACTTGACATAGTCCTATATTTTCTAAAGGTATTACCTTATGATATTAGAAGTGAAGTTGAAAGGAGGCTTGAGGAACCCGAAAAAAGATATGGCCTTATAGATGACTAGGGAGCATTAAAACAAGTAGTAGACGCAGTAGCCCAAATGAAAGAAAGGCAAAGATTACTTTATGATATCAATCTAAGTTTTCCACCAATATGTCCAACTACTCCAAATCCTAAAGTTATTATTAATCCTAGTACAACTCAACAAGCCTCTACATCAAAAATTCCTAGTGAACTATAATTTGAAATATTATTTAGTAAATTAGATAATATGATGCAAATGCATACAAATATTTCTAAATAAGTAGCTACATTTCAAAATACAGTCTACTCATTAACCTCTCAAGATAGGATAATTTTAGGACCCCAATTTACTAATGCCCCTCAAATAAATCCAATGCGTGTAGCACCTTTTATGACTCAGCCAATAGCTCAAAGTAATGAACGGAGGGGCGCACCTACCTGACGACGTGTTTGGTGTGACTCTACAGAACACATGTCCTATGCTTGTGAAGCTTTAAAAGAAGCAAAGAAAAGGAAACTAGTAATAGTTATAGATAAAACTTTATGTGATTACCGCACCCACCTTCCATTAGCTGTATATTGGGGAAAAAGGGATATGAAAAAATTATATGAAAATTTATCGAAAGCTCAAAAAAATTATTTTGCTGTTAGGCTAGAATATGACGAGAGTTATTTAGAAGATGAACACTCTAATGAAACTAAAAATTATTCAATTGAAGTACTAATAAAAGCCAAATATGATATAATGCATAAAATAGCATGGGACTCATCTCTCGATCATTTCTCAATCTTTTCACATATAGCAAATATGGAAGAGAAGAGAAAACGGGATGAAACTCAGGATATAGATGAAACTAATCAAAGGGTAACTAGAAAACAGTTAAGGGAAGAACCTAAAAATGTTCAGTTTAAGGAAAACAAAAATTTGGACTCAAATGAACAAAAGAGAAGAGAAATGAGGGAGAGGAAACAACCTGAAATATCAAACAAACCTTTAGATTCAAAGCCTAGTGAACAAACAGAACAAAGTGAGGAAAAAACAAGGAAACCGTTAGGGGAAAAAATGAACCCTGAATGGGCCTTTTAGATTAAGGAGTGATTAGTGATGGACCAATCAGAAAAGGGTGGTGGCCATAGTCTATGCCCTATAAAATACTAGGCTGAAGGGTGGAGAGGGGACATATTTCTCCCTTATTTAATGAGCTGCCTCTAGAGAGAGAAGGAATCTCGTAACTCATTTGGGCCCAAAAATTCAAAATTTCTAAAAGTTAAAAAACTCATCATAACACCTAAAAATGGATCCCCCATTACTTTTTAGGATCAAAAGTACTCTTTTTGACCCCAAATTCAAAATCCGTGCATGTTTTGAGCTGAAAAAAATGAGTTTTTTCATAAACACTCAAAAAAGAGTTATTTCCCTCCTAAACCTCACATTTTCATACCCAGATCCAAAAAAGTCATCTTTTCCCACTACTTTCACTCTGTAGCACACCATTGAAGCTCGTGTTTCTACACTCCAACCTACCTGCATCTCCTATCTCGAATTATTGTTGTAGCTTGAAGACCTTTAGCTTCAATGGCAACATCTAAAGCTTCTAGGCGACCAAAACATGAAATCCTCACAATAAGATGTCACAATATCAAAGCCACAGATGGACAGTGGCTATCACATGAGTACTCCAAAGGTGCATGGGTGTACATGCAACCCTCTAGAGTTGAGCCTCATCGAGTTAGAGATCGTGGAAACTTAGATCTTCATTGGAAGGGAAAGTTACTTGGCTTCAAGAAGCACATAGAAAATGGGATGGTTGCTATTGTACAACATGTTTTTACAATGGTGACTATGAAACTTGAAAACTCTAGTAGTATGAGATATCCTGTGAACTGTAAGTATTACTCTACAATATTTTATGGTTTCTTGTGTCGGATATATTTCTAAACTATTTATATATGTTTTTGTTTGTTTTAGATATATTTCCTTCTACTTTGGTGGAAGAGCAACCACTTCATAGTCTTACAGGTACTTTCAAGGCATTGCATGCAGATGTTGGTGCACTAGTCTTTCCAAATATATATCCTACTCAACTTTACCATGATAGAGTTTTCTTTTACACACATAGATATGTTGTACCCTCTACAATGAATGGTTTTGGAAGGTTAGAGAGAATTGAAGTACATTCTCTTCTTAGCTTGGAGTGGCCAAAACCTGATATATGGTTTGTATCATCTTTGAAGCAAAAGATGGTAATGGATATACATAACTCTTTGAAATTCACAAAAGTGTCTAGGTATGTAGGTTTGCACTGGTCCCTATTCATTGTATCTCATGGTTATTGCACTTTCAAGAATCTTGTAAAAAGTAGGACAATTGATTCATGTTAGATATTGTATATACCTTCCTCTCTGCAATGGTAATTTCAAAAACTTTTGGAATGTCAAAAAGTCTATTCACTACTTTGAAACGTGGTTGCTCATGTTTTTTTTTTTGTGCATTATTTTGTCATCAAAAACTCATTTTCTGAAATTGCACTTCTTTATTCTATACTTTTAAAAGTGGGCCCAATCAATTTAAAAACTTGAAACTGCTATAAAAATGGTTCTATGTTCTCATTTCTCACATTTGCACTCTCAAAGAGCTAGAAAGCACAGACTACAAGCCTCTAGAAATCTCGCGCTGTCGGAGAGATTCCCTCTCCATAACTTGCTAAAAGATGACAGAAACTTTAGAGTTAAAAGCAAGCTGTCACATTCCAAGGAAGTATATTTTCACAGAAAGACAAGCACTTCAATTCTTAGGAGATGTGGATCTTGTTCCATTAAGGCATGAAAGAGCTCTTCGAAGGCTCACGACTTCGTGATGTCATTATGGTACCTGTGTACTTTAAGGATTCTCAACGACAAGCTACTAAGACCGCGAGAGTTATCTCTGGATTGAATGTTATGTGCATCATACATGAGGCTCTGCTGCAGCTATTGCGTATGGCCTTAACGAAAAGTCTCCCTCCGTTGAATCAAGCACCCATGGAAAGAGCGGTCAATGTTATAAACTCTAATCATAGATTTATAAAGCACAAAAGATATGGCTTTGAGGAAAAAGCAAAGATAATTAGGGAAGAACGCACCCATAACGAAAGGAAAGGCGCAGCCATCATCCAAAAAGAGGGGGGTTCCATCGTTCAAGAGAAAAGAGGGGATCAAACTGTTCGCGTTCACTTTTGACTGTAAATATAGAGTTCTTTTTCAAAAAGATGGGGGGACCATTCGGAGAGGACGAGAATAGGAAGAGAGTCATTGGGAAGAAAGGAGAGGTAACAGATATCACAAAGAGGAGGGCTACGTGCGCAGAAGGGATCATGGAGATTCTTTCGGAGTCTTAGCAGAGTGGTTCACCTCTATCGCATGGAGGATATCAGAGGGAAAGAAAAGAAACAATCGGAGAAGAGGGGAACAGAATTCATGGAGAAAGGGGCAACGCTGACACAGTACTGGCGAATGAAGATGACAAAAATTGATTTAAGAGAGACTTGATCGCTTTGCTGGAGGAGAGTTGCTGAGCCTCCCTATGTAAAAAGGGAGTCTTCCACGACTTACAGTGTGCCCACACGATAGAGGATTTGGAAATGAGCACTGAACTTGATTACAGAGCGTTGTGTGAGAAAAGACGTGGAGAATTCGAATAGAAATCATCACTTGGATTTCAGCGTTATTCACCTGTTCAACATCCAGAATATATTGTAATGGTGCAATGTTTCTGATTTCATGCCGTATTGCTATATAATTGCAGCTTGAAGCTCATTTATTGTTGCACGTATACTTGCGATGTGAAGCTCTTTATTTGTTCCGCATATTCCTTTTAATGATTTGTGCACTGTTTAATGATTGTAACCATTGTCATGATGGACGTTTAAGCAAATTTTGCTGATATGTGCACAATGGACTTTGTTGAAAATCAATTATAGTGAACTTCATCAAAAGCACGAGCGTGCAGTAAAACTAAGTCCATTAAGGAGAGCATTGAACACATTTGTTCGGCACCTGTTCATTCTGACCACGCTCAGATGTATCATTCTCTAAACGAGCGCATAATTCTGCTTGCTGTCCTATCTGCTCTACAACTGATTCCTATAAGTTTGTAAGAACTATGATTTACTGTTTGATTATTTTTTGGATTATGCGCAGAAGTCCTGGTTTTTCTCATCATTGTTTCTGTTAGAGAAAATATCTGGTCATATATTGGTAATCATATCTGACTGTTATACTTGCGTTATGATATTTCACATCACCTTAGACTCTTTCATTTATATGTGGCTGATAAAGCCATTTTGTTTGTTGGACAATCATGTCTTACAATATTGGCATTACCAAGAGGTCATATGCACTGATGGAAGGTCAAATCATGTTTAATGGGCATGTTGCAAAAATAGAAAAGAAATAACTTTCTAGTTGCGCAATCATCTTATGGGAAAAATATTCAGTTGATGAGAAGAAGTCTGACATTGTCCTATTTTATGCTGCCTGTGATTTGAATCTTTCTTCTGCCTTCTCTAGCAAGAACAAAGGACCTTTTTCCACTCTTCAAGATTTACGTTCTGTAAGTTGATGATTCTAAAGCTTTATTTGTTTAAATTATTTCTTTTTTTGTGGAAAACGCAGCTCTTTGTCTATATTTATCTCACATCTTTTAACAAGAAAGAACTTTATTTGTTTCCTTTATACTTTGATCAGTTTTATTACTGCAAGAACTTTACGTGAAACATCTCAGATTGAGAGCTGACGCCATTAGAAGAAAGAGTTTTGTCTATTTTTTATACACAAACCCATTTGATATATATCGCTGTTCCTTTTTCACATAATTAAGAACTATTTCGATTTTGTAAGTATGAATCAAAAAGAAAATTCCACGACTATTTGCGTTTACAAGAGTCCATATTTCATCTGAGTTTATATTGTGAATTCGAAATTGAGAGCATTAAGGCTAACTTAATGTTTGAAGTATCTCTTGTCTATTTTTAAGATTCTGAGTGCACAAAGGAAAAGATTTTACTTATGATATTATCATTTACACTACATGACTATATGTTTTGAAAACTTGGAACAATGTTTTTTATCAACTGAGATGGAATCCGAAAACTTCCTAAGTTAATGCCAAAGGGAACCTTAATACATTGTGCAGTGTCGTTTTCAAAAGAAGTTAGATATTGTTTAGCGAGTGAACTAAGAGTTTGTCTTTGAGTGTCCACGTTACCTGAGCTGCTCCAAGCACCCTACATGCGCCGTTATTTTTTGGCGGTCGCCCTGATCCACCGACCGTGACTTTCACGCCGACAGCGCGCAAGCAATGGCTACTAGAACTTCCACTCCCATGAAATCTCCTTGAGATCTATTCATGGAGTTTTTGGATACTAGAGACTACAATGGTCGTACGGATTTGTATGACCTAGTCTGTAGAGTCCCTAATCTTGAAGGGACAATAGCCATGAATTCCGATGTGATCGATGAGATCACAGATTTTATGGAATTTTATATATTAAGATATGCCATAGATATTCTAGCATATGAATGTAAATGGGTCCCCTATGACTTGCTTTTTTACATTCATAAAGGAGATGAGGCATTTGCAAAGCGCTTAAAGCGTTTCATGGCTATTGCTGAGGCTTCAGGGCACCTATTAGATGACACAGTGCCCTTAATTAAACAATTAGATAAGAAAAGGAAAATGGGAAGAAAATATCTTTCCTACATAGCAACAACCATCTTTTTTGTCAATGAGGAGCCCAAACCTTCACCCATGGACCTACCCCATCTTGTTAGTGGGGGTTTTGTAGATGACAAGAAGGAACCCCAGACAGAAGCTCTCAACTTATTAGAAGAGAGTCAAAGAATTTCTAGAGAATTTTCTCAAGGAGTAGTGGACAAATTAAAGGAATCCAGTACACAGAAGAGTCCACCCTCCAACTTAGACCCCGTGGAACCCACTCTACTAGAGGTAGAGTTGTACGATGGAGAGGAATTTTTGTTCCTGCACGATATTGAGAAGGCATTCGGTCTACGCCTCGACGAATGCCTTAGTATTTTTTGCTCAACCTTGGATGTTCCCATGGACAACACTTCTGACATTATCGAAAAGGCAACAATTCCACTCGGTGATTGAGTTGCGGACACGATTGCATTTGTGTGTGAAGAGATTTTGAGCCATGCCAACCAAGATGCCACTGAAGAAGATCTGGCCACAACAAGGGAAAGAATTTTGGAGAAGAAGATTCCAACATCCCCTGTTGTGGAGCAAAGTGGCATGGCCCATTCATCAATTCCACTAGATGCAATGAGGGAAGAGGAGAGGATGAAGACAGGCTTCAAGATGTAAGTCTCTACTGACATTTATGGTTGTCTCATATTCATACAAGATGTATCTATTTAATTTTATGATTCTCTATGTGCAGGAAACAATTGAAGTGGATAAATTTGCAGCAAGGAGTGGTGGTGACCGTGTTTCCCGGGGCCATGGCTCTTCCTTGGCACAATACATTGGAAAATTGCCAAAGGAAGATTTTGTAATATCCACAAGGACTTTTCCCCTCAAGGACACTTCATGACTTGGTGTATGAATGTTGCTCTAGCACAATGGTGAGAACCACGTTAAGAAGCTCCACCTCCTTAATGTCAATCCACGGAAGAGATAGGAGTGATATGAAGATCGTGAATGTGAGATGAAGTGAGAGTGAAGGTGAGAAGCATAGAAATGCACACACACATACACACACACTACGAAGAGACAAGCAAGACACAATGGAAGGTGAGAAATCAACTCTATTGCTCAAGAACACTCTTACAAGCTCAAAATAGCTCTAAGCTCTTCTCTACTCAAACAAGCTACCTCAAAAATGAGCTCTCTAGCTCTTTTTATAGTTTCTAGACTAGTTTTGGCCGGTTTCACATCTAGTGACCGGCATAGTTAAAAATTAGGTCCTAGATTCTATTTGGAAGGGTAAACGGTGTCTAAAAATAACGAAAATTGATACGCTTGTTCTACCTAAGCTCCCCAAGCTCGAGGACTCCTCAGCTTGCACAAAATGGAGCTAGAAATTAAGAAAAGGGTTTTTCTATGTTACATATGTTACATTAGTGATAAAAATCACTGTTGGAGGTTTTGAAAAGTATTTTAAAACATGATTCTTTGAAAAAAGATTCCACTGACTCCCTGCTCCGTCGTTACATGCTTCTGCGTCTTCTATGCCTCTGGCTGCTTCCAACACCCCCCTCCCTCTCGCTTCTATGGTCCCTAACAGAACCTTGTTGTGAGGTCTGTCGGATATAGTTATGTAGGAGGTCTTGAGCGAGGGTGTGCTCGGGGATACGAATGCCTCGGGCCAGATCGGCCTCGAGCTTCTCCCAGTCGATTGGTTGCGGTTCTTCTGGTGGCCGGAGCTCATAGTGTGTGGAATAGACCATTTGTTCACAGGCAAATAAGTGTAATAAATGTGTAGGCCTGCTTATGAATTCTTTCTTCGAGCATCGCCATGGCATGTAATTGTGCCTCTACTCTAGCTGAGTGCGTTGTTCCAAGTTTCTCAATTGTCTTCATCCACGCGGGGGTCGGGAGTTCGTAAGTCATCTGGCCTTCGGCCGTGACGCGTCCGCCTGGGATGGGTTGTGGCTCGTACGCTTCTTCAAACGTTTCCTCCATCGGGATGGTGACAGTTTCTTCCTCAGCTGGTAGCTCAGGTGGGGAATCTGGCCTTGGTGGTGCTTCATATACTGCAATCCTTGATTCAAGGTTTGATACCTGGGCCCGTAATGCGTTGAGTTCCTCTAAGATGTCAGGAGAGGGGTCCACAGGTGCCGGTATGCCTTGGTGTGCCGGTGCTCGTAACTGTAGTAATTTAACATCTTCTTTGAGTTTCTGTAACTCCTCGTTCATGCGGTCGTAGTCATCTAGCAATCTTACATGATCTTCTAGCAGCATCCTCATCGAGTCTGAGGGAATGGCTTTGAACCGACTAGGACTCAAAGGTTGGTCTGGGTGGTCAAGAGCTGCTTCTAAGTTTTCTCAGTTCTGATCCTGTAGGCGCTGGTTTTCCTCCTTTGCTGCTGCTAGATGTCTTCTGAGTAAGCCCATGTTTCGTGTTAGCGTTGCATTGCGGACTGTCTGGGCTCTTAATAAGTTATCCAAGTCAGTAGTGGCTTCTTTAGCTTTGTCTTCACTTTCTACTTCTAATTTGTGATATGCCTCTCGTAATTCCTGGTATCGGATGTTCAGTGAGGCGTTCTCAATAGACAATAAATTAAGCTGCGACTGTAAATCAGTGGTTGTCCTCTGCAGCTGCTGGTAATTATTGCCAAGAGATGTGAACTCATCTCTTACTTGCGTCATACACATGAACATTTGTCGGAATGCATTATCTACAGTGGGTGATAGTATTAATGGGGTGCTAAATGAAGATGCAGTGGGTGTAGATGCGAAGGGAACGGGGAATGGGGGTGGGAAGGTGGATGCTGTGGTGATTGTGGAAAATTGTGAGGTGCCTAAATATGTCTGTGCCGTGAGTGAAGTGAGTGATGGTGCAGTAGGTGGTGAGATATCCATGTCATTGGACGTGTCTAGTGCGGTGACTGTGAATATGAGTGTGACTGTGGGTGCTTGTGCTGGTGTAAATACGGGATTTACAAAAGTTGAGGAGTAATCTACAGGGGGACTGGCTGGTGCAACTGGGTGGAAAGGGGAAAGAGGGGTTACAGTGGGTCGGGGAGGTGAGACGGGGGAGAAGGTTAAGGGTAGTGGGAATGGAAAAACAGGTCTTGGAGTTGTGGGGAAGGATGGAAAAGCTGGATGAAGGAATGGGTTGTATGGAAAGGTGGATGTGTGAGGGGGTAGACTAGGTCTAGTGGGTGCGGGAATTGTGGGGTTAGTGGTCGTAAAGACGATTTCTGCTACGTTACCAGCGATAGAAGATGTTAATCGGGGGGAAGAAGGGTGAAGAGGGGAGGCTGGATGGACGAGCAAAGATGGAGGAGCGGTTGGCATGGTCGGTACTTCAGTGACTACTGAGGTATGTACAGTTGTAGCGCGGGGTGGGGAATCTACAAGGATGGTTTCTGCCGCCAACGAACTTTCGGGAACGAGGCGTGCCTCCCTGGCTTGTTCTAAAGATTGTGCACCTGTTGGTACACGAATGTATTCGCCGGGCTTTGAAATTAGTCGTACTCGGCGGGGGTCAAACTGTGGTAGTGGCTTTCTTTGCAAGTACCTGAGTGCTTCGTTGGAGCCTACTGATTTGACTAACTCTCTGAATCCTTTGATGTATGCGTCTTCGAATCCGCGTGTGACAAGTTCCTGTTCTATTATTGCTTGACTCTCTTCCTCTGTCAACTTTTTGCGTGCCCAAACTTTTTCCATAGTTCTATACAGCTTCTTAATCGCCAGTGTGTAAGCTGCTGCTTCGTAAGTTTCATCTTCATGGGTACTTGTATCACCATGTGTGTCTGTTTGTTGTCCTTGGCCATCTGTCTGTTCATGCTCTTGAGATTCGATAGTGCCCTGGCTTGCTTCGTCATCGCCTTTGTCGTCATCGGTTGCTGTTCTTTCGTCATCAGAGCTGGACACGATCTGTCCTTGTGGCTGATCCCGGGGTGTGGTGGGATAGCTGGGCCTTTCAAATTCTTGAGAAAACAATTGTCCTTCTGAAAATTGGAACTCATTGGAGAATGCATCGGGCATCTCAAAATCGAATGTTGTGTTCAGTGGCTCTGCTTGTCCTGCTTCTAAATGGGGTATTGGAAAAGAGAACGCTTCCGCACCAATAGTGGTCGGAAGTGCTGCTGTCGTGGTGATAGGCATTAGGGGAAAAAATGAACCCTGCATGGGCCTTTTAGATTAAGGGCTGATTAGTGATGGACCAATGAGAGGAGGGTGGTGGCCACAGTCTAGACCCTCAATCAAGTAGGCTAGGCCTAGGTTTCCTTGGTTTTGGATTGGTCAAAACAACCAAAATGTGATGATAAAAGTGGTATTTTCTCATGTAGTGGTTTAGGATTCAAATTGCGCGATCCGAAAATGGTATGGACCCTTGGATATGAATGAAATCCAATGGTTATGCTTGAAAAATAGAGAGACGTGCGCATTTTAATATGTGACGTCCGATCGGAAGAAATCCAAGGGACTCCATTCGTTCGCGCCCCAAGGTAGTCTCTCTCTTCCTTTTCTTATGTCCTATGACTTGAATGAGTCTTATTTTGTCTTTTTCTACCAGAACTGTACCACGAATCGCGTCCGTCCGTGAAATAAATCCAATGGCTCAAAAATCGCGTACGTCCGTCAGTCTCTCTCTTCATTATTCCCACCTCTCACAAATGATGTGGGTTCTCTATTTTGTCTTTTTCTGCCAGAGATACCTTGGATCATCTCATCCGTTCGTAGTGAATATCCAAGGGCTTAGGATGGCGACGAACCCCTCCCAACTGAGTGCACTATTTTGTCTTTTTTTTGACAGCACACTTCAACAATCGTATCCGTTCATTCGAGCTATCTAACGGCTCTCAACAAGTGTGAATCCGTTCAAGTTGAGGAATCAGATGTGGCCCTTAAGAAATAATATTTTTAAATAAAATACCACTACTGGTTTTCCATGCTCCCTTTATCCCTAGCATGATTAATTTTAATCCCTGAAAATTAGGGATCGTTACAAGGCCCATGTAGGGCTCATTTTTTCCCCTAATGGGTTCTGTGGTTGTGGCTGCTTGGGGTGCAACAGTACTGGTGGTGCCCTCCGGCGTAACTGGTCTTGATAACCGTATACGAATTGGTGGTACCGTGGGAGTGGCTGCGGTCGATGACTGCTCTGGAGATGGGTGTGGTGAGGGTGATTCTGGCACCTGAAGGCAGGGTATGGTTCCTCTCATGTGTTTTCTGGCTCTACCTTTGCTAGACTTTCTAGCCTTCTTAGTGGTCCCTTTGAATGCTTTCAATTCCTCACTGGTCAATGCACGTTCGATCGGCAGGTCATATGCCAAGCACATATATATAATCCTTGTAAGTGCACAACATCCATTGATGATCTTCTTTCGCTCCCATCTACGTTGTGCCAAATAGAGCTGATCAATTATCCAGCTAGCTAGATCAACCGTTTGAGGTCCAGTACATGCTAAGTATAATCCAAACCAGATTCTTTTGTGGGGCATGGTAAAACGATCCTGAGCAGGGAAAGCAAAATGCTGCATGCATATCCGTAATGGCTTGGATGTCAGGGGTTATAGCTGAAATATCCTCCCACTTAGTTACGTCACCACGTTTCATCTGCTCTGGAACTAGTCGTTCTTGCTCCGTCGGAGTGTGCGTTCCATGTATTTTCAGAGCTGCGCGAATTAAATCTTTAGACAAGTAAAACCTTCTGAATGGAGGATCATTTACCAAGGATGGTAACATGAATGTGCCGGGTAGATCCTTGTTCTCTGAAGTCGTCAAGGTGGTTACTAAGTAAAAGCATCTATAAAAATCGAGTTTAGGCAGAGGGTCACTAAAATATTCTGTGAATCCCGCTCGTGCCCAAATGTGCGTTAAATCTTGTGTATTCTGTTGTCCTTCAAATTATCTTGAAAAGAATTGGTACTTGGCCCATGTGCGAAGATCAAATGCCAAATTGGCCTCAAATATGAAATCAGCGTCTGCTAAGGGTCCTGCTAGGCCTTGAAACCAGTGAGAGTTACGATGAATCTTCTCAATATATCCTCTAGGAGGATCGTCAATTGGCATGGGTCCTGGAAAACCTTGAAACTCTGGAGGTTGCATCATTGGATAAGATTCCGCTAGTAATTCTCCAATATTGGCCATTGGTGTGCTTGGGCCAACTTTTGATGGTCTTGCTTCAGTTTGCATGATGACTGACGAGCAAATGGAAAAGATCTGCTACAAAAGATTAGCACATTAGTATGGAAATTAATTATGATCCCAATAAGGTGAGACCGCAATCCCTTTCCATAACCGATGTGTAACCCGTGTAGCCAAGTGTCATGAAGTGATTGATGCACTAATTATTTGCAAAACTAATGCAGGTCTCTAGACGCCTACATGGTCAGATTATGCATACATTTCTTGATGAGCTTTTATTATGCGAGACATGGGGTTATGGTGTGTGAGTTCATACAAGGTTTAGTTGCGGGTGAATTATTACAAGGGTGGTGTTTAAGCGGGCTGGGAGAATTGTTAGATAAGGGGATACAAGAAGACGTCTGGATACGGTTCGGTATCCATTTCCTAAGAGTCTTTGAGTGGGTGGTGTGTTTCTGCTGAGGGACAAAAAGTGGTATCGGGTTTGATGGTAATGAAGGATGAAAAGGTTTCTGAGGGGTATATATTACATGGCTTGAGGGTTGGGCTATAATACATTGTTTGGGTACCCAAATTTGCGTGGGTGTGGGTCTATTCGTTAGGTACTTCTTGGCGATCCAAATCTGTCGAGTATTTGTACTTGTAGAAGAAGATCGAGGGGGCTTTGGATACTGGCTCTACTTCTTTTGAAACTTTGTCCTGTTCCTGTCTGCAACGTTGCCAATAGCCTGTGGTTGCTGTCCTTTTGGCACCCATATTTGTCTCGTGCCACTTGTTCTATGATGTTGATACTGTGGCTTTCTTTGCCTTGTCTAGTGGTGTCGTCGGTCTGGGTTCCTCTGTTGTGATTGACTCCTTCGTGGTTGGGTTTGAGAGGTCGATTGGACACTCTGCTTTGGAAAAGAAGGGAGATCCAACACTTGCGTGACCTGCCCATTAAGAAGTGATTCATTCTTTATCTTTAATCTAGGCCAGCCCGCAGCAAGTTTGGAAGGATGGGCACCGCAGGGTGTTTTGCTCATTTGTCCGCTGATGCAACCCACCTGACCGCTGATTGTGTCCATCTGCCCTAGCGGTTGGGTAGCTGCCCCTTCTAGTTTGCAGGAAGCCCCAGGGAAGATTTCCTGTCATCCTTCTAATTGACAACTGTCTATAGCCAAGCCCGAGTGGGTTGGTGTAGACGTAACGTGACTGATCTGACCAAAGATCTTCCGGTCTTCCGTCGCATGTATTTCATAGAGTCTAGGGTTACAAACCTCAGTCGGAATGCCGTTAGGGAAGTCAAGCGGTATCACTCGCTTCTGTTCTAAGGTTCCAATCTGTAAGGAGCCTTGTCTAAGATTTAGGTCCACTGAGTGATCGTATAGCAAGTCTTGGCCAAGGATTAGGGGTTCTATCAGGTCATCATCATGGCACACTAGTAGTTTCGCTGTCATGGTCACATCCTTAATGAGGATAGGAAGGTCCACCTCACCCATGCAAGGGGTTTCCATGCCTCCTAGCCCTATGAGGTATGCCTCAATTGGCCGCATTTCTGCTCCTGAATCCTTATAGTGGGACCATCTAATCGCACTAGTCGCAGCACCTGAATCAATTAAAGCCCTGAGCTCTTGGCAAGAGTTGCCGTGCTCTAGCCTGACTGTAATGAATGGTCTCCTGTCCACTATGCTAGGACGAGTGGTTGACTTTACTTGAAACATGGCCATGGGATATCTGGGTGATGTTTCCAGATGGTTATATTGTTCCTTCCCTAGTCCTTGTCTTCTTAACTTCATGCGTTTAATGCGTTCTATTGCTTCTGCCTGAGCTTCCGCTCGTATTCTATTTTCTTCCTCCTTACGCTTCTTTGCCAACGTGAGTCGTTTAAGCATATCCTCAGTAAGAGGTTCTTGATATAACTTGACTCTACAGCCACTAATGTAATTAGGCATTATATCTCCTTCTAAAGTGGCTAATTGTATTGCTCCACTTGTTGAGAGTCTGTTAATGATCATAGGTCCATAACCTCGCTTTTCTAACTTCCATGCGTGTTGTTTCAGCGTATATACTAGAACTACATCTCCTTCTTTTAAGCCCTTATCTTTCACATGCGCATCAAAATAGGCTTTCTGTCGCTTCTTTGCTGTATATATGCCTACTGCTGCCTTTAGCCTGGTTTCTCCTAATCGTTCCAAGTCCATTATTCTTTCTGATAATTCATGGCCGGTCCACTGATGTTCTTATGCAACCTTAAGGGTCGGTATCAAGAAGTCCAAAGGAAGCACTGAACTTTGACCAAAAACCATCTGAAAGGGAGTTGCATTGAGTATGGTCTTGTAGGCCACTTGATATGCCCAAACAGTGTGGTGTAACTATTTGTCCCAATCTGAACGTTTGTTGTTCACGAGTTTTGTCAGTACGTTACAAAGGATCTTATTAGTGCTTTCAGCCTGACCACTGGCCTGTGGATGATATGGTGCGGATTTCTTGTGAATCACCATAAAATCCTGTAACAAATATTCAATGACTTGGTTTAGAAAGTGAGTTCCTCGATTGCTCACTAACTCTATAGGCAATCCATATCTTGTAAAGACATTTTCAAATACGAATTTTGCAGTCGCGTGTGCATCATTCTTTTTCGTGGCCTTTGCCTCTACCCATTTTGTGAGATAATCTGTGGCAACAATAATGTATTCCGCATGTGTACCTTTTGCAGGGGGGTTAATGGGTCCTACAAAGTCTATACCCCACTTAGAAAATGCACGTCCTCCCATCATGGGTTTCAATGGAATTTCATCTCTGCGAGTAGGAAACTGAGTTCTTTGGCAGACATCACATCTCTTTACATAGGTATGAGCATCCATGTGAAGAGTGGGCCACCATAATCCTGTAAAGAGGATGGCTTTGATTATCCTTTCACGTCCAAAATGACCTCCTGCAAAACCTTGGTGTGCAGTCTCTAGTATGCTCAGATAATCGCTTTCAAGAACACATTGTCTTAGATATCCATCTCGTCCTCTTTTGTATAGATTATCGCCAATAAGTGAATAGTCTTGAGCTTCCTGCTCTAGACTACATTGTCGTGCTAAGGTCATTCCTTGAGGGAATGTGTTCGTCCTCAAGTATGTCACTAAAGGGTCACTCCAGTCTGGTGTGAGAGACACGTGATATAATGTAGCATGTTCTACTGGTGGTCTTTCACAACAAACATGGCATTCCTTACACAACTTGTAGACATCTGCTTCCATCGAAGGCCAATATACTCCTAGTCTATCCAGAGTCTGTAATGTTCGATGTTTTGAATGATGTTGCTTTGATGCACCTACGTGTGCTAATTGCAACCAATTCGCATGTTCTGATTCATCTACACAACAAGCAAGAATCTTTTGATTATCCTGGTTATATATGCTTCTTGCTTTGATTTGATATCTCTGAGATTTGGTAATCTCTCCTTCTTTGATCTCTATCCTAGGATTCTTGGGTCCGTATGTCAGAGTAGGGACTATAGGCTTAGCCCATTTTGGTGCTATCTCAAGATTAAACAAATATGCATCTGGTAGATCATCCATTACTCCTTGAGGAGCTTCTCCTGAGGTTAATCTCGAAAGGTGGTCAGCTCTAAGATGTGTCTTTCCTTTCCTGACTACTACTTCAAAATCATACTCCATGAGTAATAGAAACCAACGTATTAGTCGTCCTGTGTTACATGGCTTGTTGACTAGGTACAATAGGGCTTGATGATCTGTAAAGAACTTGAATTTGTTTGCCAACAAATAGTGTCTAAACTTCTTTACCGCGTAAATCATCCCTAATCCTTCTCGTTCCGTCGTGGTGTAATTTCTTTTTGCCGCGTTCAATTGTCTGCTCGCGTAAGCTATGGGGAGATCTATGTTACCTTCACTCGTGGGTTGTGCTAACACACATCCTATTGTGTAGTTGGATGCATCCACATGTACATGGAATGGCTTACTCCAATCTGGGGTTGTCAATATAGGTGCTGAGCACAAGCATCGTTTAAGTTCATTGAATGAATTTTCACATTCATCTCTCCATTCAAAATTGGTTAAAAGAGAGTACAAAGGCTTGGCTATGATTGCATACATGTGTATGAATATCCTATAATAACCGCAATGACCCATAAATGCTTGTACCTCTTTGATGTTCATCGGCCTAGGTAGATCTGCAATCACCTTCACTTTTTCCTCATCCGTAGAGATTCCATTTTTTGACACAATGTGTCCTAGAATTTTGCCTTGTCTGACCATGAAAACACATTTTTCTGGGTTCAAACAAACCTGATATTCTCGACATTTGTCAAATATTTGTCTTAACTCAGGGATATGTGTCTGTCTTACATTTGAATGAGCACATATGTCATCGACATAAACTTCCAAACTCTTGCGTAAGAATTCCTTAAAAACATGACACATGAGTCGCTGGAAAGTGGCAGGTGCATTTGTTAAGCCAAATGGCATTACACAAAATGCAAATATGCCCCATTCTGTGGCAAAAGCCATCTTGTGTTGGTCCTCTGGAGTAATGGCTACTTGATTATAGCGTGAGAATCCATCAAGGAAGCTATAAACTTCCTTGCCCGCAACTCTTTCCATTAAGTGTTATGTGATACGAAGAGGATAACTGTCTCTAATTGTGGCGGCATTAACTTTTTAAAGGTTAATACACACACATAATTTTCCGTTCTTCTTGGGCACTACCACAATGGGGGATACCCATTCGGTATGCTCAATTTTGTAAATGAATCCTGCTTCTATCAGCCGATCTATCTCCTCTTTAATCTTCACAGTGTAGTTATCATTGTACGTGTACAGTTTCTGTTTTGTCGGTTTTGCATCTGGAGTCATAAGGATTCTATGAGAACATATATCTGGATCTACTCCTTTCAAATCTTTGTAACTCCAAGCAAAAACATCTCTATATTCGCGCAATAGGGCAACTAGCTCTTCTTCTTCTTCAGCTGTCAAATCATGCCCTATGTATGTACATTTTTCTTCTTCTCCTTCTATGGCTACTATTATTTTCTTGGTTTTCTCTCGGTTATCATATACTTGTCCGTCATTCGCCCTTCTATTAGGCATTCGTACCATGATTCTTCTATCTTCGATTTCATATTTCTTGAAGTTCTCGGGTACTTCAAACAAAGATTCTTCTTTTTCTGACATGGTTTCTTTCTTCTTTCTTTTCTTGCCTTCACTCTTAGTAGTCACTTCTGTGGCTAACCTCACCTCATTCGTAATTTCCTCGTGTCTCTGAGTGTGAGTCTCTACTTCGAAAAAATATTCTTCCTTTGATGCAAAGGGTGGGTCCATGATAATTGATTCTAAATCAAAATCACTCGCATCCTCAAATGCATTAGTGTTAGGTTCACACTCTTCTAAAATTGCATCGCACATGATTGGCTCTATCGTGAAAACTGAAATGTCATAGCCATCCTCGTCACAGTGGGGTGTCCATTGTTCTTCATTGATGGCTACATCCATGGTTGCTAGGATTTCTGCCCAACCATGGGGTTCAAACTCTTCGTCAGGGAATATTACAAGAGCGTAGGCTGGATCTTGAAGGGTTCGTGGATGTTGTTCTGCACCTAAGGTCCTGGCTTCTAACCTTTCTTCCTCTTGTTTTGCAACTTTACAAATCCATAGATGAGTGTCCTCATGCAACCAAGAAGGATCTGATTCTAATGAGTGCACGGATTCCGTCTCTACTGGTGTCTTATGGATGGTATTCCATTGTATTGGGGGTACGTCTCTATGTGAATAGTCTTTAAGATTGACTTTGGTAGTCACTCCTAAATGTTGCAAGTACAAAGAATTAGTTCCCCAATCTTGTACAATTTGCAACTGACGCATGAATGGTCATCCCAATATCATCTCATAAGCATGATTTTTACTAAAATCACAAATGGCGAAAGTATGCTCAAATTCTACACCACAAGTGGTGAGAGATATGCCTTATAGTAAGCATAATGGTTTCTCTATATGTCCGTCAGCCATTTGTAGCTTCATCCTGGTGGGTCTTAATGCAAGCTTACCCCAACGTTTCCATAAAGCGGTGGTAGCTATGGCTACTCCGGCTCCTGAATCTAAGATGGCTTTCGTGGTGTAGCCCTGATGGGTTATCGGAAGATAAGTGTGACCTTCTTCTCCTTCGCTTACATCTCCAATCTTTTCTACGGGTATCTCTGGTACCTTATTTTGTGATCCTATTTGTGAGGAAGTAGTAGCAAGCTCGGGGAATTGATTTGCTACATGTTTCCACAATTCTGGTTTTACCTTTAACAACTCCTCTAGAGTGAGATTACACTGTACTTTAGTGTTCTTGATCACTTCCGTGTTTCTAGGGATTACTGATTCTTCATTCCTCACTATTATCGTTGGTGCTCTCATACTAATAGACTTTGCCTCCCAAGGTCCTGTGAACTGAGGTAATTCTTGTAAAGAAATAGAGTCAAAAGTTGTGTTTCCACTCAGTTGTTCTTCCTCTACATCTTCGTAAATGGAGGGAATGTCTTGGGGAAATTGCTCTTGCAAGTCATCTATTTCTTGAATAGGAGGATGAGTTCCTTGTTCTTTTCTCCATTTCTCTTCTTGGATTTCTCTCAAAAATTCATGTGAGTACCTATGTATGGAAGACAGGTTGTCTTGACTTTCTGTATTGGGTACTTGAGACAGGGATGGTGCATTCCTTTCCTATGTCTCTGGGCCAATAGGGTTCCTATGCTGATCCTTTTTCTCTTTGCTCTCTATCAAGTATTCTAGCCTCTCCATTAGTCCTTGAAAGTGTAGTTCAGGTTTTGCCATGTTATTCCAATTAAGATATCTAGAGGCTTCGAACAAAGCTTGTGCTAATTCTACCATCTTCATGCAAAGTTTATTTCTCTCAGTTTCTAGATCAACTCGTGGGTAATTTTTGCTCATTTTAGCTACTTGAAGTCCTTCTTTTAATCTAGCTTGATATGCACGAAACATCATGTCTAGATTTTCTGGTATGGGTTCCGCTAAAACTGATCCTGATTTCTGAGCTGGATTCTCTTGATTCAAGTCCAGTGAAGTCAATTCTAGGATTTTGGCTCTAGATTCCTTCAAACTTCCTTCCAACTCAGTTATCTTTCTACTCCACTTTCTCTTTATTCTTTCTCTAGAATCTTTCCAAGATTTCGTCTTCTTGCTACTAGATTCTGCAACTTCACTACTTTCGGCTACTTTCTCTTGATTAAGCTGTTGATTTTGTAAGAGCGCCTGGGCTCTTGTTATAGCTTGGATAGGCACGTATGTAGGTTTGGATCCATCTGCGTTGTTTACAATGCCTATCACGTTGATCGGTGTCACACTTGAAGCGTTAACTGGGTTCTTAGGACAATCTTTTATGATGTGCTCTTTGCCACAATCGGCACAAAAGCCTTGGATGTTATAGTACTGTGATTGCCCTGCTATCGGAGGATGTGGACAATCCTTTATGAAATGGTCTCCTTGGCACCTAAAGCATGGTCCTCTAGGGCCCTGTGGTCTCTGTTGTCTCACTTGGGGCCGTGGATTTGCGTTTGTGTACATCACATTAGCATAGTCTGGCTCCCAACTAGGTTCCACTGGTGGACTATCGTAATGATATGTCTCCATGTGTTCTGGTGACTCCGTGTAATAAGCGGGTGGACTATCTACATGAGTAGAGTCAAAACTGTTTGAGTTTGGGTCACTCTCTGTGATCAAAGGTGAAGAAGGCACTAAAGCCCTACTTAGGTTCTCTTCTGCAGCATCATATTTGACTGAGATGACATTCGCTGGTGGGGGTGGCTGCTGAGCTAAGACTGGTTGCAGTCTCTGTTGAGCCTGGTATGGGTAGTTCTCAGGAGGCCTATAGTAATAAGGCTGAGCATTGTATTGGCCTTGATACCTACCTGGCTGTGCATATGCTTGCAGGTAGTTCTGTCTCACAGTTTGTTTGTTGTATGGGTAGTCGTGAGCCATATGATTCGTGTATCTTCTCTCATTTGTACAGTATTGGCAACTAGGGTTGGTTTGTGGTTGTGGTGCATTGGGACACACATTTGCCATATGATCACCACCACAGGTGTAACAACGCTTGTTCATTAGTACCCTAGGTTTACTAGAAACTCCTAGTTTCTGGGCCACTTTTTCTGCTAGGTCTTCTATCGAGCTCGACAATTTTGTGGAGGCTAGAGATGAACAGTCTGAGTCCTTATAGACCTTTGAGAGTTCCAACTCATCTCCTAAGTCGTCCTCAATGTCTATGCATATTCTTACACATTGCTCTAGCGTTCTGGGTTCTTTTAGGTACACATAGGAGCGTAGTTTAGCGCTCAACAAGCCATCTAGGAACAATGACACTTGCTTGGCTTGTGAGGGTAGCTCTTGCATTGGACACCTTTCAACATATTGTCTAAACCTACGTCTTGCGAGTCTAACTGTTTCTTGAGGGGTCTGTTTAAAGCTATGAATCAACGAAGACGTGTCATGTCTAATCCCACTTTTAGAGAATTCAGTGATGAATGACTCTAAAAAGTGATGGATGTCTCTAAATTGCCTTTGTTGCAATGATGAAACCAAGTTAAAGCGGTATTTTTTAACGTTAGTCCAAATGCATTATATTGCGTGAACATGTCTTCGACTTGTTCTGCTCTTAGTACTTGCTTGAATTCTGCGACATGGTCATAGGGATCTCCTGTCCCATCAAAGTAATTTTTCATGGATTTCACTAACTGTGTGGGTCTCAGTATTCTTGCATGTTACCTTGGTCTAGGTAGAGGAAAATCATCTCTACCACCTGGTATTCCATGATCTCTTTGTCTATCTGCTCTATTAGTGTCTGTGGTTGTTCTATCTCTCCCTATGGGATGAGTGAAGCTTACTTCGGGTCTTTCTTTATTTTTCTCTCTTTGATTTCCATGGGCTGAGGATGTTCCTGCCCCTTGTTGACTTGTATTCATGTTCGTTCTAGATGGAGGGAATACCAATTCACCTCTCCATGTGTATGTGTTTTTAGCGTGGTCAGGCACCACAAAAACTCTTTCTGAAGTCTCATCCAGGTATACAACCTTTCTAGGTGTATCCGGGTCCTTGAGCTCGTATATCGTGATGATTCCTACCTCACTAAGTAGTTTTGTCTTGTATCTCCAAAAGGCTTCATCAGTTTCTTTATTTACAAACAACTCTATGCTTTTGTTGTCCTGAGGGATCCATTCTGGGATTAGTACTCGTGTCAGTACAGATTTCCCTCTAGGTGTTCTAGGCTCTTCTAATGGTTCTTTTCCTTGAGATTTAGTTTCCGTCTCTAGCTGAATCACGCCAAACTCGTTGGTATTGTTTGGCTGCGTACTTAAGATGTACATTGTTCCTTCTTTGTCTATGTACACGTCTCTCAAGTTTTACTACTGGACGTTCCAATCCAATGGGTTGATTGGGGTTGTGCATTTGCACCACTTGCCTTCGCAAACCATCCTCATAGATCCGAGCACCTAGTCGGTTGGTTCGGAGAAACTCTAGTTGCGTTCTGTAGGGTCCTTCTGGTTTTTCTAAATAGGCTATATTCGACCCTCCTTCCGGTCTTTCCGTGCTAAATGCCATTTCTGAATCACTAGTATCTGTGCTGTTGTAGGGATAACTAGTGTTCAATTGTTGAGCCCACGATCGTGCAGTAGTTCTTACACTTGCCTCTGATGATCTAAGGCTTCGTCGGTCTGACTTACCTATATGTTTGCCCGATCTAAGGTTCATTAATTTTCTCCCTTGCACACTTAGTACACGCTCAGATCGTCAATGATTCTTTGTTATTACTTTCTTGATTCTTTTTAAATTCTCTTTAGGTTCTTGTCTTAATGTATGCGTCAGGAATTCGACTTTCCGTGGTACTTTGAGTTCTCGTTACGTCAAACTTATGTTCTTTCCTTTAGGTTTTCGTGTCACACACCTTTATCTTTAGTTTTGGACTTGATAAATTTAATTCTCTTGAACTTGAGGCGTTCCTATCGTCTTAAACCCACAATGCTACCGTTTATCGTAAGCTAAGAATTGACTGAGGGGGTTGAGTAATTTTCCAACCTCGAGTCAGCTTTTCAGGTTGCTCTGATGCCGAAGAAGCCGCGCTTCCCAAGCTTTATGCCCTTCACTGCCTTGCCTTGGTTGCCTTTGATTGCCCTTGCTAGACCTGGAAAAATCCAATATTAGACCAATTCACACTTGGATGATCAAGCACTTGAGTATATATACCTTTTAAGTCCCTTCCCTTTTGCCCAACTTTTTAATGCTTGCCCCCTGGCTTCTAGTCCCAAACTAGGTCAACCTCAAAATAGCTCAAAAAATGGACTTTGGATGAAAAAGTTATGACCGTTCAGACCCTCGGAGGTAAAAACTGACAAACAGGTTTTTCTCCAAATATGAGCTAAGGGGTCTCGTATGAATCTAATCACCCAAAAATTTCCCAAAAATAGCCCCAAAATAGGCCAAAAAATGAAACCCTAAAATTTGCGATGGGGGTGCACAATCGCGATGGCGTGAGACAATCACGATGGTCTGGGACCGTCGCGATGGCGTGAAGGTGAACAATCGCGATGGTCTGAAGTGCACGGTCGCGATGGTCCAAATGTGAGCAATCGCGAAGGCTCGATCAGGCAGACAATCGTGATGGCATGAATGTGAACCGTTGCGATGGCTCGATCAGGCGGACAATCGCGATGGCGTCAGTCAACGGTCAACGTGAACAATCGCCATGGTCCAAAA
Organism: Ceratopteris richardii; assembly: GCA_020310875.1. Lineage (NCBI taxonomy): Eukaryota > Viridiplantae > Streptophyta > Polypodiopsida > Polypodiales > Pteridaceae > Ceratopteris > Ceratopteris richardii. The sequence continues at coordinate 2,159,047 of CM035427.1, forward strand.
GTGAACCGTCGCGATGGTGTAAGGGTGTCGTTGCGATGGCGTGAAGTGTGAACCGTCGCGATGGTCTAGCTTGCTACGTGGCACCGTCAGCGCGATGGCGTGAGCCAATCGCGATGGTGTGGGGTCAACTGAATAGTCGCGATGGTCCGCGAACTGTCGCGATGGTCCAAATGAACCGTCGCGATGGCGTGAGACCGTCGCGATGGTCCGGCCGAGCCATCGCGATGGCATGAGCCTATCGCGATGGTGTGACACAATCGCGATGGTCTGAGACCGTCGCGATGGTGCACCAAAATATGATTTTTGCAGATGCGTCCGTGGATTCGTGTGTGCGCTTGTTTTGCCTATCCCGTGGTGTGGTCGCTCACCAAAAATTCCGCACTTGGCAGACCATCGCGATGGTCTGACACAGATGGAAATCTCTAACAGAAAGTGAAGTTTTTACCTTTTCCAAGCTTTCCTGATGCACTGGAGCTCTGTATCTGCAAGAAAACTCAAGAAAACAAAAGTACATGCAAGCACAAAAGCTCTCTCTCACTCTCTCGCATGCACAAATGAGGGGAAATGAGGAGAATGGGTGGATATGGTAAATTTTCTAATTTTTTTGGAGATGAAGATGATGATGCGGTGATGAAGATGGAGTGTGGGGGAGTTGAAAAACAACAAAAACTAAGTAAAAACAACAACAAAAACTGAAATTTTTACCTTCCAACGCCACTTCTTGCTATACTCTTACCATCACACGTTCGTCCTAGACTCGATCCCCAGCAATGGCGCCAAATTTGGTGTTGCTCTAGCACAATGGTGAGAACCACGTTAAGAAGCTCCACCTCCTTAATGTCAATCCGCGGAAGAGATAGGAGTGATATGAAGATCGTGAATGTGAGATGAAGTGAGAGTGAAGGGGAGAAGCATAGAAATGCACACACACATACACACACACTACGAAGAGACAAGCAAGACACAATGGAAGGTGAGAAATCAACTCTATTGCTCAAGAACACTCTTACAAGCTCAAAATAGCTCTAAGCTCTTCTCTACTCAAACAAGCTACCTCAAAAATGAGCTCTCTAGCTCTTTTTATAGTTTCTAGACTAGTTTTGGCCGGTTTCACATCTAGTGACCGGCATAGTTAAAAATTAGGTCCTAGATGCTATTTGGAAGGGTAAACGGTGTCTAAAAATAACGAAAATTGATACGCTTGTTCTACCTAAGCTCCTCAAGCTCGAGGACTCCTCGGCTTGCACAAAATGGAGCTAGAAATTAAGAAAAGGGTTTTTCTATGTTACATATGTTACATTAGTGATAAAAATCACTATTGGAGGTTTTGAAAAGTATTTTAAAACATGATTCTTTGAAAAAAGATTCCACTGACTCCCTGCTCCGTTGTTACATGCTTCCGTGTCTTCTATGCCTCTGGCTGCTTCCAACAATGAAGGCCTTGAGTAAAGTTTTGTGCCTATCTACAGTAATGCAAGGGAGCAATTGTATATTTCTAGTTAGGAAGTCCCTTGCCCTTACTACCCTAGGAGTTAACTTTAGAGGAAAAATATTAGGTCAAATAGGAATAGCTTTGGGTCTTGGATTGACAGACCCTCAATTAATATCCCAATCAGTTTTTACTTACCAATTGCCTCTATCTTTTGAGAGAAGAAAGAATGTAGTGGAGAGGCTCAAGGCCAAGAGCCAATTGTAAAAACTTTATAATACCAATGTTCTCTTTTTCCAATTTCCATGTGCATTCAATCTATTATATCTTTATGGTTTTGACAATCTCATAACTTTTGCACAGTTTAATCAGTCTTTTTCCATTATTTCTTGTAATTTGTGTTGCCCAAAATGCATGCAATGGCCTAGGAATGCAAAAAAAAGGCCTGCCACAAAAACGCGGGGATGGAATGCAAAAAAAAAGGCCTGCCACAGAAACACGGGGATGGGCCCTGCAAAACGTTTGTAGGGCCCATCCCCGCATTTATGTGGCAGGCCTTTTTTTTGCATTCCTAGGCCATCCTATGCACTAGGTTACCTGTATTGCAAGTCTATCTCCCTCAATTAGCACCTTCACTTGGGGAAATGTGGAGCACTCTTCTTATGTGCAATAATTAGAGAAAGTTAAGACTCCTCTCGGTGCACATAAGCATGCAATTGTAAATAAGTACATGTATGTTCATAAACATTGCTTAGCTATTGGTCAGGGAGTTAGCATACGGTGCACTCTACCCAAGGCCAATCATATGCCCCAATGTGCATGGCATGTGTTTTCATGGCTTGGAAATGCCAAAAAAAGGCCTGCCACAGAAACGCGGGGATAGGCCCTGCAAAACTTTTGCAAGGCCCATCCCCGCGTTTCTGTGGCACGATTTTTTTTGGCATTTCTTAGCCATGAAATGCATTAAATAGCATTACCACTTACAACAAGTACAAAAAAAAGAATGATACTACTATGAAAAACACCTCAAAGAGGTACTTTAAAAACACACCTACAAACATAGGAGAAATAAACTTCAAAAAATGTACACTAAGAGATAAACACTTGGGGGAGCAAATATGAGAAGTCAAAGATTATATTCATCATTTGGGATTTACGAAATATTCATCATATGGGATATACAAAAGGTTCTCCAAACAAGGGAGTACAAATTATGGTTAAGGGTTATTCCCTCTAATTCTCCTAGCTAGCTGTTGGCAGCAGTCAGGGAACCGAAGGAGCCACAAGACGAAGAGAGTCAGAGCGAAGGGACAGCACAAGCAGACACGGCAGTCAAAGAAGATCTGGCAAGTAGGCCATCTAATTTTTCAAGACATCAAGGAGTTGAGCACACAAGAAGAAAGAGCAAGTAGGGAGCTCAAAGAGGTGTATGACAAATCAATAGAGAAAACCCCTACACAAATAGTGATTTTCATCACTAAAAACCATTGTAAATATCATTTCGTATTTTTGTAGCTCCATTTTGTGCAAGCCAAGGAGTCCTTGAGCTTGAGGAGCTTTAGAAGTATCTACCTGCCAATTTTCATATTTTTTAGATCTCGTTTGAGCCCTCTAATAAGCCCTGGAACCTAATTTTTAACTAGGCCGGACACTAGGTCTGAACAGGGCCAAAGCTAGTCAAAAACTATAAAAGGAGCTAGAGAGCTCATTTTTGAGGTAGATTGTAATTGAAACTAACTTGTAAGAGCTTCTTGAAAGTAATCTAAAAACTCCATTGCTACTCACTCTTTGTCTTACTGTGTGTGCGCGTGTGTGTGTATGTGTGTGCATGTTGGTGTGCTTCTCACTCACACACTTGTGCTTCCACTTGCTCGAGGTCTTCATACCATCCTCACGTCTTCCCGGATTGACATTAAAGGAGGTGCTACTCATCACTGAGCTACACCAAATTTTGGCGCCGTTGTCGGGGATCGAGCTTTGAGGACGAGCGTGTGATGGTAAGACGTAGAGTTGACGCGTTGGAGTTGTAGGTATTTTCTTCACTCTCATCGATTTTCTTTTACTTTCTTCACCATCCTCATCACCATCGTCATTGTCACCATCTCCCACCTCCATCTCCATCATCGCAAAAATTTCTGTTTTTTGATCATATCACCATCTCCACCTCATTTCCCTCATTTCCCTTGTGAGAGAGAGCAAGAGAGCGAAATTGTGTGTGCTGTTTTTGCATGTTTTCTGAGCTGTGTTGCAGGTACAGGCTGTATCACCATCCCCAGCACGCTGCGCAGGTACGGAATTCGAAGTAACTGTCTGTGTGTCGCCGGGTTCAGTCAATCGCGACCGACAGAAAAGTTGGTCTATTTGCTAAACAAAGTGCATATCCATGACCTACAGGCCTAGAGCTTCCCAAAAATGTGTTTAGTTTTTTGAAATTCCACAGATTTCTGTCAATCGCGATCGACACGTCAATCGCGATCGACAAACCACGACGGACAGACCTGTCAATCGCGATCGACACATCAATCGCGATCGACAGGGTCAACGACCGACACAGTCAACGATCGACACGGTCAACGACGGTTTGACCACGACCGACAGAGCCACGCGTGACACGTGTCAATCGCGATCGAGCCATCAATCGCGATCGACCAGTCAATCGCGACTGACAGCCCACGACGCCTCTGTCAATCGCGACCGACAGAGTCAACGACTGTTTGACCACGACGGACAGACCTCGCGACCGACCTGTCAATCGCGATCGACACATCAATCGCGACCGACAGAGTCAACGACGGTTTGACCACGACTGATTGACTTTTCGGAGCTCCTGTCAATCGCGATCGACACGTCAATCGCGACTGACAGCCACGACGGACCTGTCAATCGCGATCGACACGTCGATCGCGACTGACCTGTCAATCGCGACCGACAGACCTTGCGAACACGTTAGAAGGGCAAATTAGGTCAAATTTTTGGGGAAAAAATAGTGGTCTCAATTTTTGCTAAGTGTGGGGCAAACATTAGGGTATAGTATTGCATCGCGAGGCCGTGCCACAAACAACTCGAGAATTCCTGTTTACCTGTTAGCCTGTTTTGGATCCTGTTTTAACTCCGAAACCCTGAACGGTCATAACTTTTTCATACGAAATCCATTTTCATACGAAACCCTAAACCCTGAAGTTGACCATACCCAGGAGGAACAAAATTTAGGGATCCCTAGAATTATTTCCCAAAAAAGTCCTAGTGCAAATTGGTGAAGTGTCACATGAATGAAAGTGATTGGTTCTGTCTTTTGAATTTAAGTCCTGAGCTAATCTTGGGCCTTTTACAGGTCCTTTGAGAGCATCGAGGGGTACACAAAGCAAGAGTAAGTGCAGGCTTGGGAACACGCGTCCTGGGCACGCCAGGGCAACAACACAAGGAAAGGACTTCAAGGTTGGAAAACCCGCAACACCCTCTGTCAATTCTTAGTTTAGGCTAAGTGCGGGTAGTGTTAGAAGTAATTCCAGGCAACGATAAGGCACGAGATAAATCAAAGACTATCTAAGAAATCAAGTTCAAGTCAAGAGATAACCTGTGTGTGTGGACGACAACCTTAAAGGAAAAGGACCTAACGTGAAACGACCAAACTAAAGTGCGAAATTAAACTCAAGTATTCCTAAAGACGTGATATCAGATAAGAGAATAAACACAATAATCAACATAAAAAGGGAATTAAGTAATTGATACAAGGATTCAGAAACGTGGTTGTACCTGGGACAAATTGGGTTAATCAGTTAGGCATATGAACCTGAGATCAGGGCGACATCTAGTGAGGGAGAGACAAAGCCTTAGGTCTTCAGAGGCTAGTGTTAATCACACTGCTAGGTCTTGGGCCCAACAGTTGAGCCACCACTCATACTACCCTAGTTCTGAGACGAGTGAATCAGAGATGTCTCAAGGTATGGAGAGACCTACAGGAAGTTCAGGGGTGCCATACTTGCACAGGGTAGAAGGCCCGTACAAAACGCAGTTGGAATACCTTAGGACCAACCGATTAGGTGCTAGCATCTATGAGGACGGCCTAGGAAGAGCGGTGGTCCAGATTAAAAACCCTGACCAATCCGTTGGACTAGAGCACCCAGCTGTCAAGTTTGAAAACGGAGCATACTTGGACAAAGAAGGAACCATATACGTAGTCACCAGTCACCCAGATAGGACGGACGAATTCGGAAATGTGATCTCAGAAGCGGACTTAGGTGACCTAGAACAAGGAAACATGGGTGCAGAACCTAGAACCCCTCGAGGTAAATCGGTTCTCACTAGGATTATCACACCGGAGTGGATTCCCCAGGATAATAAGAGCATAGAGTTGCTCCTCAATCGAGAGACTGACGAAGCCTTTTGGAGGTACAAACCTGATCGGCCAACTGATATAGGAGCAATCATGATCTATGAGTTTAAAGATCCTGATAGCCCAGGTAGAGTGACCTACTTAGATCACTCTTCGGAGAGGATCTTTGTGGTGACAGAACATGATAGGCATGCTTACACTTGGAAGGGTGAATTCATTTTTCCCCAACCAAGATCGAATGTATCCTATGGTCACCCTGGAGCTGGAACATCCCAAGCTCATGGAATGCAAAGAGACAGAAGTATAGATAGGCCAGAAGTAAGCTTTGCTAACCCAGTGGGCAGAGGAAGAACGAGGACGGAAACAAATAGAGTAGAGCCTGAGGTACTTAGAGCTCACAGGGATCAAAGAAATGCGGATGAGTTCCCTTTACCACGACCTAGAGAGCACACAAGGACCTTGAGACCAACTCAGCTAGTTAAGTCCATGAAGAACTACTTTGATGGCACTGGAGATCCATACGATCATGTGGCTGAGTTTAGACAAGTCCTGAGAGCTGAACAAGTGGAGGATCTATTCACTCAGTACAATGCCTTTGGTCTGACCCTTAGGAACACTGCCCTGACATGGTTTCAGCCGCTAAACGAGAGGCAGTTCAGGAGCATAGACCAACTCCTAGAGGCTTTCATCATTGAGTTCTCTAAGAGTGGCATAAGACATAATACCTCCTCATTGATTCATAGCTTCAAGCAAACCCCTCAAGAGACCGTGAGACTGGCAGGACGAAGGTTTAGGCAATATCTTGAAAGATGCCCTGTCCCTGAGCTACCCACACCAGCTAAGCAAGTGGCTTTATTCTTGGATGGATTGCTAAGTACCAAATTGAGATCTTATGTGTACTTGAAGGACCCTAGGACCATAGAAGAGTGTGTACGCATGTGCATTGATATTGAGGATAACCTAGGGGAGGAGTTAGAACTTTCCAAAATCTACAAAGATTCTGATGGTGCCTCTAGCCTCTCTTCCACGCAATCCACATCGATCGAGGAACTAGCAGAGAAAGTTGCTCAGAAACTAGGTGTTTCTAGCAAACAAATTCCGAGATTTGCCCCTGTGAAGAGATGCTACACCTGTGGTGGCGACCACATGGCTAATGTATGTCCCATTATGGCTCAACCCCAAGTAAATCCTAGTAGCCAGTACTGCACTATCGAACGAAGATACACAAATCACACAGCATAAGACTGCCCATACAACAAACAGGCAGTTAGGCAACCCAACCCTCAACCATACCCGCAGCAAGGAAGATACCAGAACCAGTATCCGTCACAGCCATATGGCAGGCCACAACAAAACTATCAACCACAATACCAAAACCAACAAAGACCTCAGCCAGTGTTAGCTCAACAACCCCCTGCCCCAGCTAATGTGATTTCGGTAAAGTATGCTGTGGCAGAAGAAAACCTGAATAGAGCTATAGTCCCTGTGACACCCTTGAATTCTGAAAGTGACCCGAGTGACCATAGCTTTGATTCTACACATGTGGATAGTCCCCAGGCGTACTACATGCAGTCTCCAGAACATGATGAGCCCTACTATAGTGAAGAGCCGAGTGAGCCTAGTTGGGAGTCCAACTACACAAACATCATGTATACAAACCCCAACCCTCGACCCCAACCTAGGCAGGTAAGACCCCCATTCCCTAGAGGACCATGTTACAGATGTCAGGGAGATCACCTCATTCGTGACTGTCCCTTGCCTCCACCTACCCAACCCCAGTCAGTAACGATCCAAGGCTATTGTCAGGAGTGTGGAAGGGAGCATCTCTTACGGGATTGTCCTAAGAATCCCAACAATATGCCAAAAATCACTCCCATAAACGTTATTGGGTTAGTTGTAGACTCCACAGGGAGTGTGACTTCCACTGCACCAGTGCAAGTGGTCACGAGAGCTCAAGCATTGCAGCAAAACCAAGCTGTAGATCAAGATCGGGGAAAGAGCCCAGAAGTCAGTGAAACGGAGAGCATAACCAAGAAGAGAACTAGAGCCTGGAGAGATAGTCGGGAAAGAATGAAAAGACAATGGGCTAAAAAGATGAGTGAACTTGAGGAAAGCATAAAAGAAACCAAAGCCAAGATAACTGAACTAACATCTCAAACTCCCTCTCACACTATCCCACCTCCATCATTCCCATTGCCATCCGACCCGCCACCTTCCAACCCACCTCATACAATTCCACCACCCCCTAGAGCAGGATCAGTATTAGCTGATCCCACTCCTGAAGATATAGACATGATGCTTAAAGCATATCAGGCCAGAATTCAAGAAGGGCCAAATGTAACGGATCATGATAAGTGCTACCCTAGGGCTGACCTAGAGATAGAAAGAACCAAGCTTTGCGCGAAAATGGTCGCATTGGCTCAGACTATGTTTGAAGCTAGTCGCCTTTTCAATTACTCGGGCTCAGCCAAGACGCAATTACACTTGGATGGACTTCTAGAGAAGTTAGAGGGCATAATTGCAAGATCTGCCAAGGAAGAAAAAAATCAAGAAAAAGATAAAGCAAGCAAAAACATGAACCATCCCCCATCGGAAGTTTATGTGCCCAATTCCACGGAAGCAGACAACCCCTCCTCCTTAGAAAGAATAGAGAGGCTAATTGCACAATCAAAAAAGGAACCTACCCCTCAAAGAAAGGAAAGGGCAAGAGAACGGATAAGCCAGCCTCTTCAGGAAGCCCATGTGCCTCCTCAAGAAGCTTACCTTTCCCCCCAAAAGGCAGAGGAGCCTCCCTCGAAAGCTCACGTACCTCCACAGGTTGCCTACATTCCTTCTCAGGGAGCATACGAGCCTGTTCGGAAAAGTAATAGAATAAGTAACCCTCCCCAGGAAGCTTGTGCTCCAGCCATCTATGAGAACGAGGAGAGAGCCAACGATAGAATAAGCCCTCCTTCCCATGTTGCTTATGTGCCTAATTCTACGGAGCCAGACACTTCTTCTTCTATGAATCGGTTTGCACCAGACTTCCTACGAGAAATTCAAGAAGATAAATGGGATAACGAAAGTGAAGTCGCCCCTCCCTTTGAACTTGTGGATGATGCACACGACCAATTCCCACAAGACATCCCATCTATTTACGGGGAGCAGGAGAGTACCCAATCTCAAGAAAGATTAGACTTTGAGTCTAATTCCATACAAGAGCTACCCCACTTCACAGGCCCCTGGGAAGCCAAGTCTACTTGTATGAGAACCCCCACAGTCATGGTAAGAAACGAAGATTCAGTCATACCTAGGAACACAGAGGTAGTGAAAAACACAAAAGTGCAGTGCAATCTCAAGTTAGAAGAGCTACTCAAGATTAGACCTGAATTATGGAAACATGTAGCCAAACAAGTACCAGAGATAGCAAAACCTCGTTCCCAGGTAGGATCACATAGGACAGTGCCAGAAATACCCTTGGATAAGATAGGAGATATGTGTGAAGGTGAAGAAGGGAACACCTATCTTCCCATCACCTACCAAGAGTACACCACCAAGGCAATTTTGGACTCAGGTGCAGGAGTTGCAATTGCCACTACTTCCCTATGGAAGCGTTGGGGCAAGCCAGCACTCAGGCCAACGAGAATGAAATTGCAGATGGCCGATGGTCATATTGAGAGACCCTTAGGATTGCTAGAAGGAATAACTCTCACCACCTGTGGTGTCGAGTTCGAGCACACATTTGCCATATGTGATTTTAGCAAGAACCATGCCTATGAAATGATCTTGGGACGACCCTTTATGCGACAGTTGCAAGTGGTACAGGATTGGGGAACCAATTCTTTGTACCTGCAACACTTGGGTGTTACGACCAAAGTGAATCTCAAGGATTACTCTCATAGAGATGTCCCTCCTATTCAATGGAATCCCATCCATAGAGCGAAAGATGATACAGAATCGGTGCATTCCATAGGGTCTAGATCCTCATGGATGCATGAAGACACTCACTTATGGATGTGCAAGGTAGCAGTAGAAGAAGAGAAGAGAGAGAAAGCCAGAGAGGTAGGTGCAAAAGAAACCCATAGATCAATCCAAGACCCAGCCTATGCACCTGTAGTTTTTCCAGACGAAGAATTTGAACCTCACGGTTGGGCAGAAATTCTAGCAACAATGGACGTAGCCATCAATGAAGAACAATGGACACCTCACTGTGATGAGGATGGCTATGACATTTCAGTCTTCTCCATAGAGCCAATCATGGGAGAGGCAGTTCTAGAAGAATGCGAACCTAGCCCTGATGCATTTGAGGATGCAAGTGACTCCGATCTTGAGTCAATCATTATGGACCCACCATTTGCATCAGATGAAGAATACTTCCATGAAGTAGAATTTCAACCCCAGAGGCATGGAGAGCTTACAAATGATGTAAGATTAGCAACACATGTGACCCCGAAAGAAGAAGAAAAGAAACGAAAGAAGAGAGAAGCCTCACCAGAAGAGGAAGAATCTTTGTTTGAGGTCCCAAAAAATTTTAAGAAGTATGAGATAGATGACAGGAGAGTCATGATAACAATGCCTAAACGAGAGGCACAATCAGGAGAGGCCTATGATAACAAAGAAACTACCAAGAAAATAGTAGTGGCCCTAGAAGAAGGAGAGGAGAGATGCACGTACATAGGCCATGACCTAACAGAGGAAGAAGAGCATGCGCTAATAGCCTTGCTAAGAGAATACAGGGATGTGTTCGCTTGGAGTTACAAGGATTTGAAAGGTGTTGACCCTGATATATGCTCACACACTATCCCCATGACCTCAGATGCTAAACCCTCTAAGCAAAAGCCCTATACTTATAACGATAATTACGCTGCTAAGATCAAAGAAGAGATAGATAGATTGGTCGAAGCTAGATTTATCTATGAAATTGAGCACACTGAGTGGGTATCCCCCATCGTAGTGGTGCCCAAGAAGAATGGCAAGCTGCGCGTATGCATTAACTTGAAGAAGGTTAATGCAGCCACAATTCGAGATAACTATCCGCTTCCCATCACAGAACATCTCTTAGAAAGGGTAGCAGGTAAGGAAGTGTACAGCTTCCTCGATGGATTTTCGGGCTACAATCAAGTAGCCATAGCTCCAGAAGATCAGCATAAAACAGCCTTTGCCACAGAATGGGGCATTTTTGCCTTTCGGGTAATGCCATTTGGGCTTACCAATGCACCAGCGACCTTCCAAAGACTAATGTGCCATGTATTTAAAGAGTTCCTGAGGAAGAATTTAGAAGTCTATGTTGATGATCTTTGTGCTCATTCCAACATTAGACAAACCCATATCCCCGAACTCAGACAAATCTTTGACAAATGTAGAGAATATCAGGTCTGCCTGAACCCAGAAAAATGCGTGTTTATGGTCAGGCAGGGCAAGATTCTAGGACACATTGTGCCAAAGAATGGCATATCTACTGACGAGGAGAAAGTGAGAGCCATAGCAGAGCTACCTAGGCCAAGGAATGTCAAGGAAGTACAAGCTTTCATGGGGCATTGTGGTTACTACCGCCGGTTCATTCACATGTATGCCGTCATTGCAAAGCCCATGTACGGACTTCTGACTAACTTTGAGTGGACTGATGAATGTGAGAACTCCTTCCAGGAGCTTAAACGAAGATTATGTTCAGCACCAATATTGACCACACCTGATTGGAATAAGCCATTCCATGTTCACGTGGATGCATCCAATTATGCTATTGGATGTGTACTCGCACAACCTACTGGTGAAGGTAATATGGATCTTCCAATTGCCTATGCCAGTAGACAGTTGAATGCAGCTGAACGAAATTACACCACTACGGAGAGAGAAGGCTTAGGCATGGTATATGCAGTCAAGAAATTTAGACACTATTTGCTTGCAAATAAGTTTAAATTTTTTACTGATCATCAGGCTTTGCTATACCTCGTAAACAAACCATGCAATACAGGAAGATTAGTGAGCTGGTTTCTCTTGCTCATGGAATATGACTTTGAGGTTGTGGTAAGGAAAGGCAGGACTCATTTAAGAGCAGATCATCTCTCTAGGCTCACGTCGGGAGAAGCTCCACAGGGAGTATCAGATGATCTTCCTGACGCTTACTTGTTCAATTTAGAAGTGGTGCCGCAGTGGGCTAAGCCATTGGTACCAGTATTGACATACGGGCCTAACCATCCAATAGTAAACACACGGAATAAAGAGGTCGTGAAAGCCCAAAAGTACCACATCATGGCAGGAAGCATGTACAAGCACACAGATCAAGGGATCTTGGCTTGTTGCGTAGAAGAGGATGAGTACGCTAAATGGTTGCAATTAGCACACGTAGGTGCACTAGAGCAACACCATCCAAAGCAACGAACTTTACAGACCCTAAAGAGACTCGGAGTACATTGGCCAACTATGGAAGCGGATGTCCAAAAGTTGTGCAAAGAATGCCCAATCTGTTGCACTAAGCCACCTGTGGAACACGCCACTCTTTATCAAGTATCCATTGTGCCAGATTGGAGTGAACCTCTAGTATCCTTCCTGAGGACAAAAACATTCCCTCCAGATATGACCTTGGCTAGGAAAAGGAGCTTAGAACGAGAAGCCCAGGATTACTCACTCATTGGTGATAATCTATACAAGCGTGGTAAAGATGGTTACCTAAGGCTATGTGTCCATGAAAGTGAATATCTCAAGATCTTGGAAACTGCTCACCAAGGTGTAGCAGGAGGACACTTTGGACCAGATAGGGTGATCAAGGCAATACTATTTGCGGGCTTCTGGTGGCCGACCCTTCACATGGATGCACATACCTATGTGAAACGCTGTGATGTCTGTCAAAGGACTCAATATCCTATACGTAAAGATGAGATGCCACTGAAACCTATGATGGGTGGACGTGCATTCTCTAAGTGGGGAATAGACTTCATAGGTCCTATTAATCCCCCAGCTAAAGGTTCCCATGCAGAATATATCATTGTTGCAACAGACTATCTAACCAAGTGGGTGGAAGTAAAAGCCACAACGAAGAACGACGCTCAAACAACTGCTAAATTCTTGTTTGAGAATGTATTCACAAGATATGGGCTACCTATAGAGCTAGTTAGTGATAGAGGCACTCACTTCTTGAACGAAGTAATTGAAAATTTGCTCCGAGAATTCTTGGTAATACATAAGAAGTCGGCCCCCTATCACCCTCAAGCTAATGGACAAGCCGAAAGCACCAATAAGATCCTGTGCAATGTGTTGACCAAGCTCGTGAATAATAAACGCTCTGATTGGGACAAACAGCTGCACCATGTTGTTTGGGCATACCGAGTCGCCTACAAAACGGTACTCCAAGCCACCCCCTTTCAGATGGTATTTGGCCAAAATGCTGTGCTACCCTTAGACTTCTTGATTCCTACATTGAGAATAGCACAAGAGCACGAATGGACAGGTCATGAGCTCTCCTCTAGGATCTTTGACCTTGAACGATTAGGAGAAACAAGACTGAGAGCAGCTGCAGGGATATATGCAGCTAAGAAGAGACAGAAGGCATACTTTGATGCCCACGTTAAGGATAAAGGTTTAAAGTCAGGCGACTTAGTCTTAGTCTACACATTAAAGCAACATGCGAGGAAACTGGAGAAGAGAGGCTATGGACCTATGATCATCAATAGGATTTCCACGAGTGGAGCAGTACAACTAGCCACCTTAGAGGGTGATGTTCTCCCAAACTATATTAGCGGATGCAGAGTCAAGTTGTATCAGGAACCTCTCACAGAGGAAATGCTAAGTCAACTCAACACTGCTAAGAAACGCAAAGAGGAAGAAAAGCGAATTCGAGAAGAAGCTCAAGCAGAAGCCCTAGAACGCATACGGAAAATGAAATTAAGGAGACAAGGTGGAGAGCACCCTAGGCAAGATGCATATGCAGATCACGGATATGACGTGGCTATGTGTGAAATTTCAAGTGTTAGCTCACATAAGATAACTGATCGACGTCCTTTCATAACCTTAGATATAGGACAAGGAAAGAGTGCAAGGACTGTAAGAGCCTTGATTGACTCAGGTGCAGCCACTAGTGCTGTTAAATTGTCTTACTGTCAAGAGTTGCAATTAATTGTCAATCCTGTGAAAGCATATCTCATAGGATTGGGAGGCGTGGAAACCCCTTGCATGGGCGAGGTGGAACTTCCCCTCTATATTCATGATGAGGCAATGACGGTTAAAGTACTAGTATGTCAAGATGAGGACCTCACGGAACCCCTTGTCTTGGGTCAAGATTGGATCTATGACCAAGCAGTCAACTTAAACCTAAGAAGTGGACTTCTTCAGGTATGGGTGAATCAGACTAGAATTACGATGGAGTTAAATAATGGAGCACTCAAGGAATTAGAAAAGACACGGACTCCTGGTCCCTCCAGGGGTGCACATGAAGTTGATCATGCTGTTCTTGTCCAAGGCTATGTGATGCAGAAGAATGAAGACATCAAAAAAGGAGTCAGAACCACAATGGAACTCCCTTCTTTTCCAAAGGCCAGAAGGAGGCAGCAACTAAGGGCCGATCAATCACTGAAGACTCTCCGGGCGAGAGACCAAAAGAACGCGCGAAGTAGAACAACTCAGCCAATGAAACAAATGTGGGTGCGGAAAGGCGAGCTGCCGACCGTAACGAAGTCGCAACAACGGTCTCAACTTCCTATTAGTAATCAACAACTTGATGCTAATAAGAGGACTCTTAGAGCCTCTATGGGGAAAATAAAATCTATTTGGGTGCCCAAGAGGTCGATGAAGGCTAGCCCACAGTCAAGACAAATTTGGGTGCCTAAGGCTTGCTTGCGGGCGCAAATAGCTACGCCGAAGCCACAACTTATACAGCGTAACCCATTCACTCGCACAGCCAGCATTCACTTGTCTTCAACACTCAAGAACATACCAAGGCCCATGAGCACAAACATACTCACTTGTAAATGGGTCCCTAAAAGGCCTCATTTTCAAGCCGATACAACTATAAAGTTCTCTAGAGCCTCTACGACACCAAGAAAAAGACCCATCCACTGCATTTGGCAGCCTAAGACCTGTAATAAACCCCCCGACCCCAATTTGTAAATTCATCCCCACTTACTAACTACATTAGTTTCCTAGGACTACCCACGAACTAACTACACACACTGTCTTCGTGCACTTACTAACCACTAACTCACCATCTACTTCATGTTAATGTTGCAACGGGGACCACAACAGATTTATTCTGTGCATTACGATGTTAACACGTGGTTCTATATTCTCACAGAACCAACCAGCAAACAGGGCCATGGCAGAAGCAGGTGCAAGTTCTCAAGCCGGACCCGGTGCCCAGATTGTGGACATAGAAACACTCCTCCTCGAGCCACATCTCACCGCAAGGCCGCAAGAACTTCAAGCCGTGCATGTGCTCCCCATTCAGGATCCTCCTCAAGGGCACACTTCTCAAGTAGGTAAGCATGCGCATTGGTTCAGTGATGTCGCTGGACCATTGGGCGATGGAACCTATTTCTGGGAAGCAGAATTGGAATTTAATGGCAAATGGGGTCGATACCACTTTTTCACGCGCGAGTTTGAAAGCTATCAAAACGCCGAAGTCATGCGATCAGTTTGGATCAAAGCAGGTGTGGACAGTTATTTCAGGGCCCACTTACCAAAGCCGGATTTCTTACGATGTTCATATCTGATCAGTACCATCACGCCAAGCAGGGCCAAGGGAGGCGACAGCACCTTTGTGTTGCCATCACTGCTGCCGGGTCATGAGCTTAAAAGATTCAAATTGACCCTCAATCTGGTAAGAGAAGCATTGGGTATGTATGGCATGCACATCCCCATAGAAAAGGAAACAATGGTGCCAGGTCGAATGAAACACAAAGATCTTAATAAGCTGAAGGATATGGTAGCGATGACACCTACCATTGCGCTTCACCTGCGGACCATCATGCAACATTTTGCTTTCCCCGCACAGGAAAGATTCACAATGCCCCCAAAGAAAATTTGGTTCAGTTTGTATCTAGCAGAGACAGAAAGCCTTCCCATCAATGTGCCACACTGGATCATAGATCAGATCCACCTAGCCCATCAGAGGTGGAACAAGAAGCAAAAAAATGTGCTTCATGGATGTTGCGCTCTCACAAAAATAATCTACCGATGTCTGGCCTATGATGTGCCTATTCAGCGGGCACTCATATGGCCCCGTGCTCAGGAATTCCAAAGAAGACTATCAGCAGCAGGTCCCCCATCAAAGAAAATGAGGGGGGGAGTACAACTACCATGTGCTCAACCAAGGGGAGCCACCACTACACCAGAAATTACCCCTCCCCAAACACGACACGTTAGGCCATTCACAATCCGGTTATCAAGACCAAGCACAGATGGGCCTAATCTGGTATTCCCACCCGTCCCATCAGATCTGGAATTCCCACAGGGTTTTACTCTAAATGACCTCACGGATGAAGAAGTAGCCCGACTGATCTATGATTCTAATCTCGAGACGGAAACAGAACAGGCTCAAGAACCACAACCCCAAACAACAACAGCAGCCCCCACCCGACCCGAAGCGGTAGACGTCGACGTAGAGGAACAAGAGGAAGAACAAGAGGAAGAAGCCTATGAGGAACAAGAATATGACGAGCTTTCAGAGCTGGCAAGTGCCCCTGCGTATTCGGCACAAATCAAAAGACTATATCGAACCATGCAACTGGTTCAAGAACAGCATAAGATGTCACTGGAATCAGGCAAGAAACTCATGAACCAGTTGCTAGCAGAGGAAGGTGTGGACGAGATGTTCATTGAGTCCATAAACCTTCATGCCGACGCAGTAGGATTGGATGAGGCCATCCATGAGGCAATGGCCTACATTCACAGATTTGAGAAGAGGGTTCCCGTTCGTCCCAGGAGGTCTGGGAAACAGATTCACATCAATGTATCAGCACCAGGAGAGACAACGCAAGCAGACGAACATCAGGAAGCACCACTGTCACCACCATCCCCACCTCGCACTACACACTTCACTCCACCACATGACACTAGCACCACCTCGTCCACTACCACCACCATTGTCATGGGTATCCCACTCTCTCCGGGGATCCAATTCGGGGGAGTCACCATGCCCACTTTCACCACTCTGTTCACTGACGTCACATCCACTCCACCCACGATCCCCATCTACACTGTCACTCAAACAACTGACACTATGGCAACATCACCTGCCACAGCACCGCTCCCTCCCCCCATGCCACCTTCATCTCCCATCCCCCCTCCACCCACATCTCCACTTGCATCCACATCATCCACAACTCCCTTTCCCGCCCCCATTCCCCCTGCATCTTCACCCCTCCCAGCATTATTTAATGTAAATAGCATATTTTTAGCATTAAATCAATGTGTATATCAGCTCCAGAATGAGTACAGAGCTCTGGACGGCCGGTACCAACAACTGACAACACACCACCAGAACTTACAAAGGCAATTTCACATCCTACAAGAGGAAAACGCAGAGGTGAATCAACGCTACACAACGCTTGAGCAGGCTCACCAAACACTATTGGAGACACCACAACCATCGACAGAATCAGGAGTAAAACAACTAGAAGCTTTGCTCGAAGTATACCAGGCCGATAACCTACGAGTCAGACGCAACTTGGCACTACTACGAAAACATATGGCCACAGCACTGGAAGAGAACAAAAGACTGCAAAAACAAAATGAAGAGAATCTGGAAGCGGCAATGGAAGGCTCCCCTCACGAGATAGATCCAGAGCAATTTAAAGCAATTCCCACGGAGACGATGAAAACCATTCTGGAAAGCTATGCAGATCTCCTGGAAGCCCATGATGACTTGGAAAGAGAGCGTGACACACTTCAGAGCAGGCTGAAGGAACAGGAAGAACAACCGAAGAGTGTCCCATCAACCTCCACCTCAGACGAAGTAAAGGCCTTAACCGAGCAGGTAGCAGAATTACAAAAGAGGTTACTGACCTACGAGAGGCAGCCATCCCCTGTGGTAGAACCAGAGCAAGAAGAGCTAGTCCCTATTGAGGTAGATGATTCTTATGAGGAACCGTATGTTCCTATGCCAATGCCAGGCGGGCGACGAACCTCAGAGGGACTAGACACATTGGAAGTGGAAGCACCCGAGTGGCTTCAGACACTGGAAAGGACAGCGAACACTCACGAAGAACGGGTGGCAATTCAGATCCAATCACTAGCGAACTTAGAAGAGACTGTCATAAAGTCTGAATACTTCAGAAGCATGTCTCACCATAGATGGATCGGCACCAATAATGACCAGTATGTGCCATTCTGTATACTTTTGGCTGATTACAACGCGGAGATTCAACGACAATGTGGCAAACCTCCCACCTTTGCTACACAATTTGGTCCAGATGATATACCAGAAAGTGCTAAGCGTGGGTCCATCCATCAACCCACCTGGAGAATCAGGCTTTTGGAAACGTATCCAAAAATGGTCCGAACCTGGAATAATATGCCGTTGTTTATTAAGTACAACCCTTGTTACATTCCAGTTCTGCGACGACGCACCTGGCCTGAATTCACTATAGCTGTCAGAGACATCAAAGCCTGTGCAAAATGGTTGAATTATGTTTATCTAGCACCTCCACGAGGACCTCCCACAGTCAATTACATGATTTCTACAATCCGTCACTGGAGTACTAGGCTACGCAATAATCCTGATGTGATGGCCCAGATGTGCATGAAAATATTTGAATTAATGCTGATCACTTTCAGGACGTTTAAAAACATTAAGGACCCTCACTTCTCAGGTGTAGGCTTTATGACAGGAAACCAAGATCTAGTGTATGATATGAGTACCACCCCGTCCATTGAAGTAATATATGCCTGGCACGCCAGAATCAAGTACCTCCCAGCCTGCTTTAAACAGACATTTGAGGAGATGTTCATCACAGGATTCTGGGAATATCACTCCGAAATCTTTATACCCAGACCATCACATCTCCTCCACTTATTTGCTGTGGAGAGAACTATTTACTCAGAACAATTAAGGGTGCCTCATCCAGATGTTCCCGGTCCTGTAAATTGGGATGAGCTGCTCACAGACCTAGCACGCGGATTGCACCTCGAAGAACACCACCTAGCCTCCGATGTCGTCCAATATTACGTTCAAAAATCTTCTAGACAAGGGTCTGTCAGGGGCGACAGACGCGAGAGTGGGGGGGGTGTTGGCAGCAGTCAGGGAACCGAAGGAGCCACAAGACGAAGAGAGTCAGAGCGAAGGGACAGCACAAGCAGACACGGCAGTCAAAGAAGATCTGGCAAGTAGGCCATCTAATTTTTCAAGACATCAAGGAGTTGAGCACACAAGAAGAAAGAGCAAGTAGGGAGCTCAAAGAGGTGTATGACAAATCAATAGAGAAAACCCCTACACAAATAGTGATTTTCATCACGAAAAACCATTGTAAATATCATTTCGTATTTTTGTAGCTCCATTTTGTGCAAGCCAAGGAGTCCTTGAGCTTGAGGAGCTTTAGAAGTATCTACCTGCCAATTTTCATATTTTTTAGATCTCGTTTGAGCCCTCTAATAAGCCCTGGAACCTAATTTTTAACTAGGCCGGACACTAGGTCTGAACAGGGCCAAAGCTAGTCAAAAACTATAAAAGGAGCTAGAGAGCTCATTTTTGAGGTAGATTGTAATTGAAACTAACTTGTAAGAGCTTCTTGAAAGTAATCTAAAAACTCCATTGCTACTCACTCTTTGTCTTACTGTGTGTGCGCGTGTGTGTGTATGTGTGTGCATGTTGGTGTGCTTCTCACTCACACACTTGTGCTTCCACTTGCTCGAGGTCTTCATACCATCCTCACGTCTTCCCGGATTGACATTAAAGGAGGTGCTACTCATCACTGAGCTACACTAGCTGCAAATCTTTAGGTTGTATTGTCACTCTCTTTGCATGGATGGCACATAGGTTAGAGTCCTCCAACATTAATATAAGATACGCCTCTACAACTTCTTGGAGAGCTTCAATGGCTATCCCTTGGATATGAAGTACAGCGCAATAGCATTGGATCTCTTCCTTCACAACTCTTGCGAATGAACTTCGTGGAATAAGAAGCTCCACAGACTTTTGATAGTGTCGAATCTCTGCAAAGGCTCTGGTTTGCTTTATGCGCCTTTGTGGTGCTCTTGCATTTGGGGGGATGTTGGGTTGTGGTCATTGTGGTCTACGACATGGTTGATAGTTCTTCTTTCTTCTTGGAGGACGCCTAGATGGTCCTGCCTCATCATTTACTTCCTCTGCCCGACCTTGCTCTCTTTCTTCATCGGTTGGTCTTTGTCCTTGTCTTGGGGGGAGTGTCTTGCCTCCTTGTGTTACTCGATGGTTCATGGGGATATCATCATTGTTCCATGGTGGCTCATTTATACTTTCTTCATCTAAGGAACTTGATAAATTTGATGTCTCAATCACAACTCGTCTATGTCCTCGTTGTTTGGGCCTTGCCTTGATTGGTGTCCTGATTGGGGGCTCATCATCAGATGCAGAAGGGGAATAATTTATTTCTTGGGATACATCTCTCTCCGGTGAAGCTTCATCCCCCCGCGATGCAATGCTACTAGACTGTGTCCTTGCACCCGAGTTTCGTCTTGAAGAGTGGCTTGTGGTTCGACGCTTCTTGTGGGGTGTCATCCATGTTGGGCGCTGAGTACCTTGCACATGGCTAGGATAGACGACATGATCCTTCCTAGCAGTCTGCCTTGTGCGTGCCATTCTCTTAGGTTGTAAAGTGGTAAAATGAGGAAGGACACCTCTATTTATAGGGTTTCACTTACGAATTGTCCTGTTCACATTTAAATGGATAAAAATTAGTTTTAAGACATTAAAAGTATGTTCACAAAAACAATAAAATTTTATTTGAAGTGAAAGGGGTTATAAAAACCTTGAAAAGAATAATGCATTTTAAGAGTTTGGAAACTATTTCCAAGCAGAACCCTCGCGGAATCTTTGTGCACGCCATTGGGCATGATGTACGGGTCGTGATGATTACATCCACTTCTCTGTACGGGTCGTGATGATTACATCCACTTCTCTCTTGCAATATCATGTTGTAGCTTTTGTGTAATCTTTGCTATTCGTGACTCACATGCGTTTTCCATTACATATTTTCTAGCAAATATCACACGAAAAAACCAATTGAACATTTCTTCTAAATAGTTTGATTGGAGTAGACCACCCCCATGATGAGTGCTTTTAAAGTAAACACCTCTAGCCCTGTAATGTGACTTCTCCATTCCTTGTGTACTAAAAATGTCCAGTGACCCATATCGATTCATAAAATATTCTCCATGTGAAAAAAGAATATGCTATGATCTAGTCAATAAGCTATACACATAGTGTTTAAGACCAAATAAAAAAATGTAAGCGAAACTTACTATGTAATGTGTAATGTTGCTTTCTCCCCAAGATAAGATGAATGACTGTGTAAACTCCTTCAAAGTGACTTGGAATAATTCTTGTTGTGAAGCATTAGTGGAAACCAAACACATCAAATGTAACAATTGATCGAACGATGACCAAACCTTCTTTCGGTTGTTAATGAGATCAACCTGACTATCATTTTCTGTTGTAATTGAACAGAGGTCCTTCCAAAGCTCCCATTTCCCATCATCTTGACTATTCACATCTCTTTTAAACAAATGTCATGCCTTGTTCCCAGTCATTGAAACTTGTTGTAAAATCTCTTGAGACTCACCATACTTCTTAACAACTAAAGATACGTGGCCACCATGACAACCTATAGAATTCAAAAGATCTTCTATTTTTTGGATTCCTATTGTAGATCTCTCTAGTGGTTTCATTGCAAATGCATATTCAACATGGAGCTTCAAAAGCCTATCAAAGATCCTCATGAATGCATGCAAAGTACAAAAGTGAACATTGACTAATGGAAATGGGATAATGGGGTTCCAATCATTGCTTGTTTTATCACAAGTCGGTTCCTGTAACATTGGACACCTGAAACGTGATATCTCCCATTCCTTGTGATTCGATGATTCTGTTTCATCAATTTCTTCAGAGTCATCAACTCTCATCAATGCCCTTGCAGGTTTAGACTGTCTCTTAGATCCTTTGTAACCTTGTGTACAATATGGGCAAAGATAGAGAGAAGATGCTCCTGGTTTACAACCTAACATGCATTTTATACTCTTAAGGTCTCCACCCAAATGCCATTCTACCTCAAAATCACCTATGTCATCTACAAAAACCTTTTGCCCATGTATTTGAGAAGAGATTACTTTCGTAATCCACGGAGTCCTACTAAAAATCCATGAAATACCATTATTTGTTTCCTTGGGAACTTCTATAGCACCTAACCACCAGATATCTCTCTCTGATTGCACACTGTAAGTCAAATGCTCCCTCCCTCCTAAAGTTTTATCACTCATTGCATGGTCCATAATTTTGTTCATTAGCATCACACTCAACCTTTCTAGTCGCCGACCTTTTATGATTTGACACTCATCAAGCTTCAGTATGAACTTTAACTTAACATTAGAGTCTGCACAAAAGAGAAAACATTATCTTAATATGACACTTGAATGCAATAAAACTTCAACACCAAATAAAATGTAGTAGGGGTACCTTTGATTGTTGAACTATAAAAGTGAACCATTGCTTGTTGAAGCTTCTGAAGATCCAAAAATATATTGTTGAATTTAGTGTAAGTAAATCCTTGTGTAGATAGGATTTTTGATTGCTTCTTGGGAATATTTGGATGATAAACAGAGGCAAGCATAGTTTCCTCTATGAATAAATATTGTCCAATAGTACGAGTCACATCCTCATTTGGAGTTTTTTATTGATAGACACTTTATATGGGCATGGAAATATACTTTGAGAAATACCTTGTGATTGTAAGGCTTCTTTGAGAAGGGTGTACATTGCAGTATACCCATTTCTACTGATGGTCGCTTCATCACATATTGCCTACACATCTTGCACTGTGATAAGGTTTTTTAACTTCTTTGAAAACTCAGCTTCAACAACAACTCTAATACACTTTCCTATGCGTGAGTCTAAAGCATAAGTGATTTCTTTGGTGTTTATACAGCTATTCATTAGCTTGAATTGGTCTTGTGTTGTTGATGAAGCAGTTATGTCTTGAATAGACGACCTACACAATGAAAGATTCCATCACAAATCTTCATTAAAACATATAAAAGTAAAACAAACACTCACCTTGTTGCATAAATATGTCGTTTGCGTGATCCACCACCTTTTGAAAGAGCTTCAAAGGATGACAATCCTCTTTTCCTATGTCTCATACCAAGTCGAGTCTCTTTCAGTTGCTGGAGATTGGCAATTAACTTTGAAATTGTGCTTTTTTTTGCTTCAATATCCTGTTCCAAATCTGCAAGTTGTTTTTGTAAAGATATGATTGTGCTTTCTAAAGTGACCACCCTCATATGATGGATGTGATATTGTTGGAACCAATACTTAGCAGTAGCAAGTGAATGTGTAGATAATCGCTTGCAGTAACCTAATAGTCCAGCTTCACCCACACCAATGAACTGAAGTAAAGTTGAGAGGTTATGGAATGTTGGATGGTAAGAAGAGATTGGATCAAGAGGATATAGTGAACCATGAGCCCAAAGATCAATACTTTTTTCTCCAGCTACACGACGTTCATTTTGAGATTTGGCATCATTGTTGCATCGTGTATTTGGAGCAAACTCTCTAGGCACACGAACATGGATACTTGTTGATGCAGGAGCATGAGGATGTTCTACTGTGAAATTTGTGATACATGTCAACACCATCTTTGCTAATGACCAACAATATCAAAAACAAAGAAGAAAAACTGGTTGGAAGGGGCATATGTTTTGCTCAAAAAATGTGTTTTCTTGTATGCGTATGGGTTAAAGTGTATTTTTCCACTGAGTATGGCTGAAAATGATGAAATTTGAAAAAAGTCATTTTTTGGGGGAAGCATGTCACGGATTTGATGATGTGGCACTTACTTTTGGAGGGAGTTTGAAAATTATACTTTTTCTAACAGAAACTTTAGAAAATGGACCCAAAAAAAGTGACTTTTGATATATATATAAAAATAGGCTCTTTTGAGTTAGTATTCACTGAAAATGAGACTTTTTTTAAAAATTCATTTTTTATTCAAATACATGTACGAGTTTGATGATGTGGAAAGTAGATTCTCTTTCTCTCTCTCTAGAATAAGAAAGAGAGAGGCCTACTGAAGCCTAAAAAAAAGCCTACTCCAGCCTACTAAAAAGTGCCCTATTAAATGCACTTTGTCCCCTTAAACAAGAACAAAATTAAGCTTAATCCCTAAAAATTAGGGATCCTTAGAAGGCCCATGAAGGGTTCATTTTTTCCCCTAATGCCTAAATGAATTCCTAAAGAAATTTTAACCTCATAATTAGAACATAAAAATGATGCTAAAGAAATAGTTTACGACATACTTTTGAAAAGTCAAGCGACTATGTCACTTGAACAATTATTTTCTATAACAAAACGTGAATTTAAAGACAACTGTATAAAAATGATTAAGATAAAAATATTCCCACTTAATACTGATATTAAAATGCAAGAAAATGTAGATGTGATCCATATATCAAAAGATCTTCTTTCTTCTGACTCTGAGGATGAGGAAGAAAGTGAAGGTTGTGTCAATAAAAACTTTTCTAGGTCCGATTCTTCTAGATAATGTGATTAAACAATCTGAAAGTAATTATAAAAAGAGTTTTCGGGCTAGAGGAACACCTAAAATAAAAGTAAACTTAGGAGATAAAAAAAGTCATATATAGCCTTAGCTTTATTAGATTCAGGTTCTGAAATTAATGTAATCTCAAAAGAATTTTATGATAAACTTAAATGGCCCATAGATAAACAACATGGGTGGATAATGACATTGGCAGATAATGGATGTGGTGCACTTTTGGGAGCTTAGCAAACATTACAATTTTAATAGGAGGAATAACTGAAACATTTTATTTTTTTATTCAAGATAATTGCTCTTACGAAATCATTTTAGGAACAACTGTTTATTTGTGAAACGCGAATGGAAACAAAAGTAATGGAAGACGGCTCTGCGTACGCTAGAATCAGGTCAAAAGATGATTTGCAATCATTACAAGTTATGACTCTAAATCCAAACCACACCTGAAATCGGTAACAAATTAGAAAAAACACCAATCCGATCACAGGAGAAGTTAAATGAGAGTCATCTACCTCTTTGTGAATCTCGGGCTTATTTTGATCATAATTTTTATTAGACACCATTGTTGAGTGGGACAACAATGGTAAGTGGATTGAAATCTCCCAAAAATGAGTACATAAATTGGAAAGTTTTTCTATGAATTTTACATCCTCAAAAGTACAAATTTTAAATAGTAATGATAGTCCTAGGAAGATAATGAAAAAACATGAAAAATATTTTCAAAGTAAAGGTTATATGTCTACAAATGAACATATTCAAAATATAAGTAAAACTGTTTTTCTTCTTCTACTTGATGAAATTAATCAAACTTTACATGATGAAAAATTAATGCAAGTTATACTTTTGAATGTGTTTAAATGAATATGAACTAATTTTGAAATTTTTTTCTGATTCTCATAATGAAGCTAAAATTAATACGAAATATAAAATAGTTGATAAAAACGTTAAACTTGTAGCCCAGGCTTTACCTGAAGGGAGTGACCAAAAAATAAAGCAAGTAGCCAATGATCCCATTTTACGTGATATTTCAAAAATAGGACATAATTTTACTGATGAAACCATTAAATTAATAAAAAATAGGAATTGAAGACTCTTTTTTACTCCCTTGTGAACGTGAAATGTTTCCGAAAATGATAAGACAACATGGAAAAGCTTTCTCTCTTTATCCTCATCAAAAAGGATGTGTTGACCCTAGAATAGTATCTTCAATGACTATATTTACCGTAGTCTATATTCCTTGGAATCTTTGCCCTATAGGAGTTCCAAAGGCTCATTTATCGGAGCTAATGAAACTGCTTAAGAAGAAGATGCATATGAAAATTCTAGAATCTTCCTCTGCACGTTATTCTAATAGATGGTTTACCGTCCCTAAAAAGAATGGGAAGCTTAGATTTATCCAAGATTTACAACCCGTAAATAAAGTCACAATTAGGAATGTAGGAACCGATCCTATTGTAGGAGAATTTACCGAAGCTTTTGCTAGGCATCCTATCTATTCTATGGACAATTTATATTCTGGTTATGATCAGTTCGAGCTTGCTACTGATAGTAGAGATATAACTACAATGAAGACTCCTTTAGGTTTAGTCCAAATGTGTACTCTACCTCAAGGAGCTAAAACCTCGATACCACATATGATGAATGCAAAGAATATGGTTCTTCATGATTTTATTCCTAATGTGTCTATGCCATATATAGAGGATATTCTAATTAAAGGCTATGAAGAAAAGGAAAAACATGAAACATTAGATTCTTTAGGATGTAGGAATTTTGTATCTAATCATATTTGAGATTGCAAGAAAATACTTAAGAGATTCGAAGAAGTAGGATTAACATTCTCCATAGAAAAATCATTATTTGGTGTAAAGGAAGTTATTATTGTAGGACATTTATGTGGATACTATGGACGTAGGCCATATCCACCAAAAGTGGATGCTATAAATAAAATATCCGAAACTTGTAGAAACATTAGTGAGGTAAGATATTTTTTAGGAGCATGTGCTTTTTATGCTATTTGGATACCGCATTATGCCCATGTAGCTAATCCATTGTATGATCTACTTAGGAAAAATAGGAAATTTAAATGGACTAAAAATCATATTAAAGCAATGAAGAAATTAAAAAGTTTACTTTCTAATGCACCTATTTTAGAACGTGTGAAGTACTCAAATAATAAACCAATTATCTTAACTATAGATACAAGTCCCAATAGGTATAGGATTGTTAATTGGACAAGATGATAATGAGAGAAATAGATGCGCTATTAGATTTGGGGAAAAAAGTTTACATGAAACTCAAGAAAATTATCCTCAAATAAAACGCGAATTATGGGGATTAGTTACTCCGTTAAAAACTGATAAGGAATATTTTATAGGAGCTAATGTAGTAATAGAAACAGATTGTTTACCATTAATAGGAATGACTAATTGTTCTTCTTTAGACATAGCAATGTTAAGGTGGATATCTTATATTAAGTTTATTAATCTTGTTTTAAATCGTATTTCTGGGAAAACTAACTCTGCAGTAGATATAGTTTCTAGGGCTAAGTTTAAAAATGATGACATGACTGAAACTGAATCAAATGTGATTAATTATATTTATGATGTTTATATGTATAAAAAATTTAATGAACAAGAATATAAGGGAATTTGGTATGATATAGGATATTATCTTAGCACTTTAAAACAATTACCTGTTTGGATAGCTAACATGTTTATAGACATTAGGAAACAAGAATATAAGGGAATTTGGTATGATATAGGATATTATCTTAGCACTTTAAAACAATTACCTGTTTGGATAGCTAACATGTTTATAGACATTAGGAAATGTGCGTTTAATTTCTTTCTAAAGGATGGCTTTATTTGGCATCATGCAAAAGGGAAGATTAGATTTCCGCAACGAGTTTTAGGAAATAAAAACCTTCAAAATAGAGTTATGACAGATATGCATGAAACCCTTTGGGTTGGGCATAAAGGCTTTTGTGCAACATATGATAAAATTAGAGAAGCTTATTGGTGGTCAGGTATATATGTGAATGTACGTGACTTTGTAAGTTCTTGTACTACTTGTCGGGTACATTCGTGAATTAGACATAGGGAACCACTACACCGGACTTACCCTCCCTTGTATTCATTACAAGTGCGTAGTTGATTTAGTGACCATGCCTAAAGGTTTAGATAGGATGAGGTATATAGTGTTATCTAGGGAACATTTGACCAATCATGTAGATGGTAGAGCTCTTTGTACTAAAACTACTTATAACATATGTAGATTTATGTTAGAAGAAGTTATTTCTAGATTTGGCTATATAGAAAAAATAGTAGCAGATAGGGATGAGTTAGATGCTTGCGAATTGCACAAGGTGTTGCCTATAGTTTGCACACCTTCTCCAAGTTAAATCATTTCAAAAGACTCAATAGATCTTGAGAAATGATCTAAACAATTCACCTATATCTAAAGTTGTAGTTCTTTATAGTTGACTTTGACACCTGCAACTTCTAAAGCATGGTTCTCCCAAACTACAACTCGTTTATTCAAATTCTCTTAGCCATAGATAGTTTACCTTCCAACTTAAAGAATGAGTGCTTGTTTCGTCAAAACTTTACATTGTGGAAGGAGAAATGACCAAAACATTAGCATCAAATTTTGCACCTCCTCCAGCTTCACTTTTTCACATTCACACATGTGAATGTTCCTACACTCAATTCTCTTAGCCTGATCACAATTAGGATCTAAAAACTTGTACTGAGGTCAATCAACTATAGAATTAGACTTCTACAAAAGCATTTCACAAAAGATTAAACACAGAAGGAGTACACTCAGAAATATCAGGTGCAACATTTCTTCATTTCTGAGAAGTTTTACATCTGAGTGATGAAAGAGATATCCTACACTTTTAAAGTGTCTAATGACTTCTAATTCTTCTAAAGTCTTGTTCTTTCATACTCTCTCATATTTCCCTAATAGTTTTACTTGTATATATAGGCAAATATGTACAAGCTCATAAACAAACAAAAGATATATGTGAGCTATTTCTAAATTAATGTACATATGTATACACATCTTCATCTTTTGAACATGTACTTTCTTCATGCTTCATAAATTGATCTCTTCTTCAATCCTTGACTTCAATCCTTTATCAAAACTTCAATTGATGATTGACTTGCACCAACAAGAATGCCATCCCTCTTACTTTTGAGAGCTCATTGAATGCAATGCAAACTTTTTTTGTTTTTCCATGCTGCAGTCGTCAGAGAGAGAGTGAGAAAGTCTATTTTTTAAATTCTTTCTTTCTTTCTTTTTCCTTTCTTTTCCTTCCTTTTTCTCTTTTTTTTTCTCTCTTTTTCATCTCTTCTCCCTCCCTCTACTATCGCTGACAGCGCAGAGCACTAGGGGCAGCATAGAGAGAGAGAGAGAGTTTTATTATTTTATTTTATTTCTTTTCTTGTTCTTTTTTTTTCTTTTTTTCATCTTTCCTTCTTCCTCCCTCTACTGCTATCGATGGTGTAGCGCACCATGCGTAGGAGCAAAGAGAGAGAGAGAGAGAGAGAGAGAGAGAGAGAGAGAGAGAGAGAGAGAGATTTTAATTTTTTATATTTTATTTTTATTTTTTTCTTTCTTTTTCCCTCTCTTCTCCATCCCTCTAGTACGCCTGGCCGTGCGCTGTGCATAGGAGCAGAGAGAGAGAGAGAGAGAGAGAGAGAGAGAGAGAGAGAGAGAGAGAGAGAGAGAGAGAGAGAGAGAGAGAGAGAGAGAGAGAGAGAGAGAGAGAGAGAGTTAGTCTATCTTTTGCAACCCATACCTATTACCTTAGACGTGATAGAAGGTTATTCATTATGATACTAAGTGTATGTTAATTCCATTGGATTTAATTCATTAGCATGTTAGATGTATGCATCTATGCATGTTAGATGTATGCATGTATGCATGTTAGATGAATGCATGTATACATGTTATATGTATGCATGTTAGGTATGTATGCATGTATGCATGTTACATCAATGCATGTATGCATGTTAAATGAATGTATGTATGCATGTTAGGTATGTATGCATGTGTGCATGTTACATATGTGTGCATGTATGCATGTTAGATGTATGCATGTATGCATCTTAGATGTATGCATGTTACATCTAATGTAAGATATGTATGCATGTTAGATGTATGCATGTATGCATGTTAGATGTATGCACGTATGCATGTTAGATGTATGCATGTGTGCATGTTAGATGTATACATGTAAGATATGTATGCATGTTATATGTATGCATGTATGCATGTAAGATATGTATGCATTTTAGATGTATGCATGTATGCATGTAAGATATGTAGCAAGTTAGTTGTGAATGCATGTTATGTATGCATGTTTATGTATGTGAAGTTAGTGTAAGCATGTGAAGTTTATGCATGTGCATATGATAGGTACATGTATGCATGAGTGAGACATGTATATTAGAAAGTATGCATAAGTAATGAATGTATGTGAGCATAAGTGATGTGTGCATGTGTGCATGAAAGATGTATGCATGTGCATGTATATTAGAAATGTGCATGTATAGAAGTGATAAATGTATGCATATGTGTATGAGTGCATGTGTATATATGAAGTAGCTAGGTACTAAGAAGAATGTATGTGCTTATGAGATATATAAGAAAGTTAATCAACTTATGTTAGCATAAGTTTAAAATATGTTAAGTTTTGAATATTTAATGAGTGTTTTTTATTCATGAAAACATAATTATTGGATCATGTTATTTTGTAGATCATTTGAAGATGACTTTGATGAACAAAAGATTGGACAAAAATTACGAAGGTAGGATTTTGTTGCTTGTTTCTATCTCTTAGCTTTTGTATAGGACAACTTTTAGTTTCTATCATTTATACAACACAGTTTAAAAAAATATTAATCCATTAATTTGCATTTATCTTTCCATGTCTGACAAAGCATCTACAAGTAGTTCTATTGAATATGATTTACCTTCTTCTTTATTAAAAATACTTTTTCCTATTCAACTAGAAGTTAGTGTTTGACAAAATATAGTAAATAATACAATTAATGAAGAATTAGTTAAGGATTATGTCGTAGAGCAAACTTTGTATACGCTAGATTATGATCGTCGATTGTCTAGAGTGTTACCCTTGATTTCAATTGTTTTACCCGACCCTGAAAATAGTGAACTTTGGTTTCCTCCACTCGTAAATAGAAATACTGATTGTTCCCAAATAGATTCAAACGAAACTGAAATTGTTAAAGATAGACTAACTAGTGAAGAGTTGATCCTTCCATCTTATAAAGACGTGGTCAATAGGTATAGAAACACACTTCCTTATGGTCCTTAGTAAAAATATGTGCCTTGCCATAGACACCCCACGTGCGTTGTTAGCGAGACAGTTGACATGATCCATCAGTCGTCAAGAATCGCCCCCATACAGTGGAGCTTGCTTAAGTCCATACAAAGATTTCTCCAACCTGCAAACTTCATTTTCTGAATTGGGCACCTCAAAACCTCGAGGTTGAGATACATATACCTCCTTCTTGAGGTGACCATTCAAAAATCCTGATTTGACATCCATTTGGAAAATAGGCCAAGCCTTTTGTGCAGCTATTGCAAGTACCATCCGAATAGTTTTCATGCGTGCTATAGGTGCAAAATTTTCTTGAACATCAAATCCTTCAGTGTGTGAAAAACCCTATGCAACTAATCTTGCCTTATCCTTTTCTAATGTTTCATCTAGTTTATACTTATCTTTTCAAATCCATTTAGTACCTTTTACCTTCTTCTTTGGCAGCAAGTCGACTAGGTTCGATGTGTCATTTTTGAGTATACTATCATACGAAGGCTGCATTGCTGCTCTCCAACCTAGATCATCAAGGGATTCTTGAATGGTGGTAGGTTCCCTTATCCAGCCCATGATGTGTGCCATTAGAGCGATGTTAACAATGTGTTTTGAGGCTCTTCTTTGCTCCTCTATTCTCTTTGATCTTCGTAATCCATTTGAGGATGATTCTGGTACATCTACATGTGGATTGTGATCATCAAGGGCTGTTGTGCCCACTTCGGTAGTGGCTTACGCTGCGTAACTACAACTAGTTGGCTTTTTATTGAGGAAATTTCTCCATCAGATTTTTCCTCCTCCTCAACTTTAACCTGTCTTTTGATAGGCACAAGGTGAGATATTTCTCTGTTTGATGACATAGTAGATTTACCTTTATCTTCTACTAAGTGCGTTCGTTCATGAAATACCACATCTCGACTGACAAAAATCTTCCTTCCCTCAAGATACCACAACCTGTATGCTTTAGACTCTTCACTATATCCTAGGAAAACACACTTTGTGCTTTTTGAATCCAACTTTGATCTTGTTGAATCAGGTATATGTGCATAACAAAAACAACTAGAAATGTTGAAATGCGAAACTGAAAGCTTTTTACTAGAATATGCTTCTTGAGCATTTATCCCCTTCTGTGCTTTTTTGTAGCTTTGATTGAGCATGTAGACTATTGTAGTGACTACTTCTACCCAGGATGAATCAGGCATGTCTTGAGCCTTTAACATACAACGAGCCATTTCAACTACTGTCTTGTTTCTACGCTCAACAATGCCATTTTATTGAGGTGTATGAGCTGTGGTAAGTTGTCGTTTCACACCATGCTCCTTATAGTAATTATTGAGTTCAGTCGACAAGAATTCACCTCCTCTATGTGTTCTAAATTTCTTGATTTTCCTTCTTGATTCATTTTCCACATACTTATGCCACGTTTTAAATTTTTCAAAAGCATCAGTCTTCTATCGACTGAAATAAACCGACATATTTCTACTATAATCGTCGACTAACAACAAAAAGTAGAAAGATCCTCCTAAACCAGGTGTAGACATTTTACCGTAGAGATCAACATGTACCAACTCTAGAGGACCTTGAACTCGATTGCTAGTTTCTCTTGGAAATGCCTTTTGTTGTTGCTTGCCCATCATACAAGCTTCACAAGCTTCCTACAACTCTGAAAATGTAGGCAAATGAGCAACCCTCCCTGTTCTTTGCATCTCCTTCAAAACTGCAAATCCAAGATGCCCAAATTGATGGTTCCATAACCTGCTTACATCTTTATCTTTTGTAGTAGTTAAGGCACTTAACTCATAGAGGTTATCACATCTTATGCCTTTACCTAGTACATTACCAAATGAATCCATGATTTTTGCACCACTCTTATTGAACTGAACTTCAAGTCCACGATCGATTATTGCAAAAACTAACAACAAATTTCTTTTAAGTGTAGGTACATAAAGAACATCGGATAAATTTTTCTCAACACCTAGAGAAGTGATAAAAGAGATGGTTCTTGTTCCTTCTGCTGGACACTTTGAGTCATTTCCCACCACTACATTGATGGATTCCCATAGAGGCACTAGGGAACTATACTAATCCTTTTTACTAGTCATATGGCGAGAAGCTCCACTATCTAAAATCCATGGTTCATCAACACGAGCTTGAGCAGATGAGCATAATTCTTCAATGGCTACCCATAGTTCTAACTCTTTGTTGTTTGCAAACTCTTTGTTCTTCCATGATGATTTTGCAGTCCCATTCCATTCATCAGCTTGCGTCCTTATACAGTCCTTGATGGCATGGCCTTTCTTTTCACAATAGAAGCAACTTCCTGTGAACTTTTTCTTCTTTGGCTTCTTCTTTGGTCCATCAGACGAGCCTTTACCTTTTGCATTTGTTGAGAATGCAACATCAATTGTAGTTTTCCGATTCTTCAACTGCATATCTTCTTCTAAAAGCATAGTGCAAAACTCCTCGAATGAGAGGGGAGTTTGTCTTACTTGAGTGTTAAGGGTTGTTACTAATCCATCACACTTTGCTGAAAGAACACATACACATCTTCGAGCCAGCTCTTCTAGTATTATGACAACACCAACTGCAGCCAATTGATCTTGAAGATGTTTTCTTCGTTTGATAAAATCTTCAGCCTTTTGAGAATAAGAATGCTTTTCATTTGCCAACTAATTTTCTAAATTTTGTATCTTAATGTGGTTCTCGATCTCATATTGAAGAGCTAATATGCCCTAAGCCTCATGTGCATTAGTAGTATGTTGAACTAAAGTAAGCACAAAATCACTTACACTCGTGACAATTGCACATGATGCATCAATATTTTGCCGCTTCCAAGCTCGTAGAAGATCTAGATTGGCTGAATCATCAATCTTGAATTTGCTGGAGCTTCAACTGGTATAGGCCTTAGACCCAATCCCATCGGTCCCATGATAGTGTCAAGTAATTCATAGGAGTTTGAAATTGCAGAAATTTTGAACTTCTAGAGTATATAGTTGGTTACATCTAGCTTCCCTTCAGTGAATGTAGGTGAGCGAATTCGAATAGGTGTAGCATTAACATTAGCTAATGCACCAAGACCAGTTTTTGATGGTGAAGCCATCATATAATCACTCAAATAATCTATTGATATTCTAGTCTGCTAGTAGGCCAAATTGGTGATACTTCTCAAGCTATTCGAACCTAACAACTCTGATACCATGTGGGACAATAGTTACGCAATATAACATAGGAGCAATAGCAGAGAAGATAACAGATATAGAAGAATCTCAAAAATTTTCTACTAGCAACAAGTACAAAGATGATGGCGTTGTCCACCCGTGTGCTCTCAAGGTAGAGCTTAAATGGTGATCTAGACAACTCTAGATAGGGAGATACAAGGTAGAGGTATGCTGGCTCAATTCGATGTCTCGAGTAGTGCAGAAGTCATGCATATATAGGATCATGGGTGGCCTACCATGGACAGCTATACATGGGTTGTAGAGTGTGGGCGGCCATTGCCTGCATCATTGCCATACACGACTTAGGCGGATTGAACCGACCTAACAAATATAAATGATTTCTGACTCGACAGGGAATATTCCATGGACCCCCTAGTCAGGGCTGCTCCCCATTATCCCAGAGCCCACAATTGGGGACCATGGTAACTCCCTTTCCTTACAATACCTTACATGGTCCAATATGACCTTCATCCAACATACAAGTTGGGATTCCCATCAATTGGGTAATGCACACTTGGCTTCTCCTCATAATGGTGGCCTTACAAAATGTGCATACAATCATGAGGAGTAGACATTGATCATATAGTCATAGTGATGTGTAGTCACTAAATCAACATATTCAAGAATTGGCAATTTCTGCAGACTACTAAACTATACTGCATGACTGGTCATGTGATTTGAAGCAGCTGAATCAACATAAAATGCGTTACCGTTCGATTTGGAAACATTAGCAAACATCGTATTCATCATATGATATTAGAAAATGGACAACCTTTCAAAATCATCTACACTTGTGGATGCATGGTTGTTTTGTTTCCTTCTATTATATTGATTCTTCAACCTACAATCACCTTCAAAATGTCCAAGTTTACCATCATTCCAACATCTTTTATTGTGATTACGTGAATGATTTCTTTGGAAATTTTTGCGGGCTCTTTGGATCCCCCTACCTCGAAATTGTCCTCTACCTCCTCCATGATTCTGATGCTGACCTTAGTCTTGGTTACTATTTCCTCTTCCACTTTTGAAACCTCTACCTCTACCTCTTCCTATCCTAGAGTAGAATACTGTTGGTGCAGGACAATCACCAATTGATGATTTGGACAAGTTTTGAAGTCCAAAAATAAAGCAAAGATCAAAGTTTGAGTCTTGAAGATGAGTGCATGGTCATAAGATGAAGACTTATATATATATGTACTTTAAGTTTGTAATTAGTTCACTTATGCCTTTGTAATGGTGATGAGTTTGTACATATATGCCTATATATACTAGTATGGAGTCATGACGTATATGAGAGGAGCGATATAGAACTAGACTAGATGAGTAGAAGAAGAAAATATATGATGAATGTATGAGATTCATCAATCAGATGTTTTCCATGAGAATAGAAGAAAACTTCTAAAATCTGTGTCACGATCTTTTCTCCATTTCTCCTTCTATGCTTGATCATTTCACAAATCCTTTTGTAGTTGTCTGAGTC
This sequence comes from Ceratopteris richardii, assembly GCA_020310875.1. NCBI lineage: Eukaryota > Viridiplantae > Streptophyta > Polypodiopsida > Polypodiales > Pteridaceae > Ceratopteris > Ceratopteris richardii. Next base: position 2,194,557 of record CM035427.1, read on the forward strand.
CATATTTAATGTATCTATGATCAAGATTTGAGAGTCTAATTGTGTTGGAAGTGAGGTAGGCCCTTAGGCTCATGTCATAGGTCCATGGTTCCATAGTTCCATTCATGTACAACATTAATTCCAGCAATCTTCCATATTGACAAAACATGAACATACCACAACTTAATCATACATATGATGAGATAAAGATAGAGAAAGAATAGACGACATGTGTAAGGTGTTACGTAAGCCATCGCTTACTCATAGTATCATATATACCAATGTTCAATGTACAATGTGGGAGCAAAACTCTCAACCACTCTATGTGATGAGAAATAGATGAATGAGTGAATGTACAATGTAACAAACATATTCAGATGTGTGGGCAGTAATCTGAATATACATGAGATGTGTGACCTAGTAGGTTATAGAAGAGTGAATATGAGTGACTGAAAGAGGAAGGATCAGTGTGAACTGGAATCCTCAAACTCATGTGAACACACCTTCTCAAACACCTCATAAAAATATGCATAAAGCATATAAGTACTGATTCTCTTGTACCTATGCCGAATAGGACTCCTCCTGATATGAACGCCACAGCCTCCATAAACTTCAAGTAGTACCTGTGTGCATAAAGAGAATATGTACCTGAATACTTAACATAAGATGTGAATCTTATGTTAATCACCATCTAATGTCTTTGAAGTAGCCCGACATCTTCTTGTAGAAGACAATTTTCAACCTAATATCTTCCTGTAGAAGATAATCTTCAAAATCATGTAGATGGTCCCATCCAATGTCTTTGAAGTAGCCAGACATCTTCTTGTAGACGATAATCTTCAACCTAACATCTTCTTGTAGAAGATGATCTTCAAATACATCATGTAGATGGGCGATCCTCACCATCAAGCTGCTAATAATCAAGTCTTCTTGCCATGAACAAGAGATGACCTCCTCTCTATGAGCTAGAGTGTGAGCACACCCTTCATCTTCTCGAAGAAGAATCACCAAGAAGAACTCCATAGCTGCTCCTCAACATGCTTCAAGTTAGCACCATGGCTGCCCCATGTGCTAGAAGAAACACCACCTCTATTGAGGTCCAAGCTCTAGAAAGCTTGTGTTGATCCTAGGTGAAGGATGAATACAAGTGAGCCAAGCACTTGTTTATATAGTATTCTTGTACCTTGAAAAGCTTCTGAATAAAGCAAAATCACTTACGATCGCTATCTTCAATGATCGCAATCGTATTTCCATCACGAGAAAGCTATCGCTAAGTCTGGTGCTAATTTGATGGTCTGCTGTCCGCTTTAGCTTTATGAGAAAAAGCATGATCAAAAATAATCTTCGCGTTTTCGTTCCTTGCTGGCGATGGGTTTTGAACCCACGTGCTATGGTTGAGATGCACTTGTTCTATCCACGCTGCCAACGTCATTAGTTCTACAAGGCATTCAACAGATCAGATAGTTATGCTATTACTGTGAGCTATAAGGACCAACTTGACCAAATTTTTAACAAATAGGACATTGTTTCCAACAATCCCCCCTGCAATGTCATATTTGTACAATCTGAACTGAATCTGCAAACTTTATAATCTGCAAATTACCACAAGCTTCAAGCTTGTACTTCCGATACTTCAGAAAAAGTCTTCTTCAAAATTGAAATTGACTTTTCTTCAAAAAACTTGAACTTGCTGAATATGAACCATATTACTTGAGAAAATCTGCAAACTAGATATCCAATAGTGTACACATCAAGCAATCACTGCTCAACAAATGTAGCATGAACTGTCTCTAAGTGTCCATGCTTCTCAAAAAGTTGTAAAACTTTTCTTCAAACAAATCCTTCAAGGAATCTGCGATTCCTACTTGAAATATAAGTGGACAAAACTTCTCACCTTGAGAACTCCAAAAGCTGCAAGTTGATACTTCATAACTTTCATATTTTACCCGGGTGAAATGTGATAGTACCTGCTTGATTTTCTTTTGGCTAATCTCCACTTTTCAATCAAGTGATAGGATATGATGGAACACCTTTTTGAATACAAACATGTATCCAAAAGTCTAGACAATCATAAAAAGTAGATTCTTCAAATGACCTGTACATCAACAAATCTGAATTTTCTGAAGCTTTCTGAAAATATTGAATATGAGGTAACCTTTTCCAAACATAAAACCTCAACCCAAGTCTTCAACATCTGCTACAAAAAAACTCTTTTACCTCAAGAGTTAGATAAAGAAGAAATATACTTCTCTGCAACTTGTCATATACCAAGTAGCTCTGTATTGACACTCCAAGAATTCTTTGAGGGAACATATAAGCTGCCTGCTTAAAAGCTTCAATTGTAATGCAAAACAAGAAACTGCTTCTTCTTTAAACAAGATGTTCTCGTAGACTTGTCTTTGGATGTAGAGGATAATATAGGAAAAGTATATGGAAAATATATGAGAAAAGGAAGCCTTACTTTTCTTTTGGAAATGATGGACTTTCTTCTTCTGCATTTTTCTTCCACTTGATGATAATGTCGACATCTTCAAACTTCTCTTCCATACCTTTTGTTCTCTTCATCTTGAAGTAGCAAACACTCTTGACTTCTTCGAATGAACTTTTCTCTTCCTCTAATGCTAAGGGTAAGAGATAAAACAAACATGGTATATAAATGGAAGTTGAATATAGAAACATGTTTTATCGTCTCCTCATATCTCTGAATCAAAATGTTGTTTCAAATGTCTGAAACGACTAAATTCACCAATCGTTGTCTGAATGATGAATTGACCCTCTAGAGTTACCTTCTCTAGATACATTTGTACCTTGATATCCAACCAACTTACAACAGAAAACTGGCTGAAAAAACTCATCTCATGTCTGCGCTTGTCTTCTTAGATGAACTTTCTTTATCTGATCATATGTATGATTAAGTTGTGGTATGTTCATGTTTTGTCAATATGGAAGATTGCTGGAATTAATGTTGTACATGAATGGAACTATGGAACCATGGACCTGTGACATGAGCCTAAGGGCCTACCTCACTTCCAACATTTAAAAAAATAAACATATATGTGCGCACTTTTGAAATATACCTTTCTGAATGATTCTTCTTGACATGAAAGAGATCTCTCAAAACTCTCTAGAAAAACCTCTAGATACCTGTTTTGATGTAGCTAATGCTTTAACTTTCAAATCATGAAAGCGTATAAAAGCACTCCTTGAAACCTTCAAAATCTCTTCATAACTGCTCTTCTAAGATATGACCTGCAAATGATAATCTGATAGTAGAAACTGATACCTGTGATTTGATGTTGATCTGATTCCTTCATCTTCTCTAAACCATTGTTCTTCCTTGAATTTGAAGTAGTCTTCTCTTCATCAAGTCTGGGTCTTCAAACAATACTTTTGTAAAGTATTTGCATACTCTTCCAAAAATATTCGGCTGCTAACAAATCATCAACTTCATACTCCACACTGATGAATACACATGTAACTGAAGTGTCTAATTCTCAAATCTGTACTCATCTAGATTAAGTGTATATGTCAAATGTCAAATCTTAGAAGATGCCTTTAAATCATATGTTGTAAATCTGGAATTCTGGGAACCTGGGATATGAATGAGCCTTAATGCATTGATGCCAAAGATCTAAAGTTCTATAACCAAAACCTTAGTGCTCTGATACCAAAACCCTAGAGCTCTGATACCAAATGTTGAAAGTGAGGTAGGCCCTTAGGCTCATGTCACAGGTCCATGGTTCCATAGTTCCATTCATGTACAACATTAATTCCAGCAATCTTCCATATTGACAAAACATGAACATACCACAACTTAATCATACATATGATGAGATAAAGATAGAGAAAGAATAGATGACATGTGTAAGGTGTTATGTAAGCCATCGCTTACTCGTAGTATCATATATACCAATGTTCAATGTACAATGTGGGAGCAAACATATTCAGATGTGTGGGCAGTAATCTGAATATACATGAGATGTGTGACCTAGTGGGTTATAGAAGAGTGAATATGAGTGACTGAAAGAGGAAGGATCAGTGTGAACTGGAATCCTCAAACTCATGTGAACACACCTTCTCAAACACCTCATAAAAATATGCATAAAGCATATAAGTATTGATTCTCTTGTACCTATGCCGAATAGGACTCCTCTTGATATGAACGCCACAACCTCCATAAACTTCAAGTAGTACCTGTGTGCATAAAGAGAATATGTACCCGAATACGTAACATAAGATGTGAATCTTATGTTAATCACCATCTAATGTCTTTGAAGTAGCCCGACATCTTCTTGTAGAAGACAATCTTCAACCTAATATCTTCCTGTAGAAGATAATCTTCAAAATCATGTAGATGGTCCCATCCAATGTCTTTGAAGTAGCCAGACATCTTCTTGTAGAAGATAATCTTCAACCTAACATCTTCTTGTAGAAGATGATCTTCAAATACATCATGTAGATGGGCGATCCTCACCATCAAGCTGCTAATAATCAAGTCTTCTTGCCATGAACAAGAGATGACCTCCTCTCTATGAGCTAGAGTGTGAGCACACCCTTCATCTTCTCGAAGAAGAATCACCAAGAAGAACTCCATAGCTGCTCCTCAACATGCTTCAAGTTAGCACCATGGCTGCCCCATGTGCTAGAAGAAACACCACCTCTATTGAGGTCCAAGCTCTAGAAAGCTTGTGTTGATCCTAGGTGAAGGATGAATACAAGTGAGCCAAGCACTTGTTTATATAGTATTCTTGTACCTTGAAAAGCTTCTGAATAAAGCAAAATCACTTACGATCACTATCTTCAATGATCGCAATCGTATTTCCATCACGAAAAAGCTATCGCTAAGTCTGGCGCTAATTTGATGGTCCGCTGTCCGTTTTAGCTTTATGAGAAAAAGCATGATAAAAAATAATCTTGGCGTTTTCATTCCTTGCTGGCGATGGGTTTTGAACCCACGTCCTATGGTTGAGATGCACTTGTTCTATCCACGCTGCCAACGTCATTAGTTGTACAAGGCATTCAACAGATTAGATAGTTATGCTATTACCGTGAGCTATAAGGACCAACTTGACCAAATTTTTAACAAATAGGACATTGTTTCCAACAAATTGTAATCAACCTGAGAGAATTTTAAGTAGGAACATTTACATGTGTAAATGTGAAAAAGTGAAGGCAAGAAGCGGGGGAATCTCGATGGTCAATGTTTTGCTCATATCTCTCTCCATAGTGTAGATGTTTGAGAAATTAAGCACTCATTATTTAAGTTGAAAGGTAAGATAATTGTGGCTAAAAGCATTTGAATAAATGCGATGTAATTTGGGAGAACTATGCATTAGAAGTTGTAGGTATGAAAGTGGATTACACAAAAGAATAGTTTCAGACATAGGTACATTGTTTGGAGGAAATCTTAAGATCTACTGATTTGTTTGGAGAGATTTAACTTGGAGAAGGTGTAAAAAACATCATGCAACATCTTGTATAAGGTTTTATTGAATACTTTACACATTTGATCAGACTTTTGTGCAGCAGACTTTTGTGTGTGATGAGTTTTTTCATAGTTAACTCAAGTCTGGATAATTTGCCAATAGATTTGCAAAATTGGTTGTGTTTATGAGTTTTTCTTGATATAGAGGTGTTGTAACATCAAGGATAACGTGTTCTTTTGGAGATCAATCATCTCCATCAGTGATACCAGAGCAGCGGTCATCAAATTTGAAGAAAGGAGGACCTCGACTATTATAGATATGCAAAAATCAATCTTTGAAGATTCAAAAGGTGAAAGTTTGAAGTGAAATCTAGAGAAGGAGGACTGGAGGTTTTCAAGAGGATCAAAAGGAACTATATTCGAATTAAAGGTACATTCATTATTCACAAAGCTTGAAGAATATATTGCACAAGTGAAGAAAGGATGGGAGATTCTCTTCAGATAGAGAAATTGGATAAAGGAAACTATCCTGCTTGGTCAATGAGGATGGAATCTCATCTTATGAGGAAAGACCTATTAGGATACATCAGAGGTGAAGAAGAAAAACCAAAATTTAGGGATCCTAGTGTTCGAACTAGGGAAGAGCTATAAGATTTGAAGACATGGACGAAGAAGGATGCTCAAGCAAGGAGCATTATCTACATGGCAATCAATGATTACTTGCTACCTGTCATTAGAAGACTCGAAAGTGCAAGCGACATATGGAATGCTTTGGAAGAGTATTTCCAAAACACTACAAAGTCAAGGAAGGCATCTTTATGGGCATAATTTACCACATTTATGAAGAAGGCTTCTCAATCCATTTTCGATTATGTAGCAAGGATGAAGGATATTGTAGATGCATTAGGAGTAGTTGATGAAGACATTGAAGAGGACAAATTGGTAAGTCAAATTCTCACAGGTTTGAGAGGAGATGAGAAGTGGAAGCCATTCACTCTATCCACTGAATTGTCACTAGATCATTTCACTCTTGATTTGAATCAATTGCTAGGACATATGCTAACCTTTGAGCAGTATATCAAAGGTGATGTTGATAAGAGTACAGGTCAAGCAATGTATTCAAAGGATAAGAACAAAATTAACAAAGGCAAGCAACAATTGAATGAAGATCAAGGCACTATGAGTCAAGCAAATTTCCTAAGAGGAAGAGGAGATGGCAAAGGAAGAGGAAGAGGCAGAAGCCATAAAGATGGTGTCAAATCTTGCAGGATTTGTGGTAAGACTAATCATTTAGCTCATGAATGTTGGCATAATAATCAGAATGGTGGAGGATATAATCAAAACTTTAATTCAAGAGGAAGAGGTTGTAGAAATAACAGAGGTAATTTGAGAGGTAGAGGTTATAGAGGTTTCTTTGGAAGAAATGCAGGAAGAGGCTTTCAAATTCAATCCTACAATAATACCTACTACAATTATGCTTCATATTAGAAGAGGATTCAACCTTAATTATGCATGCAACTTGTGAAAGACAAAGTGAAGATCAAAGAGTTTTCTACATTCACTTAGGGTGCAGCAATCACCTGCGTGGCAACATAGCTTTGATGACTGATTTGGAGAATAAGGTGAGTAATCATATAGTCCAAACATGTGATAACACAAAGCACAATGTGAATTCCAATGGATCCGTAAAGGCTAAGGAGGGAAGCACTCTTTTGAGTAAGGTTTTTTATATCCCTACAATTCCAAAGAATTTGATAAGCGTAGGGAAAATTATAGAGATGGATTTGATGTTGAAGACCCTAGCCAAGGGTATAAACAAATTGTTTCAGGGAAGAAAGAAGGAAGGCTCTTCACATTGAAGATTCAAGGCAATGTGCGTCATGCCTTGTTCACTTATGGAGAACATGAGATCTCTGAGTTAGATCTTTGGCACTGCTAGAGTTAGTCCTCTGAAGAAGCACGCGAACATCACAAGGAAGATGAAGCTTGGAGCATAACACACAATATTGAATGTATTACTAGAGAATGTACAAAGATAACTAGCCGATTGGGGCAATAGGCGTATATACAAGCCGAGGGAAAAAACCTCCTAAAGAGGGAAAAAAGTGCCCCGGCAGTCCTAATGTGTTCACACATATCACTACCTAAATATATCAACAAATCCCCCCTTGGAGTGATGCGGTGAACAAGGAGCTCGCACTCATGTATAAGGAAGTGCCAAGCTATGTGGAAATCACTCCATAAAAGGAAGTAAGCCAAAAGCTTTGTGGAAAGCTTCAAACTTCTCCCTAGGCAGAGCCTTCATGAACAGGTCTACAATGTTCTCCTATGTGAGAACATATGCCAAGCTGATCTCCCCAGTAGAGAACCTTTCCCTGAGATAATGATAATGCACCTTAATGTGCTTAGTGCGAGCATGGAACACAGGGTTCCTATCAATTGGGAATGCGCTGTGACAGTCAGTGAAGATGGTGGTGGCAGAAGACAAACCAACACCCAAATCAGCCATAAGGCATGTGAGCCACACACACTCAACAATAGCTATGAAAGTTGCCCTATACTCAGCCTCTCAACTGGAAGTGGCCACAGTAGGCTGCTTCTTGCTCAACCACGATATACATGAGCTACCAAGCATGAAGCAAAAGCCACTAGTGGACATACGAGTGTCATAGCAACCAGTCCAATCAGATTCAAAAAAAGCATGCAAATCTGGCGGTAGTGATCCCCCCTTGGGGATAAAACAACCCAAGTAGCTGAGTAATACTCAAGTAGAAAAAGATGCGCTTAATCGCTTGCCAATGCTTGACTCTTGGGCAATGCATAAATTTGTTGTGAGATAGCAAATTGAATATTTGGCGGAGTAATGCATAAGTAAATCAAGCATCCAACAACTTGCTGATAGAGAACAACATCAAATGCATCTCCAACATCATGAACACTCAATCATAAACCTGTCTCCATAGGAGTGGCAATAGGGCTACAGTCTTCAAGGCCAAAACGCTGAAATAATGTGTCAATATATTTCGTTTGACACAAAGCCTTTCCTTCATCAACCTGTATAAAATGAATGCCCAAATAGTGATGCAAATGCCCCAAATCAGACATCTCAAATGACGCATGCAAATCAGAAATATGCCTCTTATGAGGACCACTGAGCAACATTTCATCAACATAAACCACAATGATCAGAAGTACATCATTAGCATGCTTAACATATAAGGTGCTTTAAGTTGGACTGTTGAAAACCATGTGCAGTGAGGTAGGCATGTTCTTTTCATATCAAGCATGTGGTGCTTGCTTTTAACCATATAATGCCTTCTTTAGCCTGCACACTTGGTTTTCATGCCCTTTTTGCACAAAGCCATGGGGCTGAAAAACATACACTTCTTAATGCAAGTTACCATTCAGAAATGTTGTTTTAATGTCCAACTGATGTACATTCTAACCATGATGAGCTGCAAGTGCACAGATGCTACAAACAATAGTCATTCGACAAGTAGGAGCAAAGGTTTCATCAAAATCAATGCCTCTTTCCTGCGCATAACCCTTTGCAACAAGCCTAGCCTTATACCTATCAACTATACCATCAGGTTTATGCTTCAACTTGTATGCCGACATAGTGCCAATGGCCTTCTTGCCAAGAGGCAAGTCACATAAAGACCAAGTACCATTCTTCATTATTGCATCATATTCAGATTGAATAACAACCATCCAGATGTTGTTCAAGCACTACTGCATATGCCAAACAACGAAAAACACAGAGATGATCAACAGATGGCTTGCGGTCATGCCAAGCCTCATATGGAGTGATAGACTGCAGCGCTTTAGTGGGACACCTGTTAAGTACATATGCTAGACACATGATAGCCTCAAGCCAGAAACTATGTGGTAGAGCCTGACTCTTGACCATACACCTCGCCATCTCCATGAGTGACATGTTCTTCCTTTCAGCAACTCCATTCTATTGAGGTGAATACGACACTGTACACTGGTGTTTTATCCCACTTTCAGCCAAAAATGCATTAAAATTAGAAGACATATATTCCCCACCTCGATGAGAATGGAGGGTGCCCATTTTACATGTTGACAGATTTTCTGCCAAAACCAAAAACTATTTGAAGCACATGAACACTTCGGACTTTGCCTTCAATGGATATACCCATGCATGCCTGGAAAAATCATCGATAAAAGTCACGAAGTAAAGATAATTCCCAAAAGAAGGTGTGTGCATAGGATCACAAACATCACTATGTACAAGCTCCAATTTCTTAGAAGCCCGAACTGAACCATCTTTTGGAAAGGATGAATGCTGCATTTTGCCCAAAATATAGCCTTCACAAACATGTTTTCCAGGTGCCTCAAGTTTGGCCAAAGAGGACACCATTTCAAATTTCTGCACACATAGCAAACTAGCAAAATTCAGATGCCCAAAGCGTACATGCCAAAGCTTTGCATCTGACATAGCCTAAGAATCATGTACTGCACATGCCAAATCAAATACAGATCTTTCATAGTCTATGAGCTTATACATCCCATGACATAAAATGCCAGAAGCAGTAATCACATCGCCATTTGAGAGATCATGAACTATACACATGTCATCAACAAATTTCACAACCAAGCCAATCTTGGCTAATCCAGAAACTGATAACAGATTTGTCTTGATCCCTGGCACAAACAAAGCATCTGACAAAGTGAAAGAACTACCATCAACTGTAGTCAAAATGATCTTACCAACTCCCATAACACTATAAGAGGAGTTGTTGGTGCATGTAACAGTATTTTGTGTAGGGGCAGGCTGGAGTGAAGAGAAGAAACTACATTGCGAGGTAATATGTTTGGTCACCCCACTGTAAAAATACCAAACATCTGAGTCTACTACAGACATGCACTGCTCATGCGAAGATGGGTCAAAACTACAAACAATGGTAAATGCCCATTCTTCTTCGTGCACAAGATTAGCAGACTTTGTTTTTGGTGTAAATGTTTCTACAACAACCATTCTAGCCTCTTTCTTCTTTGCCTCTTTAGCAGCTAGTTTTGGACAGTTCTTTATGATATGATAATTCCCTTTACAATACTTCTGCTTTTCTGATTTTTTTCTCATCGTTATCTTGGTTCTTTGAATGTGAAGCATTTTTAGATTTCTGCTTACTAGTAGAAGAGCTCCATTTTCCTTTGCCCTTCTGACTAGCCAAGAAAGCTTGATCTGCAACATGCATAATGGACCTGTTCTACTTGGAGTGATCTTCTTGCAATAGAACAGAGACTAACTCCTCAAATGATAAGGCATTTGGATTGCATTTCATCATCAACGAAAGTGTAGAAGCAGAACTCTGATATGAATCAGGAAGACCATTCGAAACGGTCTGCACAAGTGAGTTATCTGGTATAACCTATTCAACAGAAATCAATTGTTCCTTCAAGTCTTTGATCTTTGTTAAAAAATTATCCATAGAATCACCTTCATTCATATTCTCACTCTCCAACTGTTTTTGGAGGTAAGCAACACAAGCCTTATTCCTAGCTTGTTGAAATGTGGTAAGAGTATCCCAAGCATCTTTAGCTATTCTGTAAGAGCATATGTGAGGAATAATGGCACATTTGACAGATAAAGCTATCAATGCATGTGCCTGGGCATCTCTGCCATCCCAACGAATCTTCTCTATAGTAGGTGCAGCAAAAACCGCAGCACGAACAGGAATATGCAGAATATCATCATCTTTGACACCTTCTACATGAGCTTTAGTACCTCCAGTTGTAACACTTGTAGGTGTGATAGGATGCTTTTCAACACCCTGCACAATGTTCCACAATCCTTTTGCAACCAATACATGTCACATCATATAAGCCCACAACGGGTAGTTGGTACCATCCAGCTTATCCTCAACAGACAACATACGGAATACATCACTGCTTTTAGCCATGGCTGGTGACTAAAATACCTTGATGCAAAAGATTTAGTGTATCTCAAAAAGTTGAGTGGAACTGCCTAGACGAGTTCTACTAAACTTGTAGTAGTCTTTGAGACGCTTATATTGGCGAACTGAAACAGATATATACCTTTGGCACAAAAAGATGAAATAGCCTGCACAAGCATTTTGATAGTGTGTTCAAAGGCCGAAACGAGCTGAGATCCCGATTTTGGCACCACACAACGAAGGTGTTTGGATCTCGAAAACACACTAAGTATGCTCAACAAAATTCGTGCAATTCTTAGACTACAACCGGTGGAGTGTCGACGGCACCCTAGATGAAGCGACGACCTGCTCTGATACCAATTTTTGGAGTTAGACGTCTGTGGAAGCACGTGAACATCACAAGGAGGAAGAAGAAGCGTGGAGCACAACTCACAATACTGAATGTATTACAAGAGAATGTACAAAGATAAGTAGCTATGAAGGAGGAATATGATGCATTGATGGAGAATGAGACATGGGATTTGGTTCCTAAACAAAATATTTAGAAAATCATTGGATGCAAATGGGTCTACAAAAGAAAGAGGTATGGAGATGGAAGTGTGTCTAGGTATAAAGCTAGACTTGTTGTAAAAGGGTATGCTCAAACATATAGTGTATATTATGATGAGACTTATAATCATGTGGAAAAGATGACAACTATAAGGACTCTCATAGCTATTGGTGCATGTAAAGGTTGGAAGCTATGTCAATTAGATGTGAAGAATGATTTTCTAAATGGTCACATTTTTTATGATGTTTTCATGGAGCAACCAGAATGTTTCAAGGATAAATGATATCCAAAGTATGTATCTAAGCTGAAGAGAGCTTTGTATGGTTTGAAACAGGCCCAAAGGTCATGGAATTATAGACTTGTGAATTTCTTGAAAGAGCTTGGTTTCCAAGTGTCTAAGGAGATAGTGGCTTGCTAGTTAAAGTAAATGATGATGGGTTCATTTACATTTGCATATATGTTGATGACATAATTCTTACAGGTACAGATGAGAAGGGCATACAGAGTCTTAATAAGTAGATGGAAAAAGAGTTCAAGAGTAGTGACTTGGGAGACTCATCATATTTCTTGAGAATGGAGATTTCATATACTCAACATGGAGTATATGTGACTCAAGAAAGGTATTCGAAGAATTTGCTAATCAAGTTTAAAATGGAAGATTGCAGGGTAGCACCTACTCCAATGGAGGTGAATCATAAATTGAGCAGATATGGAGAAGAAGAATTCAAGGACATGAAGTTGTATGAAAGTTTGGTTGGTAGTCTAATTTATGCTACATTGACTAGGCCTGATTTGTCATATGCAATTGAAGTGTTGTTTCAATTCATGCATTGTCCTAGGAAAGAACATTGGATTTCATGACAAAGGGTGCTAAGATAGAGTAAGGGTACACGCAGATTCAGATTAGATACAAAAATCAAGATATATAGTGATGGAGATTGGGTAGGTAACGCTGATGATGAAAGGTGAACCTATGGATATTTATGTTATGTGGGAGATAAATTAATCTCTTGGTGTTATAAGAAGCAACATATAGTGCTTTGTCATCTACAAAAGTAGAATATAAAGGTATGGTTGAAGCTGCAAAGGAGCTTATATGGTTGAAGACACTGTTGAAGAGTTTTGACATCATTCAGAGTACACCCACTATTCATGGAGATAATATGACTTCATTGTATCTAGCTGCTAACCCTGTGGTTCATGCCACGACTAAGAATATTGAGATCCAATATCATTTCTTGAGAGAGAAGGTGTTTGATAAAGAAATTGAATTCATATAAACTTCTACAAAAGATCAGATTGCAGACATGTTAACCAAAAGCTTGGATGGATCGAAGTTGCAGAGGTTCAAAGACATGGAAAGTATAAAGAAGATGGAGAAATTCACAATTGATGATTGAGGGTGAGCTGTTGGTGCATGCCAATCACCAATTGAGGATTTGGAGAAGTTTTGAAGTCAAAAAAGAAAGTAAAGATCAAAGTTTGAGTTTTGAAGATGAGTGCATCGTCAAAAGATGAAGACTTGTATATACATGTACATCAAGCTTGTAATTAGTCCACTTATGCCTTTGTAATGTTGATGTGTTTGTACATATATGCCTATATGTACCAGTATGGAGTCAGCACATATATGAGAGCAGAGATATAGAACAAGAATAGATGAGTAGAAGAAGAAAATGCATGATGAATATATGAGATGCATCAATCAGATGTTTTCCATGAGAATAGAAGAAAACTTTTGAAATGTGTGTCACGATCTTTTCTCCATTTCTCCTTCTATAGTTGATCATTTAAGGAGTATTTTTCTAGATGTCTAAGTCCATAGTTAATGTATCTATGGTCAAGATTTGAGAGTCTAATTGTAATCCAATGCATTAGAAGTTGCAGGTGCCAAAGTTGATTACATAGAAGAATAGTTTGAGACATAGGTAATTTGTTTGGAGGAAATCTCAAGAACTACTGCTTATTTTAGAGAAATTTAACTTGAAGAAGGTGTGCAGACATTAGGCAACAGGTTGTATAAAGTTTCATTGAAACCTTTACACATTTGATTAGTTAATGAGTGAATTAAGTGCAACAGACTTTTCTATGTGATGAGTTTTTTCATAGTTAACACAAGTCTTGATAATTGGACAATAGATTTCAAGAATTGGTTGTGTTTATGAGCTATTCTTGATATAGAGGTGCTCTAACATAAAGGATAACTTGTTCTTTTGGATATTAATCATCTCCATTAAATACCTACTCAAAACTAGGTTTTCCTTGGGAATTTGAGTCCTCACCAAGATTTTTTCTTCAATAATTAGCATGGATATGAGATCAGCAAAATTTAGAATTTTTTTTCCTAGGATCTATAGAAGTTCTAAATTGTTTGTATGTACTTCCTAAAACATCAAGGCACACTTGCACCATATCATCATCATCATCATCTAAACGCATGCCAATAGATGCAATTGGTCACATATGCTTTTGATTTTTAGGGTGTAGTCACTTACCGACATGCCCTTTTTTCTCTACTGTTTGCAACTCGTTCTTGAGTTGCAATTTTTGTGCCCTTGTATTGGTCTCTTACAATGTGACCAAACTATTCCAAACATCTTTTGGAGCTTTTGTATCCCTTATGTGCCCAATCATGCTATCCTCTATGCTAACAAATAGCCATTACATTACTTTTCATGCTTCTTGATTTCATTCTTCATATGATCTTAACTGGTCCGCAGCTAATTCCTCTCTAGTAATTGCAGAGCATTTACATTCTCTCCTTTGATGTACTTCTAGTATCCTTTTCCCATCAAAGAAACTTTTTATTCTGAATCTTCAAGCATGGAAGTTGTTCTTGTCTAGCTTATGACTCATAAGAAGACTCACTCCTTCTGCACTTTCCATTTTTGTAGCAATTCACAGCACTACAAAAACACTAGAAGCAATACCACTGCTTGAATATGGTCACACTATGATGTGATACTTTGATATGAGAAAAAACTATTTTTGTGTGTCAAGAGTACATGAAATCGCTTGAAATTTTGGATGCAGAATATTTGAGTGGTGCATAATAGAATGCAAGTTACAATTCTGCAAACGAAGCTAATTTTTTCATGGGCCCCACCTTGTGGGCTCCAAATGGAGGTTGAGATAGCTCCAAAATAGATACCTAAGAGAAACATTTGCATCTAAAGGGATAACTCTCAAAAATATTTTGATGTCTTCTACCTTCATGCCAATTTTCATAGCAATCTGAGGTCATTTGTAAATCCCACTTTCTCCATGTGTTCTTGCATACTCTTTCCTCTTGGCATTGTCCAAAAGCTCTCTACAACCACACTAGCTCTAATGCAATGTCATGAGGAAGGAGATAAGGAAGAGAGCTCTCTCATAGAGACTCACACTCAAAGAGGAGCACACATAGAGCTTGTGGCAAGGAAGAATGATCTTCTTCTTCTTCTTATTGTTCTTCTTTTACATAAATATAATGTACAAGAATTACCTAATACAACAATACAATTAGTGCAATATATGAACAACACTACATAAGAAAAAATCTAATGTTCATGAATGAGTGAGCTTCCAAGAAACAAGTGTGCCATCACTCTCCATAGATGAATCTTATAAAGCTCACTAACGTATCTCTAACATATACCGGCATGACTATTGTACATATGAGAAAAAATAAAACAATGACACGTGTCATCCTCATTTCACATATGAATGGACTTGACAAGAAAGAAGAAATTAGTATGGGTAATTAATGTAAATAAGGATTGGGCAATATGGCATGACCTCTTGCAACTCTCATTTTGTGAGAGCTAAAGTTGACATTTCGTTTTTCTCAATGCTTATTTACTATTAACATATTTTATATCATGCCGCCATGGCAATGGACATCATATCAATAACTCTCTCTCTCTCTCTTGCTCTCTTTCTTTCTTTCTCTCTCTCTCTCACTCTCTCTCTTTGTCTCTCTTGTATCTCTCTGTCTCTCTCTCTCTCTCTCTCCCCTTCTTGCTTTTCTCACTCCCTCTCTCTCCATATATCTCTCTCTCTCTCTCCATGAGCATTGGTATTATTTCAAAAAAAGGATTACATTCTCCATTTATCTTTCATAAGAATTAATTAATCTTTTTAATTGAAATCTCTTTAAAAGTTAATTTCTGATTCCCCCAAAAAAATGGGCATAGCTAAAATTTCATTCAACTTTTGTAAATAGCCAAGGTTTTGTGCATGATCATTTCAATACTCATGTTTCTTTTGTGAAAATAAAAGGCCGAGAATTTAAAATTTGTAATAATATGATGTTTCTTTAGCCCACTGTTTCACCCACACCTATTGGCACACAAAAGGCAACTTGGTTAGACGAAGGATATAGTAAATGCATAAAGCAAGTTAATAAAACGTAGTTGAGAACCATTGAAGTTGGCTTCGACCCATCAAAAGGAGATTAATTTGGAACTAAAACCTTTCTTCCTACACTTATGTTCTTTAATAGAAAGAAAAGCCGCACTTATGTTCACATCATCAGACAAAAGCCAACCTTTCAAGTAGTGGAACTACCAATAGAAGTTATCTACCAATAGAAGATTTAATAGCTCTAACAATCCATTTGCCAACCATGGGACATAGAATACCCAAATGACCTTCTTTATTTATTATATATATATATATATATATATATATATATATATATATATATATATATATATATATATATATATATATATATATATATATATATATATATATATGTGTGTGTGTGTGTATGCACAGAGAGAGAGAGAGAGATGGCTAACATTTTACGACATCACATAAGCAAGATGGGTCATCTCTATTGTGACTCCTCTTTACTTTTATTAAAAAAAAAAGATATTTATGCATAAGCCATGGTCTCTTGATGTTTTCACTTCATGGAGTGGATTTTCATGAGAAGCGTCCTCTTCAAAACTTCTCAAGATGCGCTTATGCACATACCTTACACAATTTCCTCTCTGATAACCCTTCTTACACTAGGGCAAAAAAACAGCGACAAAAAGACTATTTGCTAATGAGAGATTAAGGAAATTGACAAATAGAGTCTTTCCAAATGTACGAGAATATAACATTGTTGTCTCCTTTAACCATATGAAGAAATGCTTTTTGTAATACAATATTCTCTAAAAGGGCCGCTAAAGTGATGAAGATTCTCATATTAAGTGTAAAATTTTTCACTTTGATGCAAAAACAGATATTTTTGCACGCTACACAAAGCATATTCTCAAATTTCCTAGAAGGAATTGATTTTTGAAGATACGAAATATTTTTGGGTTCACAAAATTTCCTGATCATTCAGTGACAGGGTTTACATCCAATCGAAAGTTTCCACGTGTACGAAGCCTTTTTCTTTATAAATACTGCCAAAATTTGTGAATGTCGGTTTCTCACTTTGAATGTTCTTCTTCTTCTAAGTTCAAATGGCTTCTTCTTCTCATCGTCCTTCCATATGAGGTTTAAAAGAGAAGAGAGGATTCTTTGTGGAAACCTCTTTCTGTGAAAGTAAATGAATGGGCAACTATGCTTCCTAGCTGTAGAGGTGCCCATAAAGTCTAGCGTGCCAAAAGAGACAACACAAGAAACCATTCAAAGCGATGTATTCTCAATTTCAAATTGAAGACATGCGGTTAGTTTGCATGAGTACAACATGTGTACACCGCTAAGGATCGTGTTCTAGAAAATCATCTACAATTCCCTTCATAGTGTAAGTGAAGTTTTACAATGCTCTTCTATCATTACAGTTGTTTTTGTATAACAAAACGTATATTTTTGTACTACAAATATCTTTCTTTCCAATATTGTGGAATGGCAACCTGTTGAATGTTTAACAGGAACATTCAGAGTTCTTCATAAGGAATGTGCAGAACTCATGTATGCAGACAAATCTATTCAATTTTTCAATAGCATAGAGTTATTTGTCCATTATGCAGATTATCAAGGGCCATGAGGGAGGCGTTCTTATGGAAACCTTGTACATGTACGTGCTCCTTGCATCTTTTAATTAGATTGGGATGCTCCTATTCACTCAACAGTTTCAAGTTTTCTATGCAAAATGAAATTCGACATCCAAAAGCCAATGTCAGGAGGCCGAATTTTGAGAAGGATAAAGATTCAATGGCTTTTGCCTATTCATGACTTTGTAGCATGCTTTAAAAGCATGTTATTATAGAAAACAAAAACAATGTGGTTGAATAGGAGAGTCTCTATTTTAGAGATTGATGATGTTTTAGGTAGGGAATGGGATAGCAAAGAAGTTCAAAAGCTAGGTCACATTATTTTAGGTAAAGGTAGTCCAAATTCTCTTTCAATCTCATATCAGATATGTCGACAATCTCTGGTTATAGCATATGACTATAGAAGGTGGAAAAATTCTTGGACTTTGGATAGCCTTGGATAGTTTGAGTTGGAAGTATTGATTCATCCAGATTTTCAATCAAGGAAGATAATTGTCACTGCAAATTGGAATCTCAGAAATGTAGCGGAGCTCCTAGAATACCTTGATGAGGTATCGTCACAATTTAGATTCTCAATGGATGATGCAATAGTTAACATTAGATCAGAGAAATCATTATCTTGCATAACTTGCCTGCCACCAAGGGTGATTAAGTTTCAACCCTTAAGGTTGTAACAAGTTAACCCTTGACATTCTTACATAATGTATCTCCCTCTTATAGAAGCTCCTATTGATACTTCCATTGATTTTTCTTGCAAGATGGTGACAAAGAATGTGTGTTAAATTATGTATTTTAAATGTCTATATTCATATTGTCATTTTTTAATTTAATTTCAAGATTTTGATGAGGTTCTTATTGTACAATGATAAGAATATAATCCAAGACATTGTTAGATAAGAAGACAATCAAGACATTTGCAGGAGTGAGTTGATGAATTCAAATATTCCCCTTCATCTAAACTCATATTGGCATTTTTTTTGGTTTAATCTTAACATCTTGAAGAGGTTTCAACTATACATCTTAACATATTGGCATTTTAATCAATTACACTAGAACTTGGATAAGTAAATTCTAGGTGAACAAGAGATCTAGAATTCAATAGCTAGTTTCAATGAAATTATTTGAGTTTATCCAAGGTCCACATTAGTTTCAATTAAATTATTTGATTCTATCCATCTTTTCTGTCCTCAAGTTATGCAAGAGAAAGTATCATTGTGTTCATAACAAGTTATATTAAAGAGGGTGGAGAACCTCGTCCAAATTCCAATCCAACGTATGATATCTCAAAATATTTAGAGCATGAATAAAGTCATAAAATAGAGGAGACGAGATTAGAGAAGACAATCGATTCAAGCGACTAGCACAATCTGAACTTCTTGGATTGACCTTATCGCTTGGATCGGTTGTGTTAGCAAACTACCAAAAGAGACTTCAAAATGTGACCTTTGCGTAAAGGTTTGACTCATGACTATAAAAACAACTTGCAAATCAGCTCATCTCATGCAAGGTTGCTTAAAGGGGATGCTATGTTTAAATGGATAATACGATCGATGCAAGTGATAGGGGAAGTCCAAAATTCTCTGATTCCCCATATAACTTGTATCGGTCGTGTCCTCTTTCTTCTTTAAGTTCTTCTATATCTTCTCCAATTTAAACTTTCCAACAAGAATGAAGTAAGAAACCCACAATGCAGTCATATTTGTGAAACAAACAAAATTTGTTGGACCATGCAATGAACTTTTGTTAAACTCTCAAGGGGTTCAATACAACTATATATTTCTCAAGGCATATAAATATGGTTAAGGCAAATAAATATGGTTACAATGACCATCTTCCACATAAAGATTGGCATAAGTACATACAATTTGTACATATATAAATCTTCCAATCATGTTGGTTTTACAATAGATTTCCATCTTAGACTCAAAATGATTCATCCCTTTCTATCATTTTTGGAGCCCTCTTTTCTCTGATGCTTGTGGCCCTTTTTGGAGCTTTCACCTTGACTCATTTTCTTAGTCCCATGCTTCAATGGTGAGTGAAGAGGATGCCCTTTCTTTTTTTCTTCAGACTTCCTTTTGTATGGTCGAGGGGGTGGAGGTGAATGTGGATCATTGGGGCAGATAGCATCATTGTTTCATAATGCCATTTATTGCTCTCTCTCTGCTCAAGATGATCCATGCATCTGGACAGTCTAATAAATTCAATTGAGGATTGTAAAACCTTCTTTCCAAGAATAATACAGCATTTGCAATCACTCTCCAACCACATGACATTGCGTCTTTCTACAATGGCACATGAATTTGTATGTATCCAAATTGTTTTTGTTCATTCAATTTAGCAATTCCAGGAAAAATTTCATCAGTATGCATCTTGAGAAGCTTTGCAACACTGCATTGTAAAGTGAAAATTAGAATGGATGGCATGGCTCTTAAATAGAGAACAACAAAATGTATAGCAACATACACTTTTCACTTCCCATGTTGTGATTTAAAAGAATTGAGGAAAAGAGCTTGATATGCATTGAAGTCAACAATAATAATACTCCAATGGCCCGTGTCAATGAGTTGCATGTAAATATACTTTCTTTAATGGAACAAATGTACTTTTCAAAATGAAGATGAATACTTACTTTTCAATATATGGGTAGATAACACATTCTACCTCTTCTGTAAAATTCTCTAGAAAGGATTTGGCATCTCCATGTTTATGCAAAAAACATTATGTCACCAGAGGATCTATGATAAATACTTTTCTTATAACCGCTTCCTCACATTGTTGAAGAAGAACCCTACAAAGCAAGAAATAAAAATTCTGTTAGGGAACTAGAAAATTAAGCAATACAAGATCACTTTATGGCCTCTAGATAATACTTGAGTGAAATGTTGGCTACACTATCTGATATTTCAACATGAAACTCCCTCAACATTTTGTTGTCTTTTGGCCGTATGTCAAGGAACCATTCATCCTGCCATGCCATTGCAACATTAACTATTATCTGCCCATCTCCTTTCTTAAGGAGCCCTTTATTTGCTTTCTATAACTTCTGAATCTGGTTTAAGATGACACTTTCCTCTGTAAATAATCCCTACTTTTTCCTCTCCTCCTCACTATTTGCTGCAATTCTAGTTTCATGATCATGAGTGACCTGCGGGTTGACCTCTTCAATGACAACTATTGTTTTAGGTGCTCCGGCTGGAGGTATATTTAAAATATCAAAGAATTTTTTATCATGGTGATCAAGAGGAACAAGAGATTTATCAGATTTATATCTTATTCTTGATACAATAACATAATCCTTCGCCATTAGTGTTACCCTGTGAGAATGAGCAGCACATAAATAGGCATCATTCATAAAGTCAATAGCAAAGTTCTCTACAGCTTCTTGCAAGCATAGGAGTGCTTGAGTTTGCCACCTCACATTGATAAAGGATGAGGTCTTCATCAAAGAACAGAGATTGGCTCTGGTCTGCTTGACAACTCTCATAAATGGAAGTCTAGGGATCAGTAGTCCCAGAGACTTTTGAGCCCTTCTTATTTCCCTCAAGGACTTTACATGGTACTTGAACCTTTTCTTTGAAGGCTTCTCTAATGCATTGCCTTGAATCTTTTGGGGACCTTTCTCCCAGACATTTTGCTCTTGGGCATTTTATTCCTGGGCATTTTGGTCCTGACCCTCAGGGTACAACTTTCTTGCTATCGTTTTGGTCCTAGACATAACCTCCACAAAGTGAGAGTCTTAAGGCATGGAAGTGGAAAGGCAAGGCAACTTACTCTCAAAAACTTTGATCAAGGACTCTTTCCATTGTCAGAGACATGACCGATCCAAGTGATAAGAGTCATTTGAAAACCCTCGGATGTCCCTAATCATTCGCATCGGTCGTGCTTCTAATCCTCATGAAATATCAGTGAATTCCATTTCCCTTGGAATGCATTACATCTAATTCTTAACCAAATAAAACATTACTTCAAAGCTCTGATCAAGGATGCCATTTAAGAAGCATGACCAATCCAAGCGATAAGGGTCATCTGGAAATCCCCCGATGTCCCTAATTGCTTGCATCGGTGGTCCTTGTAATCATCATGAAATTTCAATCAATACTATTTTGAATATAGCTTACAATGCATAATAGCTCAAACTTCACTGAGCAAAACATAACTTGCAAGCCTTGATCAAGAACTCGATGTCATTTAAGAAACATGACTGATCCAAGCGATAAGGGTTATCCACAAATCCCGGATGTACCCTATCGCTTTGATCGGTTGTCCTTTTAACCATCATGAAATATCAATCAATTCTATTTCCACTATAGCAAACAATCAAAGGAAACATTATTTTAAAGCCATGATAGAGTTTTAGAATCATGACCCACCCAAGCGATAAGAGTCATCAAAAAACATCTGGATGTCCCTTGTCGCTTGGATCAGTCGTGTCCATATTTCCTAACACAAAGAGCGTTCTCTATAGAAATTCTTAAGGAGCAAGTAAACAACTTGATGGGAATGGTAACTCGATGATTGGAAAGTGTTGAGAAAAGAAATGAGAGAAAGTGAATAACGAAGCTTAAATAGGTCTCAAAACTAAGGTGATCGTTGGTGCCACATGGCATGCCATGATTGGTCCACATCATCTAGTCATTGCAAATTCCAATGCTCTTTGCCATGTGGTATGATTTGAGTGGGCCATGTCATCTATCCGTTGGGATTCCCAACGTACCTTTGCCATGTGGCACTCATTGATTGGTCCACATCATCTGACCGTTACTCCCTCCCTCCTCGCTTTTAAATAGCAATTCCCTTCACCAATTCAAATATTCATCCTTCATAGAATTTGTCTCATTACCGTGCATAATTTTCATTCATCCCTGACACGATAGATACAAGCGATTTTCCCCATTTGACCCACCTTGACTAGCTTGAGTCGCTTGCATCGGTCGTGTTCTTCTCTAGGACATGCAAGAGAAGTTGTAGCTTAGATGGAGGGGATGAATGAGATCCTTAGTGTCTCTGCATGAGAGAAACTGCTTGATTTCATGGTTCAAGAGGGTTTAACTTTAGATTACTTTCATGATGCAATGACGATTTTCAACCCCAAGATTGATTTTGAGAAACTCCTAGAGAAATCAAAAAGTTTTCTTATGTATGAGTGGGAGAAATTCTTGAGGTTGATCAATGGAAACGAGCTTTCTACATCTCAAAAAACCTATGTCCATCCTCACATCTTTGGAAAGAACCCAATAGATAGGGCAAAAATCACAAAAAAATGCAAAAGGATATCCCCTTTGCCAGGGAAGCTAGATTTATGCCTAGAAAATGAAAAGGATTATTGCTTGCTCCCTTTAAACATTGCTTTCTTGATACGGCTTGATCACATCTCAATTGAAAAGGAGGAAAGTGTTCATGTTAAAGATGAGCCTTTCTTAGAGCTGACACTTGAGGGAAGCTCAAAAAGTATGAAAGGTATCATGGAGATTGTTGAGGAGATCAATCTCCAAGCAGACGAAGAGCAGGTCAAAGGTTTTGATGTGGCTACTTTTAAAGTAGAGACTGCAATAAGAGAGCCAACTGAAGAAGTTCTAGTGTCTGAGAAGTCCCTACTTCTCCCAAATCTACCATTTTACTTTATCTCTAAAAAGGAGTTTATCCCTCTATTTTACATTCAGGAACTTTTGAACCTTAGGGAGGACTACTTCCTTGCAGCTATAGCTAAGTCAAAAGAAGTTGCAAGGAGATTCATCAATGAGAAAGGAGAAAGAAAAGAAGAATTTCTGCGTCTTGATTTGGATTTGTCAAATGAAGAATTCAAAGATTCATCACAAGCTCTTTCAAAATGCTTTGAGAAAGCTAGCTCTGAGAAGCCAACACTTGCCGATGAAGAGTTTGATGAGTATCAAAAGCAACTTGGAATATACTAGTTTGGGCGTAGCTATTCATTCTTTGATGTTGCTAAGGACAAAGGAACAATATGTATTGGCTCAAAAGAGCTCATTGAGGAGGAAGATGAGGTCAAGGTATGTAGTTTAATATATTCTCATGAATTTTAGGGTTAGGAAAAGAGATGCGACCGATGCAACATCTTTAGTTTGTATCGGTTTTGTCCAACATATCCATTTATAGAGTGAGAAATCGATCACGACCGATGCAAATAACAAGGCCCATCAGATATTTTCCATTGGGCCTTATCGCTTGCATCGGTCATGTCTTTGACTTGCATGGTGCAATGAAAGGTTACATTTTATCATGTGAAAAACACCATTTTCTCCATACAATTTATGTTCCGACCGATGCAAGCGATTAGGACCATCGGTTATTACCCGATGGGCCTTATCATTTGTATCAGTCGTATCTAGGAGTTGCATGCAGCATTGATAATACACATCTATCTATGTAAGAATTCACCTTCCTCAACAAAAAATTACATGTTTCTAGGTAATTTACAAAGAGATATTGATAACCACTGATGCAAGTGATAAGGACCATCTAAGTTTCTTTAAAGACCCTAATCGCTTGAATCAGTCGGGTCTCTTGCTTTTTGTCTCTTTGTTTCAAGTTACTTTTCATGACTCCTTAAGTGTGCTTGCATTTCATCTTACCTTGTGTATCTGTTGATTTTCTATTTTTACCACAGTTAACTATATTGGATGAAGACAACTACCCTGGCAGGGGGAAGGGAACAAGAAAAACCATAGAAGAGAAAGGAAAAACAAAGGTGGATATTTATTCAATTATCCACTATCTTCCAAAATTGAACCCAAACTCTTTTTGTGTTATTCACAAGCACTATAGTGAGGATCCTGACCTTGCAGTGTTCTCCTTGAGGACTCTATCAAAATACATGGGTTTTACTCCAATACCCTTTAATGGTTTTAGAGTTTGCTGCTATATATATATATATATATATATATATATATATATATATATATATATATATATATATATATATATATATATATATATATATATATATATACATACATATATATATATATATATATATATATATATACATATATATATATATATGTATGTATATATATATATATATATATATATATATATATATATATATATATATACATATATATATATATATATGTGTGTGTGTGTGTGTGTATTGAGAATCTAATATTTGTAAGCCTCAGCGCCTATGTAATGTTCTCATTTTCTTTTTCCAATCATGCAACACATGGACATGAGCATCATATCACTCACCATATATGCATGATATATCCATCGTGGGGCTTTACTCATATGTATTCAATGTGGGACTTGACTGATCATATGCATACACCACTTGAAGCCGATAGAGAAATTGAAGGTAGACATCCTCTAACTATTCAAGCCCTCGCTAAGGTTTGTGAGGCAAAGATCCAAAACTCGCCAAAAAATCTTTTCTTTGCCTTGTGGGAAGATAGGATGACGTGCACTAGGAGTAATGGATACATTCGAACAAAACTTATCTATTGTCAAGAACCTATATTACCAATGGAGTCACACGCTTTAGCATGGACTAAGGATCAGATGTCAAGAGAGGATCTTCTAGTAGTACTTATTCTTCACTTGGAGAAAGGAAGGAATCTGATAGAAGAAGCTGCAATTAAGCTTGGAGCATCAAGAGAAAAGAATAGAGATAGCCTTCGACAAGTCCATAGATTGAGACCCAAAAATCTGAATGAAGGAGATTGGGTACTTGTCTATGATAGTTCGTTTGACACACAATATGAAGCCCGATGCGAATTCGTGAAGAGATGGTTTGGACCCTATGTGATATGCAAGGTGTTCAATAATTGCACATACTCACTCAGAGAGTTGGATGGATCGAAAATAAAGGACTTGATTCCTAGAAAAAGAATCAAGCTTTTTAAAAGGGGGAATGAAAATTATATGACATTGATAGATGAAGAGGAGGAAGAAGATGGAGAAGATGAGGGACTTATTGAAGAGAATAAAGATGGAGAAGATAGATGAATAAAATTTGAAAACAAAGAGTTTATACATATATGCATGTAAATATTGATAGTGTAAATATGTAAGAAGAATAACTTGATATTAAATAATGTGAATGTCCAAAGGTAAAATTCTACATTGAATAATATAAGTTTTTAAACATGAATGCATGTTGATGTACATGAATAAACATTACATGCATGATCATTTGTAATGTGTCTTTCTTTGTAGGTGCAATTGTAGAAACAGATAAAGAGTTGTGATTCAATCACGGAGGGAGATTTTTTAGATGAAGGAGAGACATTATCTCGGAAGAAATTCAGTTCAAGATAGAAATGTAAACTTAAATCAAGTTAGAAATAGAGCTTTGAATCAAATAAGGAATACATCTTTAGTACAATCTCCTATTGATGATTTTAGTTCTAAATATTTACTTCCTATGCCTATAAATTATTTGGCACATGGAAAAATGATTGAAGAAGTGCCATGAGCTGGAATAGCTTCAAATGAAACCAATATATACATCCAAAACAATCTAGGGCTAGAGCTTTGAGTCGAGATAGAAATATAAATCTAAATCAAGCGAGGAATAGAGCTCAGGCTGAAGCTGGAAGGATGCCTCTCAATCAGTCCTCATTTTATATTTTCTTGTTCCTTTATATGTTCCCCATGATTGTAAATATCCTAGAAGAAAGAGAAAAGGGTTGAGCAAGAATATATTGTGAAATGGTTTTAGACCAACATGAGAGTATCTCGCTCAGTTTGATGAATATATTTGTGAGTACTTATTCCCTCTGTGGAAAACCCAAACAAGGGCCTTCGTATATAGGCATCCATAAAAGTTAAATTGAAAAAGGCCAAAGGATTACAAGTTAGGAGTCAAAATTTGCTATTGTATATAAATAAGAGTAAATGATGTTCTCTAGCTTTGTCATCTGTCTTGTGTATATGTGTGTATTATATGATCATGTCTTGTTTCAACATTTAGCTTCAAAAAAAGTTCTTAAAGAGAATTGATGTTGTATATAATGGAATAAAATGTCTAACAATTTTTGTCGTGTTTTTCAGAAGAAACAAAAATCACATTAGCAAATGAAAGGCAACGACTCAAAATGAAGGAAGTAGCGGTGATCAAGGGTGCAAAATTGGAACTGCTTCTGATCCCGCACAAGTGAGATGTTATTCTTTCAGTTTGTTATTCCTCTTGTATATATGTGTATATAAAAAGAACTGCAAGATTGAGCATATGATACATAAAGAAATGCATAAACTTTAAGAGAATTAAGTAGGCCAAAGATTTCATACATCTATTGAGATTGCATGTGATGCATGAAGGACCGTGTTATGCAAGTACGATTAGAAATCTGACTAGAACGTTCAAGAGAACGACCTCGGAAGATGAAGAAAAGACTTGAACTGAGTACCTGTATATAACAATGTTCATGAATGCTTGTCGAGTGAGATGCTTTGACTTTTGCTTTTGATCTCTTGTGTCATCCAACCTTTCGATAGATTATGTTTTAAAAAGAGTCTTGAAACATCATCCACCTATATATGTGTACATGTATGTGTTGTTGGGCACTATGATGCGCTCGTAGGTGGGTAGAGCTACCTAGTTGGGTGATCAGGGCCACAAACCGATGCTAGTTTCCTTCTATGGACTAACTTGTATGTTTTCATGCATCCATACCGATCGATAGGCAGTTGGAGTCACTATGATCGGGTGGTCAAGGTCATGAGCTGATGTTGATATTGTATGGGGCTTACATTGTGCATTGTTCACTATGCCAGGTTGATAGACAAGTGGGCTAAACCTAGCTAGGTGTACAGGTCCATGCAATGCACCCGATTCTGGCATAGGCCGGCATGTGTAAATAAAGAATAAATGAATAAAAATAAATGAAGCACAAAAGGAAAGAAAAATAAAATAAAAGTAAAAGAAAAATAAAAAAAGCTATGATGGAGGTTCAAACTATGGGATATCAATAGCGAAGCCTAATTCTAGTTTCATAAATCGAGTTAGTAAGCATTGGAATGCATATGCTTAGGATGGGTTACCAAATCTCACCAGGTTGAGTAAACAGAAGAGCTAAGAAGCTTTAAGTTCACTCATGCAATTACTACTCTAAATGTATTATTGTATCTTAATAGGTTGTATGTGATGCTTGTGTCTAGCTTCTTCTCTTACTTCATGTCAATTTTAATGAATTTTCAGATTTCAAGCATGTAATTAAATTTTCTTTAAAATTTTGTTTATTTTCCATGACTATTTGATGCTCATTCACATTTTTTGATATGTATATAGGTTGACACATCCAAAGGATGCATAGGTTCAAAGGGGGTGGATGTGGCTAGATTCAAACCCACACCACAACCAAAAGGATACATCAAAATGAAGATGACATTTATCTACATCAAATTAAACAATGAAAGAAGATCTTGGTGAGTTCTATCTTGGAAAGTACTCTCTATTGTATGTAGTTATGAGGTTTTAATTCCAAGGTAGAGATCGAGTTTCCCATTGCATTTCTATTGTATTTTCATGAGCATTAATATGGAAATGATTTTACAAATATGCATACATGTATATACGTGAAGTTGTATGACTCTTGTGACAACTACATTGAACATTTTCTTTCGAAAGTATAGCGGGAGATCAATTTTCTTTTCGAATGGAGATAATCAAAGTGATTCTACACCACCAAGGACAATCCAAGGCAGCTAAATGATGCCTTACGGACATTGAAGTGCAAGCCCAATGCACTCCAGCTAGAAATACATGTTTGAAGTTTCATTCACCCTCTTCATGGATGATGAGTTTTTCATATGTGAAGCTACATTCAAATCCTTTGAAGATACAAATGTAAAGCTTTTTCCTCATCATTAAATCATCAAGGCAAGCAGAATCAACATATAGAAGAAGGAATGATCCATGCTTTATTGAGTTTGGGCAAAGATGTCTTCACATAACATGAAAGGAATGTGGTTCAATATCCATGGAGGGATTGGATTCGGAAGTTGTGGAGAACCTAGAGAGTGCATATTTTGTTCTTGCACATGGAATGAAAGCATGGGGTGTCAAGTCTGAATCATTAGATGAGATTGAGGTAATATTGTTTGTGTGTGGTAGAAGAAACTAACCCTTAGTTCTTCATGGAAGACATTCATAAGATAGGGAAGGGGCGCAAAAGCTTTGAGGATGTTTGACATCTTTGTTGTTGGCTATTGGGGAGGAAACACATATAATTTGATAGCATTGGGTGAAGAACTGACAACTATGAACTATGAAGTCAATGGGGTCAATTGATGGAATACCATTTGGCATACGATGTAAAGAAAGGACACATCTGATCTGATGCATATGTTCTGAGTAATATAAGCACACATGAATTCGAAGTCTACTAGGAGGAGGATGATGAAAGGAGGCCAACTTACATGCGATTTTGATATATGATTGTTTCCAAAGCGCTCAACAAATCTCTAAGCACTGAAAGGAAGTAATTACGTTCAGGTATCTCATGCTATTTGTGGAAAGGAGGCAGCAAGTTTTGGAGGCTATCATAAGGGTGTTGGACAGAGTGAGGAAGAGATATCGAGCAAAGATTGCATGTTTTGATGTAGATTATGATGATGTCGGTACTTTCCCACATAGCGATGGGATATAGTTTATATATAGATGTTGAATTCATCATCCATAGAAGATGTTAGGAGAAGCTATTGTAGTGGGAAAACTCAGAAATTTATTAATTGGAATTCATACTTTATGCAAACAATGAAGTGTGTTTATGTTCTTAGTCAATAATAGTATGCACAACTTCAAGATGGCAACTTAAAAGTACTCATGACATCAAGCTCCTAACGATGCTCTCTAAAAAATTAGCTCTCTAGCTCTTTTTATAGTTTTTAGAATAGTTTTGGTCTTCTCCAAACCTAGTGTCTCGCCTAGTTAAAATTTAGGTTCCAAAGCTTATTTGCCGGCTCAAATGAAGTCTAAAAATTATGAGCATTTATATGTAGATACTTCTAATGCTCCTCAAGCTCTAGGACTCCTCGAATTGCAAAAGCTACAAAAAGGTCAAATGATATTTACAATGGTTTTAGTGATCAAAATTACTCTTTGTATAGGGGTTTCTTATGAAAATTTCACATACACTTCTTGGAGCTCCCTTCTTGCTCCTTCTTGTGTGTCCATTTTTTCAACATGTTCTTGTGCCTTGTTTCTGAGCTTGAGTGCTAACACTCCTCCTCTCGATTCCGTCGTTTGTGACATACCCTTGTTGTAGTGGGTATTCCATATGGTACTTTGAGAGGAAGTGTCCACAACATATCAACAACGGTTCTATGTCTTCCAAATTTAGTTGAGCTGGTTGCCCTGCTCTTCATGTTCTCACACCTAGCCTAGAAAGATTTTATCCCTTTGTATATACACCTTTCTTGGATTCTAGCATGAGATGTATTTGTGAGATTTTAAAAGTTGCTAGCTTCTTAAAAGAGATTGTCCATGTTGATTGGGAGCAGTTGCTGGCTTCGAATTGCTTCCAAGGTATTGATGTTATCCCATTGATGTCCCCTAGATCTTTCAAAGATAATGTTCATAGTAGTTATGCCAAGTATGCATAACCCATAATGAATGATAGGTAAGTGTGTTCATGCATGGGTTGAAGAAAATATGTGCCTTGTGCATGTAAGAAAATAACATCACATCCTAATAGATGTGTAGACAGAGTTGAGAGAAAAAATGCAGACAAAGATAGACACATACTGAGAGATAGAGAACTCAAATTCTTAGATTGCCAAGCATAATGCAGTTACAGTGATGGTGTTGTCCACCCATGCGCTTCCACTATGGAGCTTAGATGGCGATCTAGACAGACTCTAGATGAAGGGCTTACTCATGCACAATGCTATGTAAAGCTCAACATGGGCCGTGCGTATATAGCTTTTACAAGGTGGTTCGGTATAGATAAAGGTAGTCGGGAGATCCAAAATAGTCGGTAAATATGTGATCCGACAATATCTCCACTACTAGAAGTCCTACCATCTCGGCCCTACGGATCGGGGGGTTAGGCCCACCAGACCCCGCAGAAGGGGGCAAGACCCCTCTGCACTCCTCCCATTAGGTTCTATGGGGAAACCGCGCGATGCGACAGGGCCTTTATTTTTGCCTTAAATGGCAACCTAGTGGCCTAGAAGTTTATGCCCTACCTACCCTAATGGCTAGGCTCACAAAGATCATCTACAACCATCAATGGTCACACATAGACCTCATCTAACTTTGAAGTTAGGGTTCCACAAATGTCCAGGCTCTCATAATGGCTTCTCCTCATAATGGGGGCCTTACAACTTAGAGCACCATGGATCATTTGTGGTCTCATGAGGGTGGAGTATTGAGCACATCTAACAATGCACAACCTTGCATTGTGGCCCTATGCATGCTTACTTAGGGAATGCATTTCAAAATGTATGGTATGAAACATTTTTGGTCTTGAGCTAAGTGCTCAAGGGCATGAAGAGGTTTCCTAACTTAACATTGTGATAAATTTGACAAAACTAACTTTGTGATACTTTTGCTAAACTAGGTGATTCTTACCAATGTGAAAGGTCGATTGATGTTCATCTCTTCGTGTGGTACTCCTGTCATGGTGATTGACCATGGGTGTCTCTTTGATTGTTGATGGATGTCCTTGTTGATGATTCACTGATGAATTTATTCAAGCACACGGTCTTGGTCCTTCTTCTCTCTCTTTGTTTCCTTTTCTCTTTCTTATGTTTTTAAACAATGTCATAGAACAAGAAGAAAGAGCTTAGTATCAATAAGAATAGTCGACATATGTCAATGTGCTCTTGTGCCTAGGACTCTGAGTTGTATCTATGCATGGCCATGCAATGTAGCCCTATATTAATACATGTTGAAGATAAATGTACAATCTCATTTTCATATGAGCCATGCTTGGATAAATTTACCAAATATAAAGATAAAGAAAAAGTGGAGGAAAAAAAGGAAAAAATAATAAAAGAAAAAGTCTAGTCAAAATTCATGATGAGTAAGAGATACAATATCTTGCCTTGTAGTTAGTAGCATGTAGTGGAGAAAGTGGTGAGTTAAGAAGAAGGCACAAACTTCTTCACATGCTCATTGGTTATAAAAGTGAAGTGGGAGCACATTCAAAACAAGGAGAGAAAGAGGCAAGAGCTCCCAGTAGTCAGATCTAGCCATTTTGTCATTTTGGCTTTCCCTTAGACTCCTTCCAGCCGCACGTCAGTTTGTACATAGCTCTCTTGCAGAGCTCATATCTCAGTGCATATGTAACCATTTTGTGCGTTTAAGCACGCATTGGAAAGCTTATCTCCTGTACTTTCTGCATATCAAATATCTCTTTGAAATATTATGTAATCGGTGAGATATCAGTGAACTAGTGAAGTCCAGTTTTTTAGTATACCTGTGTAGATAGGTAGTCTATTTTGGTCGGTTAAGTTTCCTGATCACAACATATCCAAATCGTGTGATTTTTGTCTTGTTGGAAAGATCTTGGCATCTATTTTCACTGTCTCAAATATCGCATTGAGATCATTTATATTCTGTGAGATATCTGTAAGATAGTAAAGTCTAGTTTTATAGTGTACTTATGTATGCAGGTGGTCTATCTTGGTGAGTTGAGTTTCCTGATCAAAACGCATCCAAATTACTTGATTTTTAGCTTGTTGGAAAGCTACTTGTGTCTAATTTCTTTGTAGTAAATATATTTCTCAAAGGATATATATTCAGAGAGCTATCAGTCCGCGAGTGAAGCTCAGTTCTTTAGCATACCTGTGTGGACAGGTAGTTCATCTTTGATAGTTGTGTTTCCTAATCAAAACTTGTCCAAATTAAGTCATTTATAGCTTGTTAGAAATCTCTCTTTGTCTACCTTGATTGACGAAAGTCTCAAGTCCATTTGAGTTTTGTATTGAGAGCAGCAAGCTATCTAAGGTACAGATGTTTGTCCAAGTGCTGGACATACAAGGGCTCACTACACACTTCCGTTGCGCATAGGAGAACGCATTCTCCACAGTTGGTATCAGAGCCAACTTGGTGTTGAAGCTTCATCAACAGAGCTGGAGATAAAGAAAAGCAAAAGAGGAGCTATAAAACAAGGAGGAGCTTCACAAACGCAAGAGCAAAAGGACTATAATTATTCGAGGTAACTCTCAAAGTCTTTCATACTCTTCAATGGCTGACTTGGGTCAACAAGTAGAGAAGTTGGATAAGGATAACTATCCAGTGTGGAGGTTTAGAATGACCAACTACCTAATGGGCAAATGCTTATGGGGTATTGTGAGCGGCGATGATGCTCAACCTCAAATCAATCAAGTTATGGCCACCGAAGTCCAAAGGAGGCAAGCAAAAGAATGGGAAGAGAGGAATATGAGAGTCATGTTCCTCATTTCGCAAGTCATTACCAATGCCATGGTAGGTCATATTCAACATCTAGAGAAAGCTAAGGATGCTTGGGAAGCTCTTGAAAGGATGTATTCAACAAATACCAAAGCTAGGAAACTTCAACTCAAGAATGAGTTGAACACAATCAAGAAAAGTTAGAGTCAATCCATAGCTGAATATACTTTGAAGATTAAGGAGCTAAGCGATGATTTAGCTTCTATTGGTACAACGGTTGAAGACGAAGATCTTGTGTGTTATACTCTCAATGGCTTGAGAGAAGATAAAAGATGGAAGCCTTTTATAACTTCCATTAACTTGAAAGATGCATATCCAAGTTTTGAACAACTAATCCCTCATCTTGTCACAGAAGAGCTTAACTTCAGTGGTCCCAAAGGAAAGGACAACCACAACCAAATGTTATATGCAGGTCGAGGTAAAGGAAGAGACTCAAGAGGAGGCTCAAGAAGAAAAGGAAGAGATCACAACCACTCCAACTACAATCAAAACAATTCGGAAGACAACAAGGATGCATCAAATGCCAACGCACAAGGAAGAGGTCGAGGTAGAAGTAGAGGAAGAGGCCGAAGCTCCTACAATTCGCATAAAGATATAACAAGCTATCATTGTGGTAAAGTAGGACACTATGCTAGTGATTGGTCGTTGAAGAATGGAAGACCAAAAGGAGGCAATCAAAGGAACCAAAGCAACTATGCAAGCACCTCAAGTGAAGGAAGCAAGGACACTCTACTTGCAATGAGACATGAGTATAGAAGCTCTTGTGAAGATGACAAAAAATGGTACATTGATTCAGGTTGTAGTAACCATATGTCATGCCAAGGAAGTTTGTTCACTAATCTACAGGTACCAAGTGGCAAAGGATGTGTTGAAACAGGTGATGATACTCAACACATGATTGAACACATTGGAGATATAAGGCTTGGAGATACAAGTAGAGCAAAGGTACTATCTAATGTTCTTCATGTTCCTACAATTTCAAAGAACTTGATTTCAGTAGGACAAATGGTAGAGAAGGGTTATCATGTCATATTCAATGAGAATGGGTACTTCATAAAGAATCCAAAGGAAGGCTTCAAGGTCATTGCTCGAGGTAGAAGAGAAGGAAGGATGTTCACTTTGGATGTCCAACATCCACATGGAAGGGTCATGTACATTCAATGTGGGAACAAGAAGATTTCAGAGCTGGACTTATGGCACAAAAGAATAGGACACATCAACATTCCAAAGCTGAAGGACATGAGCAAACATGAAGTGGTAAGAGGTCTTCCAAAATTTAATAGCATTGGACTACATGAGTTATGTGAAGCTTGTCAACTAGGAAATCAAACAAGGCAGCCATTCAAGAGGAGCAATTATGTGGCTCGAAATGTCTTGGACTTGATACATACGGATGTATGGGGACCAACTCAAGAGGCATCAATGGCTCGTAATAGGTTTTTTGTCACCTTCATTGATGATCACTCAAGAAAGGTATGGCTGTTTTGTATGAAGCAGAAATCAGAGGTGTTTTCTATATTCAAAAGATTCAAAGTTGAAGTTGAAAAGGAAACAGGAAGGTCAATCAAAACCTTAAGGTCCGATGGTGGAGGAGAATACTTCTCCAAAGAATTTTCAGATTTTCTACAAGAGAATGGAATCAAAAGGCAATTCACTTGTAGGTACACACCACAACAAAATGGAGTAGCTGAGAGGAAAAATAGGCAAATCGCTGAAATTGCAAGATGCATGCTCAACGAGATGAAGGTACCATTGTACTATTGGGCTGAAGCTACCACAACCGCCATTTACTTGATGAATAGGTGCACAACATCAGGAATACATCACTTGACTCCAGAAGAGGTATACTCCGGTAAGAAACCTGATCTTACACACCTCAAAGTGTTTGGATGTGTTTGCTTTGTTCACATTCCACAAGAAGTTAGAACAAAGATGGAACCAAGGTCAGAAAAATGCATTTTCATTGGCTACTCAATGGAGCAAAAAGGATACAAGTGTTACAACCCTAGAACAAGGGACTTAAGAGTCTCGTGAGATGTGGTCTTTGATGAACTAAGACCATGGTATGAAGATAAAGGAAAGGAAAAGATTCTTGAAGAAGATTGTGATGATTATGCAGGAACAAATCAAAGACAAATTCAACAATCAAGCACAAAGGCTTCAGGTCCAGAGGCATCTACATCAAATGAATAATGTTCAACATGGAGGGGGAGTCATTCTTTGTCTCCAAATTCAGCTCATAGTAGAGCCAAAGAGGCAAGTGCTACTCCAAACAGTGAGGAAGATGCAAGTGAAGAAGAATATGAAGAGGTGATCACTCCGATGGTAAAGTTGAATAGGTTAAAGAAGCAACTTTCTAAAGGCAATGAAAGAAGATCTTCAAGGACAAGGTATCCAACTCAAAGGTTGAGTTATGATAGTTTTATGGTGACGCATTTTGCATACATGATGCAGGTTATCAAAGACAAAGAGCCTGAGACATATGAAGAAGCTTGCACACAAAAGGAATGGAAGCAAGCTATGAAAGAGGAGATCAAAGCTCTCAAAGATAATCACACATAGGAGCTAGTACCCAAGAAAGAAGGTATGAAGATTGTTCCAAACAAATGGGTGTTTAAAGTAAAGAGGAATGCTGATGGTTCTCTAGCTAGATATAAAGCTAGATTAGTTGCCAAAGGATTTAAACAAACACAAGGTATAGATTATGATGAAGTTTTCAGCCCTGTTGCAAAGATGGGAACTATCCGAACCTTAATAGCAATTGGTGCTTCAAGGAGATGGCCATTATATCAACTCGACATCAAAAATGCCTTTCTCAATGGAGAACTACAAGAAGAGGTATACATGAGTCAACCGGTTGGATTTGAAGATGAAAACCATCCA
The DNA here is from genome assembly GCA_020310875.1 of Ceratopteris richardii. Taxonomy (NCBI): domain Eukaryota; kingdom Viridiplantae; phylum Streptophyta; class Polypodiopsida; order Polypodiales; family Pteridaceae; genus Ceratopteris; species Ceratopteris richardii. Next base: position 2,230,672 of record CM035427.1, read on the forward strand.
GATTTTGTGTGTAGGTTGAAGAAGGCACTTTATGGCTTGAAGCAAGCACCAAGAGCATGGAATCAAAGATTGGTAGAGTATCTAACTAAGTGTGGATACAACCCAAGTACTGCAGATCCTTCATTGTACATGAAGAAGGAAGAAAATAGAGAGGTATATATTTGCATATATGTCGATGACCTCATCATAACAGGAAATGATGTTACAGGGATTAAAGATATCAAAAGGAAGCTTGGTAAAGAGTTTAAAATTTCAAATCTTGGAGAGTTGAAATATTTTTTAGGAATTGAAGTTGTTTATGGAAAGAGTGGCATCTACTTGATGCAACAGAAGTACTTGTTGGATGTTCTTTTCAGATTTGGAATGAGTGAATGCAAACCACTCACTCAACCCATGGACACAAATACAAAGCTTTGTTCAAATGATGGAGAACCATTGGAAGATGTTACGACATACAGAAGCATTGTAGGATCATTGATCTATGCAAACATTACAAGACCTGATTTATCTTATGTTGTCGGTGTACTTTCTCAGTTTATGCAAGCCTCGACAAGTGAACACTTAAATTCAGCCAAGAGAGTGTTGAGATACATAAAGCATACAGTTAATCATGCTTTGTTTTATAAGTTTAATGAAGAACTGCAGGTCAAAGGCTTTAGTGATGCTGATTGGGCAGGCTCAAAGGAAGATAGAAGATCAACCTCAGGTTATGTGTTCATGATAGGAAGCAAACCTATCACGTGGAGCTCAAAGAAACAACCAACTGTTGCACTTTCATCCATGGAGGCTGAATATAGAGGACTAGCATTTGCCACATGTGAAGCAATGTGGATTAAAAAGCTTTTGGCTGATCTTGGAGTGCAAGTTGGAACCATCCCTATATATGGTGATAACATGTCAAGTATCTACTTGGCAAGCAATCCTATGTTTCATGCAAGGAGCAAGCACATAGAGGTCCACTACCACTATGTAAGGGAGAAGGTGCTAAGAAAAGATGTGGAGGTAAAGTTCATCAGAACCAAAGAGCAGGTTGCAGATATGTTTACAAAGTTCTTGGATGCTTCTAAACTCAAAGGTTTCAAGGATGCGATAAATTTGAAGGACATGGACGAAGATAACTCCCAAATGAGCTTGAGGGGGAGTGTTCAAGATAAATGTACAAGCTCATTTTCATATGAGCCATGCTTGGATAAATTTACCAAATATAAAGATAAAGAAAAAGTGGAGGAAAAAATAATAAAAGAAAAGTCTAGTCAAAATTCATGATGAGTAAGAGATACAATATCTTGCCTTGTAGTTAGTAGCATGTAGTGGAGAAAGTGGTGAGTTAAGAAGAAAGCACAAACTTCTTCACATGCTCATTGGCTATAAAAGTGAAGTGGGAGCACATTCAAAACAAGGAGAGAAAGAGGCAAGAGCTCCCAGTAGTCAGATCTAGCCATTCTGTCATTTTAGCTTTCCCTTAGACTCCTTCCAGCCGCACGTCAGTTTGTACATAGCTCTGTTGTAGAGCTCATATCTCAGTGCATATGTAACCATTTTGTGCATTTAAGCACTCATTGGAAAGCTTATCTCGTGTACTTTCTGCATATCCAATATCGCTTTGAAATCTTATGTAGTCTATGAGATATCAATGAAATAGTGAAGTCCAGTTTTTCAGTATACCTGTGTAGATAGGTAGTCTATTTTGGTCGGTTACGTTTCCTAATCAAAACATATCCAAATCGAGTGATTTTTGTCGTGTTGGAAAGATCGTGGCATCTATTTGCATTGTCTCAAATATCGCATTCAGAGCATTTATATTCTATGAGATATCTATCAGATACTAAAGTCCAGTTTTAGAGTGTACTTATGTGTGCAGGTGGTCTGTCTTGGTGAGTTGCGTTTCCTGATCAAAATGCATCCACATTACTTGATTTTAGCTTGTTTGAAAGCTACTTGTGTCTACTTTCTCTATACTAAATATCTTTATCAAAGAATATATATTCAGAGAGCTATCAGTCCGAGAGTGAAGCTCAGTTCTTCAGCATACTTATGTGGACAGGTAGTTCATCTTTGACAGTTGTGTTTCCTAATCAAAACTTGTCCAAATTAAGTCATTTATAGCTTGTTAGAAAGCTCTCTTTGTCTACCTTGATTGACTAAAGTCTCAAGGCCATTTGAGTTTTGTATTGAGAGCAGGAAGCTATCTAAGGTACAGATGTTTATCCAAGTGCTGGACATACAAGGGCTCACTACACACTTCCGTTGCGCATAGGAGAACTTATTCTCCACAATACATACTTTGGAAATGCATCACATGAGCAGTGCAAAAGATAGGGTTGTGTAAGGAGCACATGGTTCTCACATGTAGAGGCTTTCAATTTTACTTGTAGGTGTTATTCAATCAATCAACCGTTGATTGACAAAAATGCATTCCTCCTTATGGGGATCCATTTGAGAATAGTATTCAACCATGCACTAATCGCTTTTGGCCTCTTCATCTTGGGATGGTTTCCTACATTTTGTACCCCTCTATTTGGAACTTTGGTTCTATAGGGGCTTCTAGTGTTTTTGGCTTTTGAACCTATACCATTTTAAATTTTCGTTTTACTATGGTTCCAGTTGTGAGTTGTTCTGCTTTTGGTCTCTGTGCATGATTCTGATCCTTGCTTCTCCTTGGCTTTATTTTTTAGACTTTTTGTGTGTGGAACAACATAGATTTTTGTGGATGTAAATGTTCTTTAGGTAACCAAATGTGTGATCACCCTTGTTGAGCAATAGATAATTTTGTAGGCACCCCAATTTGTGCCTTAGTGTGGTCCGCCTTCCTTGATTGCTTTCGTACACACATTTGGAGTGCTCGTTAAGATATTTATCTTTCTTGTTCTGCTACTCATTGTTTTGGATCTCTCAATTGCTTCTTTGATAATAAATTTGACTATAGTAGCATGATTGGTTGTTCTCCCTTTCATTCCCAAATCTACTTCATGCTCGGAACTACTTTCTTCTTGAAATTTGTTTGTCTAGTTGATATGGTAGTTGTGTTGTACTATTTCTCTTGCCTCTATGTTTGAACTCCTTTAAATGTCAAAGACTTCGTAAAAGAAGGAAGTTTCAATGTGTCTTCGAGCCTTTTGTTTGAGGTAGCATCTTTCTGCATCATAGAGCTTTGGACACATACAACATCTTTTTCTCTAAGATTAGTCTAAGAGGAGCTAAGAAAATGGGTGATACCTAGATTTGTTATCATGCAATTCTCTAATTCTATTGTAGTGCATTGGTCATGTACCCATACTTGGAGAAGCCCACTTCTTAGGTTAAATCTGACTGCATGGTCATAAATCCAATCTTGTCCCAAAACAAGAGGTTCCATAAGGTCTTCATCTTGACAAACTAGCATTTTGACTTTCATTGGGACAGCATGAACGTAGATGGGAAGCTCCACCTCCCCCAAGCAAGGGGTTTCCACACCTCCCAATCCTATGAGATAGGCTTCTATGGAATCGATATTCAACTGTAGATCTTGACAATATAATAGTCTAACTGCACTAGTTGTTGCAATGCAGTCAAGCAACGCTCTTACCATACTTGCATTCTCTCTTTGTCCTATCTGTAGTGTTACAAAAGCACATCTATCAATCATTCAAGAGGAACTCACACTTGACGCTTGGCACATAGCCATCTAATACCTAGAAGCATCTTGAGCCTCTACTCTAGAATAATCTCTACCCTCTCTCCTTAATTTCATCTTCTGGATGTGCTCTAAGGCCTCTCATTGAGCTTCCTCTGGAATATGCCTCTCTTCTTCCTTAGGTTTCTTAGCCATGTTGAGTCGCTCTAACATCTCGTAAGTGAGGGGTTCATGATATAACTTCACACTAAAACCACTAATGTAGTTGGTTAGAACCTCACCTTCTAATGTAGCTAACTGAACCTTTCCACTTGTTGATACTCTATTGATTATCATGGGTCACTAGCCATGCTTTTCTATCTTTGTTGCATGCTCCTTTAGTGTATATACCAAGACTAATTCTCTAGCTTTTAAGCCTTTATCCTTCACATGGGCATCAAAGTGGGCATTTGTCTCTTCTTAGTAGCATAGATCCCTTTAGCGGCTCTCAATCATGTCTCTCCTATTCACTCTAAGTCAAAAAATCTAGATGAGAGTTCATGCCCCATCCACTCATGCTCCTATGCTACCTTCAATGTAGGTATTAAGAAGTCTAATGGCAACATAGTGTTTTCTCCAAAGACTATTGAGATATCAAACTCAACATGTGATGATCCAGGATGACACGTACCAGTTTTTCGTTTCTCTGACATGTATAGTGGTCACACCGGTATATGTCAGGGATACTTCATTGAGCTTTATTAGATTTATCTACCGAGAGTGATGGCACATTTGTTTCTTGCCAGCTTACTCATTCGTGGAGATTAGGTTTTTCCTTATGTACTGGTCTTTATATATTGCACTGGTTGTATTCCTGTTTTTAGGTCATTCTTGTACATTCCTTTTATGTAATAGAAGAAGAAGAAGAAGATCCTTCTTCCTTGCCTCAATCTGTGTGTCTGCTTCTCCTTGAGAGTGAGAGTGTGTGTGTGAGCTCTCTTCCTTATCTCCTTCCTCGTGACATGGTATCAGAGCCAGCGTGGCTGTAGAGAGCTCGTGGAGAAGGCGACGGTGAAGACTACGTGGCAAGGCGTGGAGAAAACGCCATTTCACAAACGACCTCCATTTGCTACGAAAATCGCCGTGAAGGTAGAAACGGAGTGAAACTTCGATCTGACAGAAACTTCGATCTGACAAAAACGAGTGACCCTTCGTTTCGAGCCCGCAAGGTGGGGCCCATAGAAAAACCAAGTCAGTTTCAAAAACTGTAACTTGCGTTGTGTTCGGCAACACGCTTATATATTCTAGATTCAGAATTGCAAGCGATTCAGTGTACTGTTGATACACGAAAACTGTGCTTTTCTGAGATCGAACTGTCACGTCATAGTGCGACAGTATTCAAGCAGAAGTGCTACTTGTAGTGTGTTGCGGTGTTGTGAATTGTTGTAGAAATGGCAAACGCAGATGGAATGAGTCAGCTTATGAGCGATAAGCTCGACAAGAACAACTTCCATGCTTGGAGATTCAGAATGATGAATTTCTTGATGGGAAAAGGCTACTGGAAGTACATCGAAGGAGAGAATGAAAATGCTCTGCAGTTACCAGAAAGGAATCCGACTGCAGAACAGTTAAGAGCATATGAGGAATGGAATCAAGGAGCACGAAAGGTAATGTATTGGCTATCTGTTAGCATACAAGATAGCATGATTGGACACATACAGGATGCCAAGACTCCAAAAGAGGCTTGGAACAGTTTGGTCACTTTATACGAGACCAATACAAAGGCACAGAAATTGCAACTCAAGAACGAGTTGCATACATTGGAGAAAAAGAGCATATCGGTAAGTGACTACACTCTAAAAATCAAAAGCATATGTGAGTCACTTGTATCTATTGGTGTGAATGTAAATGATGATGATAAGGTGGAAGTGTGCCTTCGCAGTTTAGGAGCTGCATATAAGCAGTTCAGAACTTCCATACAGACCAGGGAAAATACTCCGAATTTTGCTGATCTGGTATCTATGCTGATTATTGAAGAAAAGAATCTTGGTGAGGACTCAAACTCCCACAGAAAGCCCAATTCTGAGCAGGTATTCTACTCTGGCAGAGGAAGAGGCAGAGGTAGAGGTTTTGGAAGTGGAAGAGGAAATAGTAACCAAGACCAAGGTCAACAACAGAATCATGCAGGAGGAAGAGGACAGTTTTGAGGCTGGGGAAGCCAAAGAGGTCGTAGAAATTTCAAAGAAATGATTCAAGTAATGATAGTAAAGGATGCTAGAATTGTGGTAAACCTGGACACTTTGAACGTGATTGCAGGTTAAAGAATCAAAATAACAGAAGGCAGAAAAACAACTATGCATCCACAAGTGCAGATGATTCTGAGAAGCTGTTTATGGTTCAACATCACATGATGAATACGATGTCTGCTGGTGTTTCAAAATCGAATGATAATGTCTAGTATGTTGATTCAGGTGCTTCAAATCACATGACCAGTCATGCAGAATGGTTTACTAGTTTGCAGAAAAATGCCAAGTTCTTGGATATGTTGAAACAGGTGATGATACATCGCATTCTATTGAGCATACAGGAAACATAGCATTGTCTATGGAGGACGGAAAGGTAAAACATCTCGCTGATGTGCTGCATGTTCCAAATATAACAAAGAATCTGGTTTCTTGTTGGACAAATGGTTGACCAGGGATTACAAGGTCGGGTTCAATGTTGATGGATTATATGTAGAAGAGTACAAGTAGGATGGACAATTGGTTGCCAAAGGAAACAAAGTGGGTAGGATGTTCACCTTAAATGTGAAGATTCCTGAAATGAATGCAGCCATGTTTGCAAAAGGTGCAAGGAGTTATTGCAGATATAGAGATATGGCACAAACGGATTGGGCATGCAAACTTGCAAAGGCTGAAACTGATGTAGTCAAAGGAGATTGTCCATGGACTACCAAATTTCAAAGTTGCAGAAATGCAAAAGGTATGTGCAGCATGTCAATTCGGTAAACAGTCAAGAGCATCATTTCCACATGACAAGAATGTTAGTGAGAATGTACTAGAAGTAGTACATACAGATGTTTGGGGTCCAGCAAAGACCACATCTATGGGTGGTTGCAGGTTTTATGTTACTTTCATTGATGACCATACACGCAAAGTATGGGTATATTTCATGAAAGAGAAGAGTGAGAAACTGTGGGAGAAGGCCCTGCAAAACATTTGCAAGGCCTTCTCCTGCATTTCTGTGGCAGGCCTTTATTTAGCCTCCCAATGCCCTAGATGACTTTCAATGAGAAGGAAATTTCACTAGATGGATATTATCAAGAATGCAAACACCCTAGGCGACCTTACATGAGAGTGAAACATCACTAGATGGATGTTTTCAAGAATGCAAATGTTCTAAGTTTCAAAATGGTCTGCGCATATGTTTCAAAGGTATAGGGAGGTCAAAATTTATCCATGTTCACTCCTGTGAGGCTATGTGAATCTCTCCTGCCGTCGAAAAGAGAAGTGTTGCATGCACATCCTTAAGATTTTCTACTATATGACTCTTCATAGGTAGGATTTGGTACTAGGTTTTCCTTGTCTATTGAAAGATGCATTCCTTTCATATTAAGGTATTCTCAAACCAAATTCAAGGTCAACTTGAATCGCCCTAATTCTCAATGTCACAAAAAAGAATGGATCACAAAAGTGTGTGGGGAATTTTTGAAGGTGTTGGTTGCAACATGTAAATTAAGTAGTAACACATCATGAAGTCCGATTTTGGCAACTCTTCACTGAAGTATTTTGCTAAAATTTCTCTCTACCAAATAGGTTTGTAGATCTAGAGCTCCTTAAACTCGTGAGAGAAAGATAGGAACATGTCCCAAACATTTTTGAGTTCACATTTTGATTCCCAAATATGTGTTATATCTCCTAGTGCTCAAGCTATCTCATTGAACGAGTTTGAATGCATATTCACTCGTTCTGTCTATCTTACAAGGGCTCTTGGATTGGTATATGCTGCAAGTGCTTGTATTATCTAGGACTCACAATGGTGTAGTCTTCAATGGGCAACTTCTTAGATGTCACGGATCTCAGAACTGGTTTCTACTTTAGCCATTGAATGCTATTATAAGGGGTTTCTCCTTAAAGCTTTTCTAGAATGAGAAGAAAATATTAGTATTGTCTAAGAAACATGATGATGCCTTAGTCCATTTAAAATTCCAAGTTGTCTCTCTATATGCATGTGTGTTGTGCATGAATAGTGTGTGGTGAAGCAAAAATGTGGGTTAGTGTGAAGTCTAGATGCATACTTGGGTCAATGCATTGGATCTCCATTCCACTTGTACTGTAGATGTATGTTACAAGGTTGGTTGAGGTAGTGGTTTAAAAGATTTTACTACCCAAAGTTCCTTTATGGGATTAGAAATTTTTTTGTTTCTACATTGTTTTGTGAGATCACTTAATGAGGGCATGGGAACTTTTATGTATCCATTTCTAAGTTGTTCTACACTTAACATGACATGATGACTCCATTACTCTAGTGTGTTCTTTGCACTTTTGAGGGGTTGGGATAGCCTTTGAAAGACTAGATACTTATAGCTTATATGATGATGTATGAGCTCTGAAGGAGGTCATGGGCACCCAAATTTATGCACTATAATTTTATCTATGCACATGCTTAGTAAAATGAATAGTGCTCTCACACTGCTAGACATTGATTAAATTCCTTTTGGGAGTATGTACTTGACTTAGATAGCTACCAATCACAAGTTACTTCAATACAAATGATCACGTTTACACTGAGAATAATGCTTAGCAAGTTAGGATGACTATCCTGACATTTTCAGGCTGCTACAGTATGCAAGCCCATGAGTAGAGTTTCAACAATACCTAGAGATTTAGTAAAGCAATTATAACAAAATGTAGCTATGAAAAAGCAAATATGCTGAATCTATACCACTTTAAATCACATCAAATGATCAAGTATGCACTAAGAACCAAGTCTAAGAACTTCACTGTTCTGAGATGATTATGATAGAGAAGAGAGAGTGAGATATGGTCAATGTAGATGTAAAGACATTGACAATGTGTAATTGCACAATGTGAGGATGGTGATGGAGCTATAGAATGAGATCAATAAACACTATAGATCCCTCTCAAATGAATCTCCAAATTGTGCTCTACTCATGCAAGATTTTGATCCATTTTTATAGTTTGGAGTTGGCACCAATTTTTGAATTCAAATTCAAGCTCTTACCATAAAGTGAATCCTAAACTTCAAGACTTACTTTCTGATCAATCAAATACCAACTAATTTGATATTTGATTAATTCTGAGCTCCACGTGAGAGTAGTGCAATTAACATATGCACTTTTACAATGGAAAAAGTAACTTGCTTTTTACAAGGGAATAGTCATCTTTGACTTTAAATGACTATATCTAATTTTACAAGTACGTAGGCTTGGACTTATTTGCACCAACAAATCCCTCTCAAGCATTACATGCTTGGTCTTCATTTCTCTTTGACTTCCTGCAATCCAATCATCATCTTGGACCTCTTCATCTTAGTTCTATCCAAGGATTTTGTTAGCATATCTCCACATTGCAAATTGTTTGATACGTAGGACAATTGGATGTCCTTGCTAAGTATCCTTTCTCTCACATAATGATAGTGCACTTCAATATGCTTATTACTTGCATGATATATAGGATTAGCAACCATTTGAAGTGAACTAGTGTTATCTCCAAAGTCGTTGGATTACAAGAATGTAATCCCAAAGCTGTGTAAAGTAGCTTAAGCCACATAGCCTCTTATGTTGCATTTTCTAAGCTTCTACATTCTCCTTAATTTGGTGAAAATATCACAATTGGTTGTTTCTTGGATGACCATGAAATTAACTTTGAGCCTACAAAAGATAAGTAGCCAAAGGTGCTCCTTGTTGGCAGCAGTCGAACTGAAGGACTCACAAGACAAGGAAGCCAAGGAAGGGGTTCAGAGCGAAGAGAAGGTACAAGCAGACAGAGTAGTCAATGAAGATTTGGCAAGTAGGCCATCTAAATTTTTCATGCATCAAAGAGGTGGGCACACAAAAAGAAGGATCAAATAGGGAGCTCCAAGAACTGTATGTCAAACTATTAGAAGAGATCCCTACAAAAATAGTGATTTTCACCACTAAAAACCATTGTAAATACCATTTCATATTTTTGTAGCTCCATTTTGTGCAAGCCAAGGATTCCTTGAGCTTGAGGAGCATTAGAAGTAGCTACCTATCAAGTTTCATATTTTTTAGACTCCCTTTGAGCCTCCAAATAGGTCCTAGAACCTAATTTATAACGAGGCCGGACACTAGGTCTGGACAGGGCCAAAACCTAGTCAAAAACTATAAATAGAGCTAGAAAGCTCATTTATGAGGTTAGCTTGTAATAGAATTGAACTTGTATGAGCATTTTGGAAGTAATCTAAAGAACTCCATTGCTTCTCTCTCTTGGTCTTACCTTGTGTGCGCGTGTGTGTGTATGTGTGCATGTTAGTGTGCTTCTCACTCACGCACTTGTGCCATCACTTGTTCGAGGTCTTCATACCATCTTCACGTCTTCCCGGATTGACATTAAAGGAGGTGCTACTCATGA